>JBAMBL010002895.1:0-25023 GCA_037043405.1 Drosophila subquinaria | reverse complement strand
ATAAAATAAAATAAAAAAATAAAATGTTCTAACAAAACTCACAGATTAACTCTTCTTGCTAAATTTTTCCCGCCAAATTTAGCTTTTTTCCCGCCAAATCACCAAATCTGACTTTTAACCAAAGTTCAATAGCAAGGAAGAAACATTAAAACCGCGGACAGAGAAAGTTAAATATTTTTAGACCCCGTACATTAAAAAAGTATAGGGGTCTATTAACTTTGTTATTAGGTGCGCAACTAAGTTCTCGCTGTTTTTTTGATGAAAATACAACTTTATTCTGAAAAAATGGTTACATTTGAATCATTGAATGTATTGCCCATCGCTGGCTACTACTTTTGCCCATCTTTCTGGCAGATCTCGTAAACCGTCGCGGTAAAACTGTCCATCTTTTGAGCCTATCCATGAATCAAGCCATTTTTGGATGTCTTCATATGTATGGAACTGCTGGTTAGCTAGTCCATGTGCCATCGATCGGAACAGGTGACAATCGGACGGCGCAATATCTGGAGAATATGGCGGGTGGGTTAAGATTTCCCATTTCAGCGTTTCAAGGTAGGATTTAACGGATTTGGCAACGTGAGGCCAAATCAGAATCACTTTTTCATGCCTCTCCGCGTATTGCGACCGCTTCTCGCGCAGTGCTCGGCTCAATTGCATCAATTGAAGTCGATACCGATCCCCAGTGATGGTTTCGCTTGGTTTTAGCAGTTCATAAAATAAAATTTTTTTTGAATGAAAGAGGAAAATTTACACTTCCCGCAAATGACGATTATTCGGTACAAAAACAGACATTTTCACAAAACGAAAAGTATATGATACAAAAACAAAATCACTAATGTGTCGAAGCAGTTTGTTTACCATATGTCTAAGCTTGGTTAATAACGTTTACGTTATGTTAGAATCGACTAGCACACACTGCTGGCAGCGTCTATTGACAAACAGCGGGAACTTAGTTGCGCACCTAATACAAAAAAAATGTGCGTAACAGGCAGAAGGAGGCGTGGCAGACCCCATAAAGTATGTATGTTCTTAATCAGCAACAGCCGAGTCGATATAGCCATGTCCGTCTGTCCGTCTGTATTGACGCCTAGATCTCAGAGACTATAAGAGCTAGAGACTCCAAACTTGGTATGTAGGTTCGTCTATATTAAGAGCAGATCGAGTTTGTTTTAGATTTTGGATCGGACCACTATATCATATAGCTCCCATAGGAACAATCAGTTGAAAATCAATCTTAGTATGGAAAACTGTTTTGCTGTTTGAGATATTTCAACCAAACTGACAGAATATGTATAAAAGATGGTCCCATACATACTGACCCAATTTATTGAAATCGGATTACTATATAATATAGCTGCCATAGGAACAATCAGTCGAAAATCAAGTCTAAGTATGAAAATTTTTTTGTTGTTTGAGATAACTAAATTAAACTGACAGAATATGCATATGGGATGGACCCATACATACTGACCAAATTTGGTTGGAATTGAGCTACTATATCATATAGATCCCATAGTAACAATCAGTTGAAAATCAATCTTAGTATGGAAAACTGTTTTGCTGTTTGAGATATTTCAACCAAACTAACAGAATATGTATAAAGATGGTTCAGACATACTGACCAAATTTGATTGAAATCGGATTACTATATCATATAGCTGCCAGAGGCACGATCAATCCAAATCTAAGTCTTAGTATGAAAATCTTTTTGTTGTTTGAGATACTTTATAATAAGTACGGGGTCTCCGCAGTCAGTACCGCTCAACTGTAGCACCGCCGACTAGTTTTTCCTTGTGTTCTTTCATAAGCTTTTCTGGTTGTTGGCTATGTTTAGTATGAATTTCTCTTTCTGGTTTATTTTTGTTGAGTGCTTGTAACTGTTGAGCCTTGATGCTAGGTTACTTCTTATCGTGTCTCGTAGCTTTTCGTTTTCAATTGTTTTAATTCCTTGTTCCATGTCCGGTTTTATATGTATTGGCGATATGTTTTGTTCGTTTGTGGTTAGGCCAAATTTGGGTCCAATTGATAGTAGCCACATGATTTCATTTCATCTGCCTCGATGCCCGAAAGCTCAATGCCTTGACGATTAAGCACGCCTATCCATTGCCGAGTATCGAAGGTATACTGTCACGGGTGGATCAGAGTAGTTCATCTCCAGCGTCGATCTAAAATTCACCTTCTGGCAGATCGAGATGGACGAAGAGAGTAAAACGTGTACGGCTTTCACGGTGCCTAGGCGACCCGTACCAGTTCGTCATGATGCAGTTTGGATTAAAGAAATCATAGTTTTTCTTCAAATCTTTAAAATACCTGGGTTTTATCATTGGCGGGGGTACAGTAAGGACAGATCAAGGAAAAGTATAACGGCTATTGAGCAGATTCCCGTGCCACGATTAGTGCGCGAAGTTCGAGCGTTTCTAGGCACCACTGGATGCCACAGGCGGTTCATCGGAAACTTCGCGTCCTTAGCAGTGCCGCTCACGAATGCATTGAAGTTTAGAGGTGGGAAAAAGTTTGTGTTGAGTGAGGATGCAGTGGAGGCAGTCCAATCATTGAAGAAGGCAATGACGACTGCTGCGGTCCTTGTCCACGCTGACTACTGTAAGCGGTTCTACGTCCAGTGTGACGCATCACATGCAGGCGTGGGAGCTGTTCTCTTTTAGTTAGACGAGTTCTGCAAAGCACAATAAAAACCAACTCAACTACTCGGTCACCGAGAAAGAGTGTCTAGCAGCGATCATGGCGATAAAGAAATTCCGGCCATACATTAAGCTGATGCCTTTCACGGTCATTACAGATCATGCGGGCCTGAAATGGCTCATGTCTCTGAAGGACTTAAGTGGTAGGTTGGCCAGATGGTCACTGCAGCTCCAGGCCCTAGATTTCACGATCGAGCGTCGCAAGGGTGTCGACAACTTAGTGGCAGATACGCTCTCGCGAAGTCTAGGTGCCGAAGTCGCGGATCTGCAGGAAGCTAAGTTCGATCTGAGCGAAGCCTTTGGGTTCCAAACGAACGAATTCCAATCTGAGGAATATAAAGAATTAGTTCGGGAGGTGGAGGATAATAAGGAATGCTTACCAGATTTGAAGGTCGAAGGCGGAGCTATCTTCAAGCGGATCATGGTGAATAGGCTAGAAGAAGAGCTGGACGGGTCGACGTGGAAGTTGTGGGTGCCTGCGTCTCTTACTCATGAATTGGTGAGGAGAGCGCACGAGGAGCATACGGCGGGACATGGCGGTGTAGCTAAGACACTGCATGCTTTGCGGAGGCAGTATTTCTGGCCGAAGATGGCAGTCCAGGTTGCGTAGTTCTTGCGGAATTGTGGGCTCTGTAAAGAGACGAAGGCGACGAACTTCAGAATGCAGGTCGGAATAGGTGCAGTGGTAACGGAGACCCCGTTCCAGAAGCTCTACATCGATTTCCTGGGGAAATATCCCAGATCGAAGCGAGGTCACGACGAGCGACGCGACTGCAAGCTGCGTGGTGAGCTTTCTGGTGCAGGAGGTGTTCCTTAAGTTTGGTGTCCCCGAAGTTATTCACTCGGATAATGGCCGACAATTCACAGGCAAGATCTTCGAGGAGATGACCCAAGCTTATGAAATCCACCACCTGCGAGCCGCAGTATACTCGCCACAAAGCAACGCAGCAGAGCGCGTTAATCGGTCGGTGCTGGCGGTGATTAGGGCTTACCTTGAGACTGAGCATCGGGAGTGGGACCTGTATCTGCCGGAGATCGAGGTGGCGTTGCGCAATAGTGTGCATACAGCTACTGGGGTGACACCGTTCTTCGCTTTGTTTGGCCAACATCTGATGTTGAACGGCACACAATACGCACTAGGACGCAGGGCAGACAGGCAGAGGCTGATCCAGGAGAAGATCCAGAAGCAACTTCATGCCGTGTATGAGCGGAGCAGCCTAAGCTATAACGAGCGAGCGCGCGAGTTGCATCTGATTCCAGGGCAGGAAGTGTTCCGACGCAACTTCAGCTTGAACAACTTCAGCAACGCGTCCAACTCAAAGTTTTCTCGGAAGTTCGTCAAGGCGAGAGTCGTGAAACCTATTGGCTCCAATATGTATGAGCTGGAGGATGAGAAAGGCCGTCGGTCGGGGTGTTTCACTTAAAAGATATCCGACAGTAGTGGGCAGCGGAGCTATCGATGGTAAAGAGTGGGCGTGAGCCTGCGTTGGCGCGGCAGAATGAGGGCAACGCTCGATACCAACACCAGTCCCATGCCTACGAATATTTGCGCCACTTCCCTCGGCAAGTCAGGCGGAAATCTTTGTGCCGGTGTCTGACGGCCAATAAATTTCATAAGAAAAAGCCAGTGTGACCAGGTCAGTGAGGAAAAAGATGCGCAGCTTATACGATAGGCCAATAGGTAGGCCATTTTAAACGAGAGAGCGCGCGTATAAGAGTGCATGAGAGGGAGAGAGAGTAGGGCTTTATGCGTGGGAGGCTCGCTCGTCGAAAGCATGAACTTATAAAAAAAAGCTAAAACAAACTGTCTGACAACACTGGTTCCCTTTACAAACACACATTCCCAGCGCAAAAGCTATCAGCACTCTCAAACTCTGGCTGCTATGACACTTTGCTGCTGCTGTCCTATTCCAATTCTAAGTAAAACGTATATATTCAGTTTACAGGTATTATCAACTAATATTGGACTAAAACATGCAACTAGTAACCATAAATATATACCGATCTTGCTGTTATCGCAATTACAAAAAAATTCACTACTTGCAAGCAGTATATTTCCGCATGACTCTGCAAGCAGTGTACATTAGGGTGGGTCAATTTGTATGGACCATAAAAAACGCACCTTGCGGGTATCAAAATCGTAATCTTAGGTTAATTCTAAGAAGATTTGCCCAAGAAACCATAAGTCTAAAATCATTTTCGAGCTTGGCGATGTTGGGGCAAACATTCTTAACTTTTGAACTAGGTTAGATATCGGGTTGAAACTTGAACTATATATTCAATATACTTCAAAGCATTTTTTGAGAGAAAAACGAAGGTGGGCATGGCACTAAAAAAGGCGTAAATTTACGGTCAAATGCAAATTAATGCCAATTTTATCAATTTATTTATTGAAAAATATTTTTTTAAATTTAAAAAAATTAACAAAAAAAAAATTTTAATATTTAATTTTAATTTTTTATTTTTAAGAATTTAAAATTTTCTTGAAAAAATGTTAAGTGAAACAACATACTTTTATGCACTCGCTTAGGTATCTAAGCGTGTTTAAAATGACAAAAAAATATGCAAAGTTTCTCGTTAAAAATCGGAAGCTCGAAAATGATTTTAGACCTATGGTTTCTTGGGCAAATCTTCTTAGAATTAACCTAAGATTACGATTTTGATACCCACATTGGGTCGGAAAAAATTGACCCACCCTAGTGTACATACTTCCAGTGAACCAAAATTTCATTTATGATAGCAAAAATGATAGTTTTACGGATTTCAAACGTGCAAAACGTCCGTTTTTAGATCTGAAAGTGATAGAAATATGAGACATCTGTCGCTCAGTCTGTGGCAGCAAAACTCTCAAATACTATAGCACGCAAAAGTATCATTCAGAACATTTATGATATTTTTCGCGTACCTTGTATAATATTACAATCGATGCCTTACTAATATTTAAAATAAATGTATATGAAATGATACTTTTTCTGAATATTTTATATTTTTTTATTATATATATTTTTTATTTTAGTTAAAATTTTAAATAGAGTTAATCTTATAAATATAAAAATAAACTGCTAACTTTCGAGGTCGTCTCCTCTATGATTTCCAGTTTTCCGTCTTATGTGTGCTGTGCATGCTGCCCTCCATCGCCATCTTTTGTTTTGGGGCTGCTGTACAAATGTATAATATTATAATTAAATACTTACGTTATTATTTACTTACTTCATATTATTTTGGGTAACTCGCACATAGAGACCATGTGCTCTTGCAGACTCCCGGCAATTGGCACAACACAAAATGCACAAAAGGCAGAGCACATGACTTCGCTCGATCCGCTTACGATCCATTTTCGAACCGTTTTGTGGCTCAACAACGCATGTTTGGCAAAGGTCTGGTCGTCGCACGTTGTTTGACCGTAAGTTGTCTGTTTGTTAGCCAAATTATGAGCTTTGGCGAGACTCTCGCTCAACGTCCGTTGCTTGGGCATGCAGTTGTGTAAAGGTAAAAGGTATATTCAGTTAATAGGTAATATCTTGCCCAAACGAATTTTTACAGATATGTGTTTTATGCCAAAAAACGCGGAATTGAATTTTCTACAACATATAACATATTTAAAAGTGATTTAAATCGTAAGTTGTTCTTAAATCGCCCAAATGTGGAAAAAAATACCTTATTTCACATGTAGCTGTTTACCTTTTTACTTAAAAAAAAAACATTGAAGGTATGCCTAAGAGCCTATTTTCCGCTAAATTAATGATTTTTCGAAAAAGTAGAACAAACGTTTCTAGATTTTTGAGCGGTAAAAAGTCCTCATTCAAACTTTAAAGCTAAATCAACGATTTGATCCAAACAAACAAAGAAGCAGACAAACTGACTTTTCATCTCATTTTCGGAAGGCCACTAAGAAATTTAAAAACTATTATGGGGCTTGAAACTCGAAGCAAGACGGAAGCGTTGGGAGTTTGGTCGGTTGAGATTTTTGATCGAGTGCGGTATAGTATATATATATATATATATATAGGGTGTCCCTTATTTGGTCAAAGTCAATATTTTTAAACGCATACGGGCTAGTTCTGTTCATTAGGTCCTAAAGCACTCAGAAATAAATTTTTACCTCAATCGGAGTATGATAACCCGTGACGACTTGAATCGGAAAATTTAAAGATTATATGGGACAAAAAAATTTTTTTTTTTTTTTTTAATTTTTTATTTTGTTTATTAGGTCCTAAAGAACTCAAAACCAAGTTTTCACCTTATTTTATTTATTTTATTTATTGTCTGGCGAAAGCAGCCGACACAGCAAATTATACATTAAAATTATAAAATATATATATTTAAATTACAAAATAAATTAAAATGAATTTAAAATTAAGATTCTAAAATTCTCTGGGAATCTAAAATGAAAAGAAAATGATTGGCCCAACATTTGTTGCAAGGATTGGGGAAAACCCAGAAAAACCCAATCAGACCAAAATGATATTAATGAGTAGTTAGTTGGTTATATTAGTTAGACATGATAATATAGAGGCTTTAATAGTGAGAGGAGAACACTCGAAACTAATCGTAGGGTACAGTCTATTATAATATACACACAGAGTACGAAGAGGTTCGTGCAATTCCCAGTTAATGAAACAACGTTGGAGATACAAAGGATTAAAGTTAAGAGTTACTCTAGAAGGAACATTGAAGGTTATTTCTTCCAACAAATTAGCCGAGTCTATATGACCGTGCAGTAATTTGTGGATGAACATTACTCCAAGCATAATTCTACGGTAAGTAAGAGAGGGAAGATTGACTAAGAGAAGTCTACTAGAATACGATGGCAACTGAATTTCCGAGTTCCAACTCAAGCCGCGTAAAGCAAAAATTAAAAATTGTTTTTGAACCGACTCTATCCTGGCACGATGGGATTCATATTGAGGAGACCACACACATGATCCATATTCAAGAATTGGACGCACAAGAGACGTGTAAAGAAGTTTAGTAGTAAAGGGATCATCAAATTCCTTGGACCATCGCTTAATAAACCCGAGAACTCCCATTGCTTTATTGACAGCTATAGCAATATGCTTATCAAATTTCAGTTTATGATCTAGAACTATACCCAGGTCATTAACTGATCTTTCGGAATCATTTAAGCATTCCAATATAATGCCATTAAGTGAGGACTGTGAAATAATGCGGGAAGATCTATAGAAAGTCATAACTTTACATTTCGAACTATTGAGATTTAATAAATTATCTTGGCACCAAAGATGGAAAGCATTTAAGTCTGCTTGCAAAAGACTAAAAGAAGAAGGATCGCTATACGATAAACAAAGCTTGACGTCATCCGCATACATGATAGCATGGGAGTGAGATAATAAAGATGGAGGATCATTTATAAATAACGTAAGAGAGTGGACCAAGATGACTACCTTGCGTACTCGAAGACTTTAACTGACTTTAAAATGAATTTTTAAAATCTCTTTGTGTTCTGTTCTTATATAATTTGAAATCCAAAGAAGAAGATTGTATGGAAAACCAAGAAGATCAAGCTTATGAATGAGTAAGATGAGCGCAGACATCGGGACCCATTAATGGCTGCCCATAGATCGGCTTGTACGATTTTGACGAAATTTTGAAATTTGTGCATGGAAGTCCATAGAAGTTGATAGAAAAAAAAAAATTTTACCTGCGCGCACACCTGAGAAATAGCATGGGTATTTAAATACCCGACAGCCCATAATGTGATGATTTTACTTACGATTTGAAAAACCGCCGCTGTGCTGACGTGCAAGTGTGATTGCACAATACTGTTTTGGCGCGCTTTTTTCTTTGTAATCGACATTCACACAAAATGTGCATTTACGAATGCAACAGAAATTGATTGGGATAATCTGTTAGATTTCGTTCGTGAGCTTGGACTACATATTTAGATTCGGAATGATTCGTCGACAAAAAGTTCTTACTTCCAAAGAGCTGCATGCTATAATTGATAATTGGGATGATGGAGCTAGTGATGAAGAGCACTTTGGTCAAAACGCAGACGCCGCTGATATCATCATAACGCCACCCGATGTCGTCGATGCTCTTAGTGATATTGAGGAATTGGACGACAATGTTCAATTATTGCGCGATGAAGTGGAGCTCCCTCGTGAGATTGCCGGGCAATTCGAAGTTGAATGTGTCTACGATGATCAGAACGAACACATTCCAACGGTCTGTGATGATGATATGGATGCTGAAGAAGGTGATATGTCCTCAACGTCAAGTGGGCATAGCTGCACATCAGCATCAAGGAAGGCACAGAAGCGACCCCGAATCGATGAAGGAATGAAACCCAAATGGTCTCGGAGGAAAAACTATAAATTCGTTCAAATTCCAAAAGACGATACTCCCACTTCATACAAAGCGTTGTATGAAAAGATTGGCGCCATGAATCCTATTCAGCTGTGGGAAAAGTTCATCGATGACGAGGTGTTGGACCTTTTGGTCACCTCCACCAACCAATATGCTGCGGCTAACAATTATCCATCATTCGTTACGTCAATTAGCGAAATGAAAACATTTTTGGGTGTGTTGTATATCAATGGCTACCACACTTTGCCGCGGACAGAAGGTTATTGGTCAAATAAGGAATCGCTGGGATGCGAGCTCATAAAGCAATGCATTTCGAGGGACAAATTCAGACGAATCAAACAATTCTTTCACGTCTGCAACAACTCAGAATTGGATCCCAAAGACAAATTTGCATATGTCGCACCATTGAACGATTTATTGAACAATAAATTTCTTCAATTCGGTGTATTCTCTCATGACCTTTCCATAGATGAACAAATGATAGCCTAGTATGGCCGGCATTCGTGCAAAATGTTTATCAAGGGAAAACCTATTCGATTTGGCTATAAGTATTGGTGTTTGACGTCGACAGAAGGCTACTTGTACCAGTTCATTCCATACGCTGGAGCATCGGAGCAGAAGGATCCTGGATTCGGGTTGGGAGAAAGGGTTGTCCTATCGCTGTTGTCGCATGTGGAAGACAGATCCAAGCACACTGTCACGTTTGATAACTTCTTTACAAGTCACAAACTAATGACTCGTTTGACAAACGATGGATTTCTTGCCTTGGGAACTGTTCGTGATAATCGGACCAATCAAGCTCCATTGATGAACATAAAGTAAATGCGAAAGAAACCTCGCGGTACGTCGGACTTTTGCTTCGATACGAACAATTCAATTTTCGCTGTGCGTTGGAACGATAATGCCGTAAGTTATGCACAAAAACATTCCATTTTGACCATCGGTTTCTAATTCTTACCCTTTCGCCCATTTTTATCTCCTTAGGTCGTGACCTTTCTATCGAGCTTCTTAAGCCATACCCCGATGGCACGCACGAAACGGTATGATCGTAAACAACGTAAAATGGTTACGATTGAACAGCCTTATTTGATCAGCGAATACAATAGTCACATGGGAGGTGTGGACCTTTTTGATAACGGAATAAATAATTACCGAATTCGGATACGGGGCAAGAAGTGGTATTGGCCGCTAATAGCAAATGCGTTCGACGCGGCTATGGTAAATGCGTGGAAGTTGCATTGCCTTTGTCGCAATTATGAAAAGAAGCAAACCATGTCTCAATTTGATTTCCGCGTTGAAATATGCGAATCAATTATGATTAAATCGAATTATCATCATCCTGGTCGAATGATGCCTTCTGGTTCACAACTGGCAATGTGTGCCGATCGTATCGACCATTTCATCGGAAAACTAAATACACGTCATCGTTGCCCGCAATGCGGTGGCAAGATTCATTATGGTTGTCTGAAGTGCAAGGCGAACTTGCATCCCTCCCCTTGCTTCCTCGATTACCACAACGTAATTCCACCTGATCAAAAAAAAATGGCTAAGAATAAGTAATCTATATACACAATGATTCCCGAATAAAGTTAACAGAACTTCCAAATTAAATGAGCTTTTTATTCACTCCAAACGAAATTTTTGAATATAATAAAAATTGTATTTTTAGTACACACCATGGGCTGTCGGGTATTTAAATACCCATTGACATAAAATCAGGTGTGGAGGTCAGATGTGTTGACATAAAGCTGTATATTTTTGTCCATTGCATAAAGGACACATCAAGGCATGTGATTAGGGTGCGTGTTTTTAATTTTTTCCACTTCCCTATATTTAGCAGCACTTCTCGTCAAAACTTTCCATACAGAAAAAAACGTAGATTTTCACCTGCAAAAAACTACAGGTAACCGACGCAAAACAAAAGTATTCTTTTTTTATTCTTATAGTTTTGCTCTTCCTCTTTACTATGAAATAAATTTTGCAACGATATCTCTCACATGCCATGTGTTGAATTTTTTAAGTGTCAACACTTTCTTGGGTATTTAAATACCCATTAGCTTGAAATGGGTTAATCAATTAGATCGCAAAGAAGCGAGCTTTCTGTGATTAGAGGGCTGTAAATACAGTTAGAACAGCTTAACCTATACGGGTAAGGCTGGCCAACACGGAAACTACTCGTAGAATATGTAGTTTGGAAAAAGTCAGCAAACAAATCTGCTATGGATTGATCAGTATTAGCTTGAATATCGTTGAAGACAACAGAAGATGGTAATGATGAAGCTTTACGTTTAGAGTTTACGAATTTGTAGAATTGCTTCGGATCTTTAGAGAATTTAAGCTTACATCGTCGCAAGTAATTATTATAACATTGTGAGTTAAGATTTAGAAAACTAGAGCAGGTAATTAAATATCGTGAGAAATCATAAGGATTTCCAGATTTTTTATATTTTTTAAATTGCTTGGATTTCACATTTTTTAAATGTGATAATTCTCTAGAGAACCAAGGAGGTCTATTGCAACTAATTGGTGATACAAGTGGAACACAGATGTCAAAAAAATAGTTAAGAGTATTATAAAAAAGCTTAATGGCATTATCTAAGTCAGAACATGTGTATAGTTGAGACCAATCAGAACATGAAATCAGAGTGTTTAACTTATTAAAATCAGTTTTACAAAAACTCCGTACTCGCTCAAGTGGCTGAGATGATAGAACAACAGGCCACAAAGGTAAATTAATATGTGCGTTTAGAGTTGGGTAATAAGGGTCTTCCGGAGTTACCAATGGATCAATCCTGGATACGATGCTATTGTCAGAGTCCAATACGAATAACAGGTCAAGTGTTCTGTTAATAGAATTGCAGGAATGCGAGTCATTTGAGGAAATCCATCGAACATCTGAAAGATTAAAATCACCTAAGACAAAAAGCAAGTCAGTGTGAGAAAGTAAAGATGATATAAATTTAATAGCAGTCAGTGACTATGATATAAAGCGATATCAGAAAGGGGTGGAATATAAGAACATGTTAAATATATTGAAAATTTAAGAAAAGAAACTTTCACGCAAATAAACTCAATGTCAGAATTTAATGTGGTTGAAATAGGTTCGGAGGACAGATTAGAATCCACGGCCAACATCACTCCGCCACCTTTACGAGCTATACGATCACATCTATATATAGAGTATTTGGACGAAAAAATAGAAAAGTCCGATGTGGCAGGCTTGAGCCAGGTCTCAGTAAAACAAATGACATCGAAATCAAAAGAATGACTATTGAGATATAGATTAGAGAGTTTACTATTAAGGCCTCGTACATTTTGATAGGCAAGAGTTAAAGAGGAAGTTAGTTTTTTGATGCTTCATTTGAAGATGAAGCAGATGGAGAGGAACCAGCACCTGAGATCGGAGCCCGATCTCTCTTTCGAGTAGAATTTCCCTTGTATTCTGCAACAAAGACATGTTCGGGCCAGAAGTGTTGATGACAAATCTTGTCAAAAACCTTCTCCGAACACGATATCTTGAACGAAGAGATTTCCCTAGGGTAATTAAAATTAAATTTATCCACCAAAATATCAGGATCCTTTATAATGTTTTGGATGTAAGCCTTAACATTATACGAGGACTGATCTTTGGCAAGCCTAGAAACAAAGACATGCTTCATGGGCTCAGTGATTTCATTTCCGCTTTTTTCCCGTCAGATTTGGATTTTTTTGAAGTGTGTTTGCGGGAAAAATTTGAAAACAGCGGGCAGCGGGAATTCTAGATTTTTTAGCAAATTTAAACAGCTTATTTTACTTTGTGCTTTTAATCAATTTTGAGAACTGTTTTAATTGAGTTTGATGGCTGAAATGTTAAAAATGTATTTCTATCGGCAAAGTATCGATATTTACTTTTATTGAATAGTTTCCCTCAAAAGGTCACACCTATTTTGGAGCGTCTTCCATCGCTAACATTGTGAAATTTGTTTGCGAAACAGAAATATTTTTTCAAAAAAATCGAGGAAAAAAGCTAAAAAATTACTGTTTTTTTAAATTCAAAATTTTTAATGGGTACTTAATGGGTTAAGAAAAGTTTTGCACCACTTAATCGAAATTTAGAAAATCTTTCTAAAAATATACAGTCGAACTTCCCTAACTCGAACTTCTCTAACTCGAATTCTCTCTAACTCGAACTAAATTGAGTGGCAATAGCGTATACTATACCGAACAAAAAGACTTCCCTAACTCGAAGTCTCCCTAACTCGAACTTTTTTCTTGGATAATGGTGATTCGAGTTAGGGAAGTTCGACTGTATTTTTTTCTTTGAGAAATTGACTTAAATAGCTGTTAAAGTCAAAAAAGGGCGTACGAATTAACTGTGGTTTGGGCTCGTAAATGCAGCATAACTGCAAAATTAAGTGATTTGCGTGCACATAGTGCTACAAAAAAGCACGCCAGCTCAATGGAGGGACAGAATAAGTGCTGTTTTAATTACCAATTACCCCCCAGCTGCCTAACCAAAATAGTACAGCGAGACTATTATCCAAACGATGATGAAGGAAATATTGAAGATATATTATGTAAACTCTAATTTTCGATTAATGTTAACATTTGTATATTTTAAGTGAATTTCTTTTTTTGTTATATATGAAAATAAGTCTTTATTAATGAAAAACAAACAACAAATTATTTTATAAAAAGCAGCTTTTTTCTTGACCTTTTTTCCAGGGATTCCGCTTTTTTAAGCTTTTTTTTTTCGTTGATCCAGCTTTTTATGCTCAGAAAAAAATGACATCACTGCATGGGCTTCGGTGGAGGAACGCCTTGGAGGGGCTTAGACACGCGAGGAGGTACGACATTCAAAGTATTGGCTGCCATAACAACTGGAGTGGAATTTGATTTTACTCTATTGGGAACAGACGGAGCAGGTGAGACGGAACTACTCATTTTACGTTTAGGAGGCTCATTTAATAACGATGAATTATTAAATAAGTTCTCCATATCAGAAAAGAGGACATTTGCCTTATAAAATATCTTCGACAAATCTTTGAAACTATCTCTAGTTCGCTCCATAAATTTACGAACTTGCACCTCTATGTCCCGGCAAGTATCACAGCGCCATCTCAAACCATTTTTCTTCTCAAGACAAACTTTTACTTTCATCGTGATACCAGCACATTTCAAGTGAAAAGTCCGGTCACAAAAGAAGCAAGAAATAAATTCTTGCTTAGGATCAGGTCCATGACACTTATTATAAAAACAGATCAGATCAGACGACATAATAAAACAGGGTATTTTATGACTATGAAAAGAAAAGTAAAGTAATATTCTCTTAGGGAATGCACAAAAAGAGATGACACACAACAACAAAAACAAAGCTTGTTCACAAACGGCCGCTTGAAGTGCAGAATGCACGCACAAAGCAACAGAAAAAGAATGAGAGAGCAAACAAAAACAATGCTTGCAAGCGCTACAACAGAATATTAATGAGAGCACGGAGAGCGACACTGAGAGCGAGAGAGAAAGTTAACAGCTGTTAATTACAAACAACAGCAGTGTACAGCTACAAAAAAGGAAAGAAAAATAAACAAAAAATAATACTTTGTTGCCCAAGTTGAAAACACAAATTAGCTTGGTGTAATTATTGAAAGCAATCACTGTTTTAACACATTAAATGCACCAAAAAGACACCGACTACGTAGTTATTACAACAAGACAAACACTTTATAATATTTACGTGAAGAAATGCACTAAATACAAGAAATATTACGGAGCACACAAAAACACGACTGAACACAGAGAGAGTTATATATATACTAGGGGGCTCCGCCCCTGCTCGCTTCGCTCGCCAACCCCCGCTCGCTTCGCTCGCACAATTGAAAAGAAGGTCTTTTGTTGTCCAGCTTAACAAACTCAAACTGCTCGCTTCGCTCGCCAACCCGCAGCTCGCTTCGCTCGCAAAAAAAAGAACTCTTTTAGTTGTCCGGTTTAACAAATTAATACAATATAAGAGGGTCAGTCCCCTGCTCGCTTCGCTTGCAAAATTGAAAAGTAGGTCCTTAGTAGTCCGCTTTAACAAATTTATATAATATAGCATTTTTTGTAAAAAAATCGGAAATATTCAACTTCCGCTGTCCGCGGTTTTAATGTTTCTTCCATGCAATTGAACTTTGGCTAAAAGTCAGATCTAGTGATTTGGCGGGAAAAATCCAGATTTGGCGGGAAAAAGCTAAATTTGGCGGGAAAAAGCTAAGTTTGAGGAAAAAGTCCAAATTTATCAAGAAGATTTAATCTGTGAGTTTTGTAAGAATATCTCATACAACAACAGAGTTTTTGACTCTAAAGGTCACTTTGCATCAGATTGTTTTTATGGCAGCTATATGATATAGTCATCCGGCTTTGACCACATTTGGTCAGTATGTAAGAGACAGTACCAAACATACAATCTGTGAGTTTGGTTGAGATATCTTAAGAAACAAAAAAGTTGTTCATACTAATGGTTATTTTGCATCCGATTGTTCCTATGGCAGCTATATGATATAGTAACCCGACTTGGACCAAAGTTGGCCAGAATGTTAGAAACAGCCCCAAACATAGAATCTGTGAGTTTGGTTGAGATATCTTAAGAAACAAAAAAGTTGTTCATACTAAAGGTTATTTTTCATTCGATTGTTCCTATGTCAGCTATATGATATAGTCAACCGACTTTGACCAAATTTGGTCAGAATGTAAGAAACATTCCTAAACATACAATCTGTGAGTTTGGTTTATATATCTTAAGAAACAAAAAAGTTTTTCATACTAAAGGTTATTTTGCATCCGATTGTTCCTATGTCAGCTATATGATATAGTCAACCGACTTTGACCAAATTTGGTCAGAATGTAAGAAACAGTCCTAAACATACAATCTGTGAGTTTGGTTGAGATATCTTAAGAAACAAAAAAGTTTTTCATTCTAAGCAATTCCGTGACCTTTGACCCCAATTTAACCCACTTAGAGGTCGAATTTCGCAAAACGCCGTCTTATTGCACGATGAAATTATCTCATCTATGTTGTGTGCAAATTTCAGCTTTCTATCTTTTACCGTTTAGGCTACACGTTGATTCTCAGTCAGTGAGTCAGTCAGTCAGTGAGTCAGGACAAAGAGTTTTATATATATAGATATATATATACTAGGGGGCTCCGCCCCTGCTCGCTTCGCTCGCCAACCCCTGCTCGCTTCGCTCGCACAATTGAAAAGAAGGTCTTTTGTTGTCCAGCTTAACAAACTTAAACTGCTCGCTTCGCTCGCAAAAAAAAGAACTCTTTTAGTTGTCCGGTTTAACAAATTGATACAATATAAGGGGGTCCGTCCCGCTCGCTTCGCTCAAAATTGAAAAGTAGGTCCTTAGTAGTCCGCTTTAACAAATTTATATAATATAGCATTTTTTGTAAAAAAATCGGAATTATTCAACTTCCGCTGTCCGCGGTTTTAATGTTTCTTCCTTGCAATTGAACTTTGGCTAAAAGTCAGATTTAGTGATTTGGCGGGAAAAATCCAGATTTGGCGGGAAAAAGCTAAATTTGGCGGGAAAAAGCTAAGTTTGAGGAAAAAGTCCAAATTTATCAAGAAGATTTAATCTGTGAGTTTTGTAAGAATATCTCATATCCCATAAAAAAAACCTCTTTACGAGGTAAAAGCTAGTGACGAAAACATTTTCATGCCCCAAAATTTCTGATATCCAATTTTGTGACGAATAATATTAAGTTTTACACATAAATTATTTTAAACAAAATTTTTGCACTCGGCACATTGCGCTAAAATGTCTCAATTCTTCAGACCAAATAAAACTCACTGTTTTGCGCAGTGCCGAATGCAAAAATTTTTGTTAAAATAATTTATGTGTAAAACTTAATATTATTCGTCACAAAATTGGATATCAGAAATTTTGGGGCATGAAAATGTTTTCGTCACTAGACTTTTACCTCGTAAAGAGGTTTTTTTTATGGGATATCAGAAATTTTTGAATAAGACATCAGAAATTTTAAAATTGCAATATTTTTTGACAGTATAGCTTTGTCAATTTTGTTTATTGTTTGTACATCTAAAACAAACTGTCTGGCAACACAGGTCCCCTTCACAAACACACATGCCCAGCACAAAATCTAACAGCACTCTTCAACTCTGGCTGCTATGACACTTTGCAGCTGCTGTCCTATTCCCATTCTAACTTTTTAAATAAAAAATAAACGTTGAAGGTATGCCTAAGAGCCCTTCGAAACACCTTTTCAACGATATATAGATCGCATCTGTAGCTTCTATCGTTTGGATGCTACGGGGTTTAAATTTTAGCGGTTTTTAGCGATTTCCCGCTAAACTAGCGATTTTCGAAAAGTCGTAGAACAAACGATTCTATATTTTTGATTATAAAATGATTTATATGCCGCAAAAAGAATTCACCACTTGCAAGCAGTTTAGTTCCGCATAACGCTGCAAGCAGTGTACATACTGCACATGTACATGCAGTAGTGTAAAGGTAAAAGGTATATTCAGTTAAAAGGTAATATCTTGTCCAAACGAATTTTGACAGATATGTGTTATATGTCAAAAAACGCGGAATCTAATTGCCTAAAATATATAACATATTTTAAAGCGATTTCATGTGTAGATTTTTCTAAAATCGCCAAAATGTGGAAAAAAATACCTTATTTCACCTGTAGCTGTTTACCTTTTTACTTAAAAAAAAACGTTGAAGGTATGCCTAAAAGCCCTTCGAAATACCTTTTCACCGATATATAGATCGCATCTGTAGCTTCTATCGTTTGGATGCTATGAGGGTTTCAATTTTAGCGGTTTTTAGCGATTTCCCGCTAAACTAGCGATTTTTCGAAAAAGTCATAGAACAAACGTTTCTAGATTTTTGAGCGGGAACAAGTCCTCATTCAAACTTTTAAGCTAAAACAACGATTTGATCTATACAAACAAACAAACAAACAGACAAACAAACAAACAGACTGACTTTTCATCTCGTTTTGAGAAGGGCACCAAAAATTTCAATAATACTTTTAACGAGTCGATTTTGATGATTGAGGTGTCATTCGACGCGTATTTTTATGAGAAATATTAAAAAATTAAAAATGTTGACCAAAAGGCTCCAACGGCCCCACTAGCTCCAATCATTTAAATTTTGCCACTTACACCTGTTTATCTCACGAACCAGGTGAGTTTTTAAAAGTCTTAGTATGCACATTTGTAAGTTAAATTGATACCTTTCGATCGGTATATAACTCGACCTGATCGGACAGTCATAGCAAATTTTCCATTCTTCCTGTGTATATATGCTAGTCGCCTTCGCACCCTTCGTGCTGCTTTCGTCACTAGCGCGGACTGCCGTCCGCAGTGACAACAAGAGAGTTTTTGACTCTAAAGGTCACTTTGCATCCGATTGTTCCTATGGCAGCTATATGATATAGTCATCCGGCTTTGACCAAATTTGGCCGGAATGTTGAGACAGCCTAAACATATAATCTGTGAGTTTGGTTGAGATATTCTAAGAAACAAAAAAGTTTTTCTTACTAAAGGTTATTTTGCATCCGATTGTTCCTATGACAGCTATATGATATAGTCATCCGACTTTGACCAAATTTGGCTGGAATGTTAGAGACAGCCCCAAACATACAATCTGTGAGTTTGGTTGAGATATCTTAAGAAACAAAAAAGTTTTTCATACTAAAGGTTATTTTGCATCCGATTGTTCCTATGACAGCTATATGATATAGTCATCCGACTTTGACCAAATTCAATCAGAATGTAAAGGACAGTCCCAAACATACAATCCGTGTGTTTGGTTAGATATCTTAAGAAACAAAAAAGTTTTTCATACTAAGCAATTCTGTGACCTTTGACCTTGATTTTGACCCACTTACAGGTAGAATTTCCCAAAACGCTCTTATTGCACGATGAAATTATCTCACCTATGTTGTGTAAAAATTTAAACTTTCTATCTTTTACCGTTTGGGCTGCACGTTGATTGTCAGTGAGTCAGTGAGTCAGTCAGGACAAAGAGTTTTATATATATAAGGTCCTTATCAAAATTATAAGACACATCAATTATTTGTATTCCTTCCCTCGTAAAATCTTTGTCTTTTAGAATTTGACAAAAACAAAAATATAGTATGAAAGAACCAACATAATTGGCTACGAAGTTTTACCGTTACATGTTTTATTTGCATTGTATGGAGAACTTCAGTAATTTTTTCGTAAATGTGCACGAATTTTAACTGTTTGCAGCCGTATCAAAATTATAAGACATATTAAAAAAAGTAAAGTTTATAGATTCTACTTTAGAATTTTTGAGTTCTTTATCACTTACATAAGAAATTTAAATAAAATTAAATAAAATAGGTGGCTCCACATTGCTTCGAAAGAATGAAATGGACTCCATTCTTGCCTTTTCAAAGTCCGGCTGGACTGAGAGCAAAATATCAAGAGAAATCGCTCGCTGTCGGACCGTATTCACCAATTTTTTATTGAATCCTCAAGATTATAGTGAAAACCGAAGCACTGGTCAAAAAACAATTTAAAATGACTGATATAACAGGCATCCTGTGCCTAGTTTGCTGAAACTACCAGCAAAAAAGTGTCGTCCATGATTATTTGGCGCACTTTAAATGAGTCTGGAAACATTGCTCGAGGTGTGCACAAAAAGATTCCTCAGTTGACTCCTTATTACAAAGCTGCGCGGATCGATTTTGCTCTAAGGAACTTGAAAACGAACTGGGGCTCGGTTAGGAAAATGTTGTAGTGGTCTCTTGCATTTGTCATATTGTCTAATTTCAAAAAAGGTGATTTTTTCCGACGAGAAAAAGTTTAATCTCGATTGACCAGAAGATTTTCGCCATTACTGGCCCGATCTGAGAAAGAAACCTCTTTATTTCTTAAAGAGAAGATTTGGTAGCGGGTCAGTAATGGTATGGGGAGCATTTAACAAGTTCAGAGCGTTAAACCTGCAATTTATCAGCTCCAGGATGAATAGTTCTGACTATATACGGGTCCTAGACAATAGCTTGTTTCCTATTTAAATTAAAGTTGTGAAAATCCTCATGAAGGAAAACGGCCGAATATACACAAGCAGCCCGAAAAAAACGTTTTTAGAGAAGTGTTCGGACGATTTAATGGACTGGCCAGCATGCTAGCCGGATCTAAATCCAATTGAAAATGTCTGGGGAATACTACCAAGGCGTGTCTATAAGGAAATGCAAAGATTCGAAAATGTCAATGAGCTCAAAACATAAGTTTTAAGGGAATGGGGCCAGATAGGGCCTTAATTATTGATAAAGCTGTCAGAGTCCATGAAGATAAGAATTTTTGATGTTGGCAGATGCCAAGGATCTTTGATAGATAGCTAAACTATCGAAATTCAATGACTTCAATAGATATTAGGTACTTTGAACCAGACATGTCTTATAATTTTGATATGGTTGAAAGTCCTACTTTTTGTTATTATTTCAAAAATAAGTAACAACACTTAATATTTTGAAATAAAAGGTGTTGAAACACTTTAGTATTTGTTAATGAAGTATGTTATTGTGTTTTTTTATTAGCTAGATTGCGTATCATGAAAAATATTTAAAAAAACGAAGTGTCTTATAATTTTGATAAGGACCTTAGATAGATAGATAGATATAGGGGGGAGCCTGCACCGCGACACTTTTGGATCTATTGTGCCCCCTTCTGAGCTTAAAGCTCAGCCATCAACCCGATCTCTCGCACGAAGTCGAGGATTTTGGTCGGATTGAGGTATACAATGTCTCCAATAGGTATGACATATTTCCCTAGAAGACTACATCTGCGTCTAGATAGAGTCTGTTCTTTCCTAGTGAAATTGCCTGCTTGAACCGCTTAGGGTTGTAGCTGCCTAGGAGGTGTTTAGCTTGTCTGAGACCTGTGGTCTAACTCCAATGCGACTGCTGAAGTCGTCTCTCTTCCTTGCGGAAGTACTCCCGAGTTGTGCGTCTTCCAATTCCACAAAACGTTTCAGGACCTTTAGGGGTCTGCTAGCCTCCATTCTGGCTAGTTTGTTAGCCATTTCATTTCATTTCATAGGGTTAGCCTATTATGCGATCCCAGTTGGTTTAGCTTCCTTCGTACCTCGTGCACTATTTTAGAGGTACGTGCATGAAGGGCTGCTTGGCTATCGGATAGAATGGCTATATCCTTATTCCGATAGTTTCGATTGAGATTAAAATTAGCACACCTCCCTATTGCACATACTTCAGCTTGGAAGATACTGGTATATGTTCCTAGGGACTCATGGTATGATATCCAAGGGCCCACAACTATAAGTCCTGTGCCTTGGTCTGTGAGAGTTCCGTCGGTGTACCATTTTATGATGTGATGTCTCATTGGATGGACCTCATCAAGTGTTCTCTCTTGCTACACAGGTTCACTTCGAAATTTTGCTCGAACGTGTGTACGGCTGTCATCTCGTCCATTGGTTGCATAAGCAAGGGGGGATCACCTGATAGCAGTTCTGCGTCTCTTATGCTAAGGATGTGACTACTTCCAACTCCATCCCGTGCCATCCATAGAAAAGTCGCTCTTTGGTGTAGTCTGATGACCACATGGAGTGGCGTGAGCTCAATTAGAACTTCAATGGCTGCTGTCGGACAGGTGCTCATAGCCCCTGTCATACATACGCAAGCCATTCGTTGCAGTCTTAGCAACTGTTTCTTGACGGTGATGAGTTGTGCTCTATCACCACAGGCTATTGCTCCATATGTGAGCATTGGCCTGACTACCATTAAGTATAGCCATCTGATTAGCTTCGGTGATGTGCCCCATAATTTCCCGGCTATATTACGACATGTGTAAAGTGCTCTAGAGTGAAGGAACCTTTTACACCTTTTAGTGAAGGGAACGATGACTGTCTTGGCGAGGCTCGTTATCCGTAGACCTAATTGTTCAATGTCACAGAGTGTTTCCTCGAATTTGCCTCGTGCTATGATGACAATGTCATCGACATAGCCTTGACATTGAATTCCATAGCTGGCAAGTTTCCGAAGTAGTTCGTCTACTAACAGACTCCAAAGTAGTGGAGACAAGACACCCCCTTGAGGACAACCTTTTGTGGTTGTGACTGTAAAAGTACAATTTTGAACTGTTGCCGTGGCTTGTCTTGACGCCAGCAGTGAGGAAATCCATCTGCTAGTGGTTGTGTCTAGGCCTCTCCTGGTCAGGCCAGCCTGGACAGCACCGTGAGATGTGTTGTCGAAGGCACCCTCTATGTCCAGGAAGGCGCATTTGGCCACCTCCTTATTGTCAACCACTGCGCTTAAGGTGCGGTGTAGCTGATATAGTACCGTATCCGTGGATCGACCTGCTCTGTATGCATGCTGCGTTGGCTGCAGCGGAGTTTGCATTAGAAGAGTACTTCTTATCTTGTAGTCCACCAGCTTCTCCATCGTTTTCAGCAAAAACGATGTTAAACTGATGGGTCTGAAAGACTTGGGGCTGGTGATATCTTTCTTCCCTGCCTTGGGGATGAAGACCACCCTAGCTCTACGCCATGCCCTTGGTATATATCCAAGTGCAAGGCTACTAGTCATGATCCTTCTAAGAGTGGGGAGGAGTATGCCCTGCCCCTGCTGTAGAAAGGGTGGTGATATCATGTCAAGGCCTGGCGATTTATACCAATTGCCCATTGTAACCGTTCTGGTGTGACTGTCGACTTGGCGATTTTCCAGTAGGCAGACACTGGCCTGGACCTGTTTCTTGCCTCGGAAGTGTGTCTCAAACAAAAGCTCTAGTCTCACTACACTGCTGTTAGTGAAGGTGCCATCCCTTCGTTTCAGAGCTAAATTTGCCGCAGGCGTACGTTTCGAAAGTGCCCTATAGAATCGGGCATCTTCGGTTGTAGATGCTTTACTTTCGCAGAGCTCGACATAATTCTTCCATTTGGCCTTTCTTATCTCCTTATTGTAGGAGGTCAGGCTTTCACGGTAAGAGTCCCAAGTCCCGTATCTTTTCGCTCCATTGAAGAGGCGACGGGCGGTGATTCGTAGCTTCTCAAGGCTATCGTTCCACCAAGGTTCGTCTGTTTCTATGCGCTTCCTTCCAAAAGGACAGCTTTCTTCGAATGTATTTGTTATGCTGCTGCTTATATTGCATACAACTCTTTCTAATTCCAATTGTGTACGGGGTATACCCGTCTTTTTATTGGAAAGATTGAGTTGTAGGGTCGTTTTAAACTTTTCCCAGTTTGTTCTCCTAGGGTTACGGGCTGATATATCAACTCAACTCACTGATAGGATGTTTGGGACAGTCTTTTACATTGTGACCAAATTTGGTCACATTTGATTACTAAATCATATAGCTGCCATAGGAACGATCGGATGAAAAGTGACCTTTAGAATAAAAAACTCTGTTGTTGTATGAGATATCCTAACAAAACTCACAGATTAATTGCTCTTGCTAAATTTTAGGGCTGTTGATAATACATATATCAAAATATCAATATATCGATATTTTTTATAAAAAATTATATATTTATATCGCGTTAATAGATTTGCCGATATATCAAATATGCGATATTTTTTTTTGATATATTATGAAATTTGTGAGTTGGTCACTCTGTGATCTGGAAAGCAAGCGAGTAAAGACGAGCAAGTTGCAGAAGAAAAAAATGAATTTAAATTTAATCAAATCAAACTATGAAGAAATAAAAAACGGACCAGCGAAGTGTAATAAGTGCGGGAAACAAATAAAAACAAGCGGAAACAGAACCAATTTGACGTCGCTTATAAAATACAAGCATTATGACACATTCATAAAGTGCAGTCAAAAAAAGGTATGTATTTAAAGTGGCGTCTGTTTTCAGTGCATGGCGCACGCAGTAATGGCGCCAAATTTGTAATTTCGGCGCGATGATGTACGAATATAAAATGTACACACAAACACACCGAAAATCGACGAATCATTTTGATTGATTTTTTATTGTTTTTTCTAATTCTGAAATATTTACATATTAGGTTTCGAAGAACATTGGAAAGCATTCAACAATAACGGAGTCATTCAGGAATGCCGATTCTTTTAAAGTTAAAGTTTGCTAAAATGTGTAATCTGATTTTAGCTTTATCACTGCGGACGGCAGTCCGCGCTAGTGACGAAAGCAGCACGAAGTGTGCGACCTGACTGTCCGATCAGGTCGAGTTATATACCGATCAAAAGGTATCAATTAACCTTACAAATGTACATACTAAGACTTTTGAAAAATCACCTGGTTCGTGAGATAAACAGGTGTAAGTGGAAGGGGCAAAATTTAAATGATTGGAGCTAATGGGGCCGTTGGAGCCTTTTTGATTTTTTTTTTAATTTTTTACTATTCTAATCAAAAATACGCGTCGAATGACACTTTTGAAATTTTTGGTGCCCTTTTCAAAACGAGATGAAAAGTCAGTCTGTTTGTTTGTCTGTTTGTTTGTTTGTTAGTATCAAAGCGTTGATTTAGCTAAAATGTTTGAATGACTACGACTTTTTCGAAAAATCGCTAGTTTAGCGGGAAATCGCTAAGAACCGCTGAAATTTGAAACCCTCATAGCATCCAAACGATAGAAGCTACAGATATGATCTATATATCGTTGAAAGGGTATTTCGAAGGGCTTTGAGGCATACCTTCAAATTTTTTTCTTTAAGTGAAAAGGTAAACAGCTACAGGTGAAAAAAGGTATTTTTTTCCACATTTTGACGATTTAAGAAAAATCTACACATGCAATCACTTTAAAAAATGATATATGTTATAGGCAATTTGATTCCGCGTTTTTTGACATACAACGCATATCTGTCAAAATTCGTTTGGACAAGATATTACCTATTAACTGAATATACCTTTTACCTTCACACTACTGCATGTAAATATGCAGTATGTACACTGCTTGCAGCGTAATGCGGAAATAAACTGCTTGCAAGTGGTGAATTCTTTTTGCGGCAGATGATTCATTTTATAATCAAAAATGTAAAATCGTTTGTCCTACGACTTT
>JBAMBL010002894.1:0-12498 GCA_037043405.1 Drosophila subquinaria | reverse complement strand
GAGAGGGTCACGCTTAGAGGTGGGCGCGGGCCGTATTTTTTAGGCGTGGCAAAGTTCAGTCCGAAATTAACGATAAAAGAGATATACTCATGGGCCCGCACGATTATTTTGTATAAAGACTTATGGAAGGCCCGTCTCGGCACGCGTCCATCTCTAAAGCAAACTAAAAATTCATACAAATATGTACATACATATAAATATGTAATACGCACATTAACAACAAAAATTAACATTGCGATCTGCTTGGTTTTTGTTTTTGCAGACAAGTTTATATTGCGTTCTTATGAGCATATAGGTACATACATATACACACACTCACATATCTCTGCGTACACCCTTATTTTTGCATTAACTGCTATGTAAGTCAAGTTATCACAGTAAAAAAAATATATTTGGAAAAGTCGTTTAAATTCCGATTGAATGTTGCAAAATTGTCCTTAACCCATTAAGTACCCTTCGAAAATTTCGAATTTATGTAAAAGTCACTTTTCAAAACTTTTTTCTTCGATTTTTTACAAAAAAATATTTTGATGCAAAAAAATTCTTGGAACAATTCTTAGAGTAACTGCAAAAAAAAATTTTCAAAAATATTTTTGATAGTATTTTTGAAATTTTTTTGAAAATTCTAAAAATGACCATTTTAACCCATTTTTTCTCATTTTCATGCAAAAAGTCACTTTTTTTGCAGTTTTCAAAAAATTTTTAGCTCCTTTTTTCTCCTTTTTAGCAATTTTCAAACAGTCATAAAAAGATATAGTAGGTGAAGAGATTTTTTTGCAGTCACTCTTAGAATTGTTTGAAGAATTTTTCGGCAGCAAAACATTTTTGGCTTAAACCCGAGAAAAAAAGTTCAAAAGTAGACCTTTACAAATATTCTAAATTTTTAATGGGTACTTAATGGGTTAGGGAAAGTTTTGTATCAGTCAAACGGAATTTAAATGACCTTTCCATTGATGCCAATATGTTAACGCAACCGGCGCAGATTAACCCCCAAATGTCAAAATGCTTGCTGTGCCAATAAATACATATGTTCGCCAGTGTATGTATGAGAGCAATACTTTAAATTTTCATGTGTTCGAATTTATCTTGCTTTGGGTGTCAGTAGATAAATTTGTATTGGTAAGGCTATCACATTTTAAGTAGCACTGTAATATTAAAAAAAAAAATGTTTGGCAAAATGTTTATAAGACACCAAAAATTCCACTGTGCACGTTTTTAAAAATTCTTCCATACTTACATATGTGTGTACATACGTACATACAAATGCAAATGCGACAAGCTGCAATCGTCACGTGCAGGACGATACGATGATTAATCGTATCACGAAAGGCACGACAATTTATGCACATACATATGTAACTTTGGTTTTTGGTTCGAATTTGCTTGATTAATTTTTGGATGCGTTTACCCAAACTTATCAATGTATGTATGTATTTTTCATCATAATTTTTTTTCTTTTGGAGTCTTGTGCTTTGCGGGTTGGGCTAAGTAAACAAAAAAGATTAAAAAACGTGAGTGAAAAAAAATGCAATGGAAACCTTTTTTTCTTGAATTTACATACATATGTATGTATTTATGAATGTACACTCGTATGTATGTATTATGTGTGCATATACACAGAGGCAATTGAAAACAAACGTTTTCGTTTGCTTATCACACAAATCTGAAATGGAAAACGAAACCAAATGATTTCGAATAAGCAAATCGCGAGCACTCGCATACTTATGATAATTGTCTGAAGGTTAAATTGTTAATAACAAAATGGGCCCAGTTTGGGAACTGGAGTGGAGTGCAAAAGCTTTTAGCCACATATCATCACATAATTGTTGCTAAATGGCGTTAACAACAAATGCACACTGTCACTTATACTCAATGATTTGGGCAAACATTTGATTTGCGCGCCACTGTAAGGGCTGCCAACTTGTCTTATTTTGTTTGGTGCTGCAAGCGCAAAACGCCAGATGGAGCTAGCAGTGTAAGCAATTGATTGCGAATACGTTACAATAGATGGCGCCAGACTGAAGTTGGTGTGGCAACCCTGCTTACCACCTATCGTTGAGTGGCAACTCGGCTCGACGATTTTAGGTCGTTTCGCAACGGCAGCCAACTTCACTTAATTCTGACACGAGAACTGTAGACAATAAGCAAAGACATTTTTGATACTGAATTAAATATTAATATTAAGCAATCCGCGCATTAGTATTTCTTTCTGCATTTACCAATGCGCCAAAGTGGTGACCCCGAATGCCAAATCATAATTACAATCTACGTTCTCTGACCTCTCAAGCTGCCAGTGCCGAAGACGTTTTTTTCGACGCCGCAAACATGGCCAACGATCAAGATCTCGCAGATCAACTGAGCGATCTAAAACTTCAACTTGACCAACTGCAACAATCACGCCAACCAGCTGGATTTTCATCGCAATGCGCGCAACTTCGCATTCCGAAATTCAACAAAACAAATCCTCAGCTTTGGTTTGCTCAGTTGGAGCGACTATTTCATCTCCACAACTTCATCACTGATGAGCACAAATTCGACATAATCTCTGTGAATTTGGAGGAGGATGTAGTTACCAAGTTAGAGGATCTCATCTCTCAGCCGCCGCTAACCAACAAATACAACACGTTGAAGCAGCGCGTGCTCGACAAATTTGCAGAGTCAGCTGACTCAAAATTAAAAAGGCTACTGCGTGGCGGCGAAACAGCTGGAAAAAAACCATCCGACATTCTGGATAACATACGGCGTCTGGCACCAACCACAGGATGCGAGGCAGTTATCCGCTCTTTGTTTTTGTCCGAGCTTCCGAAATCCATTCGCCCGCTTATTTCCGTGTGGGAGGAGGATGACCTCGACAAGCTAGCTGAGATTGCCGACAAAATGATTGAAGCTACTGAGCCAGATTCTACTTTTGTAGTGTCAACAGCATCAATGGAGCAGCAACAGCAACATGTTGACGCACTCAGCGGCAACAGATCAAGCATGTCTGAGTTAACAAATACTCTACGAGCGCTTTCTTCAAAAGTAGACAAGCTGCAAGACGAGCTACGTCAATCAAAGCAAGTCAACATGCCTCGCCAGTCTCATACTAACAGCAATGAAAACGGAACAAAGCAGAAAACTCTCTGTTTTTACCACAACCGATTCGGCGATGAGGCCCGCAAATGTCAGCCAACCTGCCCACGTTACCAGCAGTCGTCAAACTAGAGCTGCTGCCGTTGACTCAGCTGGTAAACGGCAGCGCAGCAACCACCGGCAACTCTAAATATCAACAAAATATTCTACAAATTGGTCTGGACCGTCGCTTGCACATCAAGGATCGCCTTTCAAATCACATATTTCTAATCGACTCTGGTTCAGTGGTGTCAGTAGTGCCTCACGCCATGGCACCAAGGGCACGTAACAATGACAGTCTTTATCTTTTTGCCGCCAATCAAACCAAAATAAAAACGTATGGAAATTACACTCTTCAGCTCGACTTGGGCTTACAGCGCTCATATACATGGTCCTTTATCGTCGCTGACGTACGAACGCCTATAATTGGAGCAGATTTTCTTGCTACTTTCCAACTCCTTGTCGATGTCAATCAGCAGCGTTTGCTTGATGCCTCAAAATCGCCGCATTTTGGTATCCCAAGCTCAGCGCAGGATTTCGCTACACCTCAGGCGCTCAATGCGTACAAATCATCAGCTGCTGTGCAAAGCATTGTACAAAACGTCGTCAAACCTACAGCTCCTGAGCGCACTCATGCTCACTCTGTGTGTCATTTCATTGAAACACGAGGCGCACCTGTAGCAGAGCGACCAAGACGTTTGGCAGGCGACAAGCTTGCCTCTGCAAAATCGCAAATCAACATGCTCATTGACAAAGGGATCTGTCGCTACTCCAAAAGCCCATGGGCCAGTCCCCTGCACATGGTGGCAAAAAAGAATGGCACTTGGCGCGCATGTGGTGATTATCGCAAGCTGAATGCGATCACGGTACCTGACCGTTATCCGATCCCACACATTCAAGATTTTGCTGATCGCCTTCACAATAAGCAGATTTTCACAACGCTGGATCTGGAAAAGGCTTACTATCAAATTCCGATGTCGCAGGACGACATAGAGAAGACGGCAATCTGCACCCCATTTGGCCTGATAGAATTTCTGTTTATGCCATTTGGTCTCAAAAATGCGACGCAAACCTTCCAGCGCTTTATTGACCAGATCTTTCGCGAAGTCGACTACGTATTTTGCTATGTTGATGATATCCTCATAATGTCAGATACGCCGGAACAACACAAACAACACTTGGAAAATGTTCTAAGCATATTGCAAAAACATGGATTGGTCGTGAACAAAGACAAATGTCGTTTTGCGCAAACAGAGGTGCAGTTCCTTGGTTATATGGTCAACAGCAAAGGCATAAAACCACCAGAGGACCGTATAAGCGCAATTTTAAAGTTTCCTCAGCCGCAAACAATCTGTGAACTGGGTCGTTTTCTGGGAATATTGAATTATTATCGTCGCTGCATCCCTCACGCTTCACGAATACAAGCTCCTTTAAACGATTTAACACGCAACATGAAAAAAAACGACAAGCGGCCGATCGAGTGGACTTCCGATGCTCTGAAAACATTTTCGGAGTGTAAAGCTAGCTTAGCAGACGCAGCAACGCTGGCTCATCCCAACCCGCATGCAGATCTCAGCTTGGTGTGCGACGCTTCTGACACGGCGATCGGAGCGGTCTTGGAGCAGCATTCTGATCTTGGTTGGCAGCCCCTTGGATTTTTTTCCAAAAAACTTACCAGCACCGAACGCAACTACAGCACCTACGACCGCGAGTTGTTGGCCATCTACGAGGCGATTAAACATTTCAAGCACATGATAGACGCCAGAGCCTTTATCATCAAGACTGACCATAAGCCTTTAATATATGCTTTTTCACAGCGTCCTGAGAAAGCATCACCTCGACAACTGCGTCATCTTAATTTCATCTCCCAATTTTCGACCTCAATCATTCATGTGAGCGGAAACGATAATGTTGTTGCAGATGCGCTCTCGAGGCTCAATGCCATATCAATGCCAGCCTCACTGGACGCCAAACGCATCGAGGAATCTCAAGCATCAGACACAGAATTATCCGCGCTTTTGAGTGGAACAACCTCGCTGCAGCTGCAATCTGTAGAGCTCACCAGAGGAGTGCATGTGTATTGCGATGTTTCGACAGGCTCAGTGCGGCCGTATATTCCACAACCATTGCGTCACAGTGTCTTCTCTCAAGTTCATGGATTGTCACACCCGAGCGGCAGAGCCACTCTCAAGCAAATTCGACGCAAATACGTGTGGCCTTCAATGTGCAAAGATGTTTTGTCATGGTCAAGAAACTGTCTACCATGTCAAAGAGCAAAAATACACAAGCACAATTCTCTTATACCCGAAAAAATTACTGTACCGGATCATCGGTTCGAGCATGTGCACTTGGACATAGTAATCATGCCACTAGTAGACGGCTACAGATATTGCTTAACTATGATCGACCGTTTCTCTCGCTGGCCGGAAGCAGTTCCTCTTCGGGATATGACTGCTGAAACTGTTTGCAGAGCTTTTTGGAATTGCTGGATAGCGCGCTTTGGCTGTCCGAAGATAATAACAACCGACCAGGGAACGCAATTTGAATCCGCCCTCTTCAAGTCACTAGCAAACGTAGTTGGAAGCGAACACATCCACACAACTCCATACCACCCGCAGTCAAATGGAATGATCGAGCGCTGGCACAGATCGTTAAAAGCTGCATTGATGTGCGACCCTGACACGCCTTGGTTAAAGCTGCTTCCAACCGCTCTCCTGGGCCTTCGAACCTGCATAAAGGAAGATCTACAAGCTTCAGCTGCGGAGATGCTCTACGGATGCACACTTCATCTGCCCAACGAATACTTTACAGACTTGGACTCGCCTCCAAGACCCGCCGAATTCGTTAGTGAATTTCGCACAAGCATGCAAACGCTGATGTCTACGCCTACAGCGCATCACAACAAACCGAAACCCTTCATGCACAAGCACATAAATGATTGTTCACATGTGTTTGTGAGAACAGACTCCGTTAAGCAACCGTTGGAGCCACCATACACTGGACCATTCCAAGTTATCGACAAGCCTTCAGATCGTGTTTTTGTCGTTCGAATGAATGGCAAGGATTCATCGATATCCGTCGATAGACTAAAACCTGCATTCTTGGAACAGGATCATACCGTCAACAGCCCGGAGGATTCGCTACCGACAAAAGCCATTCGAACTTATGAGAGGCGCTCCCGCCCATCATAGATCCTTGACTTGTCTAGGAGGGGAGTACTGTGGCAACCCTGCTTACCACCTATCGTTGAGTGGCAACTCGGCTCGACGATTTTAGGTCGTTTCGCAACGGCAGCCAACTTCACTTAATTCTGACACGAGAACTGTAGACAATAAGCAAAGACATTTTTGATACTGAATTAAATATTAATATTAAGCAATCCGCGCATTAGTATTTCTTTCTACATTTACCAATGCGCTAAATTGGTGGATTGCTCACCAGTATTGATGTAAATCCCAATCGTGTGATTCGAGTTTATTATCAGTATCTTAATGTCGATCAAAGAAACTAGTCGATTTGTCGGTAAAGATCTAGTAGCAGTAGCCAGTCTCAAAAAAAAAACACACAGAAAGAGGGCGATTTATAATGAATTTAGGTGAAACAATTTTTAAGGGGTCTTTGCTAGTTTCTTTATACCCTGGGGGTACATTAGGTTTGTTCAAAAGTATGTAACAGGCAGAAGGAAGCATCTCCGACCCCATAAAGTGTATATATTCTTGATCAGCATCAACGGTCGAGTCTATATAGCCATGTCCGTCTGTCTGACGGTCCGTGTAAACGAAAGGATCTCAGAGATGGTAAGAGCTAGGACCACAAAATTTGGAATGAAGACTCCCTATAATGTCAGGCAGAACAAGTTTATGTGAAAATTGTGCCACGCCCACTGTGAGGCCGTAATTCATCTAAAACTGACATTCGCTATAATTTAGGTTTTTGAGTTAAATTTTAAATTTTTTTGTATTTCAACGGGAGTAGGGTCATGCCCATAGACTAATCACCAACTTTCAACACGATTGGGCCATAAATAGTAAAGATATTAAGCTATAAAGATTGGCATAATGTGTATGTACATATGTAAATAGAATTAATGACTAATTAATTCATTTACATTTCGTCTGTCAGAAAGAATGTAGATCGAGCTTGACAGCATCATTCTGAATGCCGGAGTGGTCGAGGTGACAGGTGGTCGGCTAGCGAAACATAAGATACGAGTTCGAACTAGTGATGTAAATTTGAGTGAAAACATCGATGTCGATGCTCATCGATGTTTTCAAAATTTAACATCGATGTTGGTAAATACATCGGGTCGAAACATCGATGCATCGATGTATGTCTAATGTTTGAAAACCATACCATTTTTAGAAGAAAACTAGAATTTCTTAGATTAATGAAGCTCATTTTATCTTAAAAACGTATGCTTTCATAGCAGTTTTAAAGTTTTAAACAGTTATTATCTTACAAGTATAAACACAAACTACAAGAGGTCTTTTTGGTGAGAACTTTGAAAATACATATGTAAGCCTTCTTGTAGCTATAGTATCTCTGACCAATTTAAATAAATTTACTCACTTAGGCATTGCAAACACTGCCCAAATTACTATAAACTCATTGTCAAAGCGGCGAAAATGGAAAATGCATCGCCATGCAACATCGATAAATCGGCATCAACAAAAACATCGGAAAACATCAAGAAATATCGCTGAAAAAACAACGATGCTTGATGCATCGATGTTTTTTTACATCACTAGTTCGAACTGCGCACGGTCTTTGTGGGTCCAGAACCACTTAGCAAACAATACGTAGAGACGTGAAACAGGCATTTTAGTGGTATCACTCGCTTTGTATGCCGTGCGACCCCAGAGCAGTGCTGCCAGTTTAGCAATTTAGTTGCTAGATCTGGCAACTTTTGAAAAAATTTGCAACTTTTTTCTTTAAAATGCTATTAGCCACAAATCTAGCAACTTTTAATTTTTCTTTAGCAATTTTAGCAACTATATTACAAAACTAGCAATTTTTTATTTTTCTTTAGCAGTTTTGCTTTTTTTTATTCTTTTGCAAATGATTGCAAAAATTTCGATTAATAATGGTTCACATTGATATCGGAATTGGTATTTAACTCAGTTGTTCGATATATGAACAAGTTTTTGCGCGCTCTTGCTTCCTGTGTTTTAAGATGCCGAAAGTTTATAAACAACATTTTCGAGATGCCTGGCTGCAAAATGAGGAGTTTAAGCAATGGATTCGCAAGGATTCCACTGACCCAACGAGAGCATATTGTGCGTATTGCAAATCAGTAATTGGTGCAAAGCTTTTTGACATCCGCCACCACGCCACCTCAAAAAAACATGTGGCTCAAATGGGCGGATTTATCCAAAAATTAAGTTGCCTTTCGTTCGAAAGTCAACAAAAACGGAGGAACAGGAAGCGGCACTATGCCTACACATTGCCAAATACACGGCGATTGTATTTTGGCTATGCTTTTGAAAAAAAAGTTAAAGAGGCTCAATTCCAATCGCACGTGGTCGAAATTAGAAAAAAATTGCATGGAGTTCACAAAAGAGTTGATAATCCAACTCCGCGAAAGGTAATATGGTGCTTTTTATCCTGGTACATATATTAATAGCTTTTTTTTTTTAGATTGCCGCAAAATATCAACTTAATGGTACAGGTCAATTTATATTCGGTTCAAAACATGCTAAAGCCTTCCAAGAGTAAGGACATTCTCAACGTGCTTGAATACTTTGAATGTCAAAACATAGACGATATAAAAATTCAAATTGATAAAATCAACTTCATAAAGTGGGAGTTTGTGGAGGACACCATACAATTTTGGGCAACCCATTTAGTGGCTTAGCGGGATTCGCCCTCAAAATTCTTTCAATGCCATGGTCGAACGCCGAAGTGGAGCGTATATTCTCTCAGATGAATATAGTAAAAAGCAAATTACGCAACGCGATAAGCCTAAAAACATTAAATGCGATATTGTATATAAGGTGAGCTTTAAATTTAAATAATTATAATAGAATTACAAATTTAACATGAAACTTCAAATATTAAAACAGGTATGGACTACACAGACATGGAAAATGTTGCCACAATTATGTTTTGCCATATGAGTACTTGACTCAAATTACTGGAAATGAAAAGTACTCCGATTTAAGTGAAGCTGACGACCTAGACAACATCATAAGTTCTCTTAATCTTGTTTGAAATAAAAAAACATGTTCCTTTTTAATTAAGATCTGTTGTTTCTTAAATACATAATATATAATTGTTGAAAACAAACATTTAAGTAATTTAGCAATTTTTTTTGGCAATTTTTTTTAAATTTTTAGCAATTTTTAGCAACTTTTTTTTTTAAATCTAGCAATTTTAGCTAAAATGATTCTGGCAGCACTGCCCCAGAGCGTAAAACCCCAGAACGCAGCTGAGAGAGAGCGCACACAAGCAACGACGAAATACGTTCAGTCTTGGATCGACACCAGAACGATGAGCACGCGCTGTGTCGCGCTCTCTCTTATTATCGTTTGTGTGTGTGAACATGCTCACGCTTCTTAGTGTGCGTGAATGTAAGCACAAACATCAGCGCTTTTGCAATGCGGGTTCGATCACTCGATACCCTTTTTTAAATACAAACATATTTTGTTTATTTTATTTGCTTTTTATTGTTTTTATTTTTTCCAGCGTATTTATTAATAAAGTTTGCATATATTTTATTAGTTCATGTATGTGAATTGTTTTATTATTAATAAAGAAATTAATTATAATTATTAAAATAATTTAATTTAAATAAATATAAAAATAAATAAATACGCTGGAAAAAATAAAAACAATATAAAGCAAATAATTAAAAAAAAATATGTTTGTATTAAAATCAGGGTATCGAGTGATCGAGCCCGCATTGCAAAAGCGCTGATGTTTGTGTTTACATTCACGCACACTAAGAAGCGTGCGCATGTTCACACACACAAACGATAATGAGAGAGAGCGCGACACAGCGCGCGCTTATCGTTCTGGTGTCGATCCAAGACTGAACGTTTTTCGTCGTTGCTTGTGTGCGCTCTCTCTCAGCTGCGCAGTGTTGCCAATTTAGCATATTTCAGGCTAGATCTAGCATTTTTGAAAATTAAAAAGCTTATAAAATTAGCAAATAGCTTATAGCCTGAAATCTAGCACATTTTAAAATTCATATAGCATATTCTAGCAATAAATGTTTTCTTTACATCAACGAAATATTTCATAGCTTTAAAATATTTCACGGCATAAAAATATAGGATCTTGTGCTTTGTTACGTGAACTTTATTCTTATGATCACAAATTCACGATCATTAAAATAAAGTTCACGTAACACAGAACAAGATATCTAATCGGTGGTGTCATCGATATGTTAATTGGTGTGTTATCCCCGTTTTTGAATTGTGAAATCAAGTGAAGCTTGCAAAAATGCCAAAAATATTGTAAAAGCAACTATTCCGCGATGCTTGACTTGAAAGTAGTAAATTTAAGGATTGGCTTCGGAAATTGCTGATAGCAATTTCAACGCAATTTCAAAAGCATATTGCTGCTATTGCAAATCCACAATAGCAGCAAAAGTTTTTGATATAAGGCAGCATGCGGCGTCCAAAAAACATTTATCATCAATGGGCTCAATCACAAAAATATGTTAGTCTTAATGAAAAAAACCAAATTCATATGAATGAGGAAGGAAATAATGATATGACATCGATGATATGATATTTTAACTTATTTAACTTCAAGAAAAACCTAATGATATTGTATGTTTTCTTGCATTTTCCTTGCAATTTTGTTTGTAGCTTATTTTAGCTTATTTTTACTCAAAATCTAGCTTATGCGGGCGCTCAACTCCTGGCAACACTGCAGCTGCGCTCTGCGTTCTGGGGTTTTACTGCTTCGGCTTTTGCCGAAAGCTCTGGGGTCGCACGGCATACAAAGCGAGTGATACCACTAAAATGCCTGTTTGACGCCTCTGTGTATTGTTTTCTTGGTGGCAGAACTTTTATAATTGCTTAATATTATTTTTCGTTTATTCTACTTTAAATAAATAAATTTTTTTTTTTTATGTAAAGGTATTTTTATGGCGAATCGCAAAACAATTTACAAGGTTGCAATGAAAAACATTTATATTTCTCAAATGTGCATACAAAAGCTAAATCGGTCTGGTTTGTCTGATTGCATGTGAAAGCTCCAAGGATCGATCCCTGGAGACCGTCAAATTATTATTACCTGATTTGTTTCGTTTTCGCTTTGATATTAGTATTTATTTATCTATTTATACGCATATTTATAAGATTTATATTTTTTTTTCAATATACAATAATAAACCCAGTCTCGAGCAGCTCGTTACTTTTTACTTTTAATAAATTTTGAAAATGGGACGATATTTAAGAAATAGTATGAGAATTGCATGTGCATCAAATCTACTGCGTGCCGAAGTTTAGGCCCAGGGTATATTACTGTCGAGTGCACTCGACTGTTCCGCTTGTTTTTATTGAATTTTGAAATTTAAATAAAAATTTACTTTGATAGCCAAAAAGAAACAAAAAATGAGCCAAAATTCAAAAAAGGTGCCGAATGTTAATTAACATTTCTCTGTTAATATGCTTAACAGAGCTGGAGCGAACTTAACATGTGGTACTAAATTTAACATCACCTCCGTATGTTCTGTTAAATGTATGTTAGTCGCTCGCAAAATCACGAAGTCCCATGTCATTTCTAGAACTTTGAAAAATCAATTTAAAATATTTTAAAAACAAAATTCAAAAAAGCAACAAAATGCAAAATTAGGCAAAATAATAAGCTTTCTTTTGAAATTGGTTTGGTGCAATTTGGCCTACGCGTGGCGAAGTTAGGAAAACAATTCTGAAAAAAATCTTAAAATATTGAGAAAATTGCAACAAAAATTGTGGTAAAATTTTCAAAATTCTAGCTTGAAAATTAATCACGTCCCACTTTTAGATCGCTAGCTCATTCAATTGAGCTGACTTTTTGAAGCCCAAAAATAACCGGCGAGCAGAAAAAGTTAGCAAGTTGAAGTGGCGTAGTAGTTAGAGGAGAGCAGAAAGCGTTTTGCCTTGAGAGCAAGCGAGCGCGCCTGCTCAAAACTGCTGCAGCGTTTTGTTTTTCTTCGGTTGTCATTCTCGAGCACGTACATGTGAGTTTTAATGGCCGCCGCCTTACATGTGTGTGCTGTTTTGAACGAGAGGGGAGAAAGAAATGAGAAAAATCAGAACAATTGAAAGAGAAACAAAAACAAAACAAGAACGAATTTAAGGGACAACAAGTTGGACAATTCTTTAGTAGAAAGAGTAAGCGCGGACGTGCGCGAACGTGCGCGGACCGAGCGGAAGAGAAAAACAGGCAACTACA
>JBAMBL010002890.1:0-336765 GCA_037043405.1 Drosophila subquinaria | reverse complement strand
TCCACGCTTAAGTGATAACTGAGAGCGTTGTGCAACTAACTAACGAATATACTATAGATTTTATTTTATAGTAGCGGCGACAACTTGTACTGATTATAATGGGGCCGAATATTAGTCCATAGTTTTTGTTTTAGTTTCAGTTGTAGCCCACAGCATTAAGGTCAATCTTTAATCAGCTGTGTATAATGTTTTTTATGTACATATGGTATGACATCTATATATATATATATTTTTATATACATATGCATAGCAATGATTTCAGTTGCTTAAATATTGTCATGGCATCATTGGCAAAAATTTCTATTGCTTTAAACTGGATACATGTGTTCGACATGCCCCAAAAAATGAAGAAGCCTGAAATAATTTCTTGGTGTGGACCCAAATCAATTGTAAAAATATGCCAAAAAGTTTCAAGAGTTATCTGAGTATATAATGAGCAATATGATATGATATGAATATGATATAATCATTAATTGAAATATGATACAATAGATAAAACAAAATTTTCTCGAAATCTCAGAAAGTGAATCCAAAAAATGTAAAAACATAAAAATAATAAAAATATCTGAGTGTATTATAATGAGGAATAGTCAATAGAATAGATAAAATTAATCCAAAAAATAAAGAAAGTAATGAAAAGATAATCAATTTTAATATAAATTTTAATAATAAAAGAAAATTGTATAAAAAAGAATAGTAAAAAGGTAATAAAATAGTATTTCCCGAAAGAATCTCATAAAGTGAATCAAAAGAAAATTTAAAATTTAATTTATAATGAAGAATAGTTAATATTCTAGTATAATTAAATCTTTAAAATCGAAATACAATCATGGTAAAGTACAGTAGAACCCTTATAAAGGTGGACTTTTAGCTCTTATGCGCCTTAAGATCTTCGAATCCATTGCCCATTTGTTGGTCCACCCCAATCTCTGATACGTTGCAACATCCATTTGCCTATGCCAACAATAACTGTGCATTGTTTACATTGAATTTCGCAACATCCTGTTAAATGACCTTTTGAACTCGATTGAACACGTTGAACACGAATTTCCATATGTAAAAATATACAGTACATAAGAATTTCCATACAATCACACACACATACTTACATATGTATGTAAGGTAAGAAATGGGGGTTGTTTACAGTTACATTTATCGCAAGAACCGTTACAAGTACAGTACCGTCTCAAGGTATTGAGAAATTTTAAGAAATATTTCGTATTGAGCGCGAAATGCGAATAATTTAACAGCTGCGTCTATGATGAAGGCCAAATTTAATCGCTAACCCTTTTGACCTCCATCCAATTGGAAGCGAGATTAGACCCTGGCACAAATTTATAGACACAAGTAGATAGAGATACACCAAAAAAACGGACTGAGTAAAAAACTGACTAACTAAATTCTTAAAATTAGTTGCTTATAACTAAAGAACCTTCAAAAGCCACATCTTTTTGAAAACTTTTTCTTAAACTATTTTAGAAAAATATCTTAAATTTTTAAATATGAATCGATTTTTCACTTTATATTTAAAATTAGTTGTCTAAATTTGAAAAACACTTTCTGAACTTGTTTTGAATAAATCATAAATTATCAGGGACTGACAATAATAGTTATTGACTAAAATTTTAACTAAAAAATCAACTATAAAAACAAATTAAAGTTTCAAACTATATCTTATGTTGTTCAATATCAAAATTCGTAACACATGAATACGTTTTTGAGGTACTTACTGTATTTCGTTTCCAATGAGGTCCTTTAACTGGAGCAAAGTTGTAAATGGAGATAAAATTACCCTGTAAAATCTTTCACTTTGAACAGTTTCAGTTGAGAAGTATTGGTAGAAAGATGCGTTCCATTTGGCTGCTGCTCTGTTTGGGGCTTCTGGCGGTGTCATCTCAAGTGCACGCTGACGAGGATGCTCCCGAGGAACTCCTCGCCGATCTGGACTTGGAAGATATAGCCGAGTTTGATGATAACGATGAGGAATTCCTCAGTCTGCTAGAGGAAAAGGCCAAGGTGTGTAATCTCAATCTCGATAGCAGCAGCTCGATTGTTCGACATTTCAAGTTATGTTCTGCTCCAACTCTAGAACCAAGATGTGGAGCGTGAGAACGAACTGGCCCAGAAGTTGGCGGATGTGCAGCACAACATTCTGAATCCCGTGGTGGAGATTGATCCCTGTGAGACAATGCACTGTGGTGCCGGTCGCATTTGCCAGCTGAACAAGGACAAGCCCGAGTGCGTGTGCATTCCCGAGTGCCCCGAGGAGTCGGATGCACGTCGTCATGTGTGCACCAACAAGAACGAGACTTGGCCATCCGATTGTGCCGTGTACCAGCAACGTTGCTGGTGCGACATCAGGGTAAACAGCAATAAAATATTCAAATATCGATATCGAAACACCCACATATGGTTGTTGATAAGAAATCGATAAGTGAGTTATAAATTACATCTTTTATCGAAACTTATCGATCTTTGTAGGAGCCTGGCTGCCGTGACCCGGCGAATGCGCATCTCCACATTGACTACTATGGCGCTTGCCACGAGTCGCGTGTCTGCGACGGCGAGGATCTCAAGGACTTCCCTCGCCGCATGCGCGACTGGCTCTTCAACGTGATGCGCGATCTGGCCGAACGGGATGAGCTCACCGAGCACTACATGCAAATGGAACTGGAGGCGGAGACGAACAATTCACGTCGTTGGTCCAATGCGGCCGTATGGAAGTGGTGTGATCTCGATGGCGACACCGATCGCTCTGTTTCCCGTCACGAACTGTTCCCCATTCGTGCGCCGTTGGTCAGCTTGGAGCATTGCATTGCTCCGTTCCTCGAGTCGTGTGATTCCAACAAGGATCATCGCATCACATTGATCGAATGGGGCGCCTGCTTGGAACTCGATGCCGAGGACCTCAAGGAGCGTTGCGACGATGTCCAGAAGGCGGTTCCCCATCTGCTAGGCTAGCTTTTTATATGTATATGTTTGATACCACCACTTTTGAATATATCTAGTGTTGTAAAATTACATCGAAATATCGATAACTTAATTACAATAATTCGATGCTTTTCTTTGAAGATTTGTTGAATAAAATAAATTGATATTCATGGAAAATCTGCCTATTTGCATTCACCAGTGATGTAAAATACATCATAATATCGATATCTTGTAACTACTTTAATTTGATTCTTTTCATTAGCGATAAGTCGAGTAAAATAAATCGACAGTCAAGAAAAATCTAGCATTCGTTTGTTTAACTTTCTATGAATTCCAAAAATGGCATATCAATAAAATCGAAGCTTTCAAATTACTAGTTTACTCGATGGATCTACTTTTCCAGGCTATCCTTGGCGATGTTTAAGATTAGTAATGTAAATGTAATGTGCATCGATACATTGTCAATTTTAAATCGATTTTTGAACATCGCCATTTAAAATCAAATCGATGTTCAGTTAGAATTTAAATCACTAGAATGTAATAGTAATTTGTGAATTTTAACGATTTTGCGCACAAAATTTATTTCAACAACTTAGTCAACAATTTGTTTTCGTATTTTTATTTTTTATTTAAAGTTTTATTAATTGTAAATGTATTTGTGTAATTTACTTTGCTCTAAATTAAGTTTCGCTTTAGTTTTAGGCTCTTTCTCTTTTAACATTGCATTTTGTTAATCTTTTACTTGACAATTAAGTTTACATTTATGTGTGTCTGTGTGTGTGCTTCTTTGTGTGTTTGTCGGTGTGAGTGAGTGTTTGTTTTGTTGATGCCGGCTGGAAGAGGTGGTGGGGGGAGGGGGTTGTTTGTTGTTAATTATGCTTGACGCCAAAACATAATTCTTACAATGCGTCGTCGTTGATATATTTTTGTTTTTTTTTTTTTTGTTTAAACATAGATTTGTAAAATTTGTATACCGAAATGATCCGAAAAAAGCTCAAGAGATGAATTGAATTTAATAGGCCTGCGACAGGATGACATTGCCCTTTCGCTGCGGATCCTGAACGGTTTCCTCTTTCTTGCCAATAAGCGACTTGTGTATATGCGGAATGACACCGCCGCCGGCAATGGTGGCTTTAATCAGGCTGTCCAATTCCTCGTCTCCACGGATGGCCAATTGCAAATGACGCGGCGTAATACGTTTCACTTTCAAATCTTTCGATGCGTTGCCTGCCAATTCCAGCACCTGCAATCAAAACAATAACAATGATGTGTGAGTCAAAAGTTTCCAAAACAACAGCAACAGTTGCCATTGGAAATTACTAACAAGGTGACATACTCTCTTCCAGCAGCAGTGTTGTCAGAAGAGCTTATTTTCCAATTGCGGAAATTTTAGCTTGACTTTAATGTCTCATCTTGTTAATAATTTCACCATGACAATTCAAAATGTCCAATTGGAAAGTTGTAATTCCAATAGAGAGCAGCGAACTGCACAAGAAAACTGTTACAATATATAAGGCGGGAACTTCTTACCTCAGCCGTCAAGTATTCCAAGATGGCTGCAGAGTAAACGGCGGCTGTGGCACCAACGCGTCCGTGAGATGTGGTGCGGCTCTTTAAATGACGATGAATACGGCCAACGGGAAACTGCAGCGCACACAAGAAAAATAACAAACGCATTAAATACGAAATTCTCTCTTGTTTATGTTTTGTTACCCCCCAACTAGCACAAGTCAATTTGTTTCCCAGCTCTCTTCTGCACACAAACACAAACGCACCCTATTTACAATGTGCGTGCGTGTGTCTGTGTTTGTGTGCACTGGTAAAAAAAGGCGCCAAAAATGTATTTGGTACAGACAACAACAACAACAACTGTGTAACACTACTCACCTGAAGACCCGCGCGCGCCGAACGTGAAACTGCCTTCGCCTTGGCTTTACCAGAATCTTTGCCCGCTTTGCCGCCAGCCTGCAGAGTAGAGAATAACGCGCAAACAATTAGAAAAAACACAAACACATCAACAATAAGAAACACAAAATGGTGGCGGCAAAAATTGACACTAGGGCACTGCGGTTTGAGGTTAAACATGAACAATTTGCCGCCATACAATAACACTGCTTGAAATTTCCTTATTTGAAAAACACCGCACACACCGCCTGGGTAATAGCCAATGTGCGCACTACGTGGTCCATGGATGCATTAATATTTAAGGTCGCGCTACGCGAGGCACGCGCAATAAACTACATACAATTCAGTATTGTCAAAGCAGCTTGCGCCGCAGTCGCAGTCACTTCTTTGTTGTAATTACCATTTCTATTTAATCGATTTTTTGTTGTTTCTTAGTATGATAATTGCGTGTAGAAATGCACAAGGCACGTTATTTGTTTATTATGCGTGGAATGATTGTTGCAACTAAATCGAAATTTTAGTGGCTTTTGGATTATTTTAGAGACGCGTCTGCACTGTGGTATAAATTTTACACGAATGAGACGCCGTCAGAGCCAGTGCTGCCATAATCGATAAGGCAATAGGCAGCACTGGTCAGAGTGCCATTCCGCTGTAAACGTTGTACAAAAATTTACTGTTTTTGGTATAGCACAGAGCAGTGCTGCCAGATTAGCTTATTTCAGGCTAGATCTAGCATATTTTAAAATGGAAAAGCTTATAAAATTTGCAAATAGCTTATAGTCATAAATCTAGCATATTTTAAAATTCATATAGCATATTCTAGAAGTTAATGTATTCGTGACATCAACGAACTATTTTGTAAGTTTAAAATGCTTCACGGTATACAAATATCGTGATTTGATTTGGCAATTTTTGGCTGGAAGCAGCACTAGCAAATCTACAATAGTAGAAAATGTTTTTGATGTTAAAGCCTAGTACCAAATAACATTTATTATAAATATTTAAGTGAGAAAAAAAATAATGAATTCGTTGATATGTTAACTACTTAAATTTCAGAAAAAACCTAATGATTTTGTATGTTTTCTTGCATTTTCTTGTTATTTTTATTTTTAGCTTATTTTAGCTTATTTTTACTCAAAATCTAGCTCATACGGGCGCTGAGCACCTGGCAGCACTGGCACAGAGTGTGTTTGTGTTTATCGATAACAATTGAAGAGTAGTTCATTTGTGTTGATTAATTATATTCTGCGTAAAATGAGCTCAGGTGCAATTCGAACGCCTGTGTCGCAAATAATCCACAACAAGGATGACCAAGATGCCGAAGAGGAGCCCAAGAAGAAGTCTCGCGAGGATTGGCGCAAGGCCAAGGAGCTGGAGGAGGCGCGAAAAGCGGGAACAGCGCCAGCGGCCGTCGATGAAGAAGGACGCGACATAAATCCGCACATCCCACAATACATTTCAAATGCTCCGTGGTACTACGGCTCCCAGGGGCCGACGCTGAAGCATCAGCGTCCGCAGCACGAGGACGAGCGCGGTCATTTGGACAATCGAGCACCCAAGGGCCTGGACACGACGCGATTGGTGACCAAGTTCCGCAAGGGCGCCTGTGAGAATTGTGGAGCGATGACGCACAAAAGGAAGGATTGCCTGGAGCGTCCGCGCAAGGTGCAGGCCAAATACGCCGAATCCATTGTGGTGCACGACGAGCACCTGGTGAACGATGCTTCGATAAACTATGATGAGAAGCGCGATCGCTGGAGCTCCTACGATCCGTCCAATCATCGCGAGATCATCGAGGAGTATGAAAAAGTCGAGGAGGCAAAGCGACAGCTAAAGGCGGAAAAGCTAAAGAATGGTAAGTGACACCATAGTGAAGAGGACAAAAGTCAAGATAATTCCTTTATTAATTATGATTTTCTAGATCCCGATGCTGAGATTTCGGACGAAGAGGGCAACGAGGACAAGTACGTGGACGAGGTGGACATGCCGGGCACAAAAGTCGATTCCAAGCAACGTATTACCGTGCGTAATTTGCGCATTCGTGAGGATACTGCCAAATACTTGCGCAACTTGGATCCAAATTCAGCCTATTATGATCCGAAGACGCGCTCCATGCGAGACAATCCCAATCCAGCGGTGCCAGCGGAGGAGTAAGTGCAGTAGACAATCTTTTGTCTTTACACTTCTTATAATGCAAATTGTTTCTAGAGCGGAATTTGCAGGCGAGAACTTTGTGCGCTTCTCTGGCGACACGACAGCTCAGGCCACCGCACAATTGTTTGCTTGGGAGGCACACGGCAAGGGGGTCGACGTCCATCTGCTGGCCGAGCCCACAAAACTGGAACTGCTGCAGAAGGAGTACGAGCAGAAGAAGGAGCAGTTCAAGTCAAGTGTAAGTCAATAAAATATGACATTTCCATAACAATTCTAATCATTTATGATTGCAGACCAAGACGGACATTGTGGAAAAGTACGGTGGGGAGGAGCATCTGCAGGTGCCATCCAAATCCCTGCTGCTGGCCCAGACCGAGGAATATGTCGAGTACTCGCGCAGTGGCAAAGTCATCAAGGGCATTGAGAAGCCCAAGGCGAGGAGCATCTACGAGGAAGATGTTTACATCAATAATCACACGACCATTTGGGGCAGCTTCTGGAATGCCGGACGCTGGGGCTACAAGTGCTGCAAGTCTTTCATCAAGAACTCGTACTGTGTGGGCATGCAGGAGCCCGAAGGTTACTCCGAGCAACAGCATTCCACAACAACAACAGCAGCAGCAACAACAACGAGTGCTCCTCCTGTGGAAGCCTTGCCGAGAGTTCCGGATGAAGAGAATGCTGAGAAACCGCCTGTCGAATCCGAAGTCGACTCAGCGCCCAGCTCGGAGGATTCATCCGAAGATGAGGAGACCGTGCAGCCAAGTAAAAAGTCAAAGAAGAAGTCCAAGAAGCGGGAAAAGAAAAAGAAGGCCAAGGAACAGCGCAAGAACAAAAAGAAACACAAGGAAGCAAAGGAAAAGGAGAGAGAAACTTCATCAGTTCGCTCCAAGCCAATTCCCGAGGAATTCGATGATCGCAAGCGTCCCTATAACAGCATGTATGATGTCAAGGCGCCCACCGAGGAGGAGATCGAGGAGTGGAAAAGGAAACGAACGCGCACTGAGGATCCCATGCTGCAGTTTATATAGCTTAATCCCTTGATGTAACTCTCTCTCAATGTTAATACGACTCTATACAGAATATAAAATAAGGAAACCAATTGAATTTGAATTTTGGTGTACATTTTACATTCTTTAGACAATGGCGTATTGCTCGTAGAGCAGTTCGCGAATCTTGTAGTAATCCTCCGAAATGCAGCCCTCCATGGCCACTTTGCCGGCATCCACACGCCGCAGAGCCAAGGTGCCACTGCAGCACCAAAGGACGCCGCCGGAGAACTCCGAGTTGATGTTGTTGCGCATGAGAATCTGCTTGAAGTCGGACAGCTTCAGTTCGTTGATCAGCACCGAGTTGTGCACGGGAATCTCGTCCACGTCGAGGGTCTCGAGTGTGAGCGTCTTGGAATCCTGTGTCGCCGCATCCTGTTCGACGGTCACTTCCGCCTGGTTCGGGGCATCGATGGCCTGCAGTCGCATGCCAAGGCGTCCATCGATCCAGGCCACCTCGGCATCTTTGCCCTTCTGGAACTGCAGCTGGGAGACGAGGCCCTCGGTAAGGCGCACCTGATAAATGTGAATCTCCGTGGTGACATCAATGATCTCGCCCTTTTGTGGAGCAAAGACACGAGCGCCCACATTCTGTTCACAATGCTTGGCCACCACCTGAGTGCCATCCGCGGTGCCATGGACCACGATGACACGTCGTGGCCGCAGCTGGGACAGAATCTTGAGCATCGATTCACCGTCGGAGCGTCCTTCGAAGTCGATGCGTTGGATTTGGGCATTCACTTCGATCGTTTTGCGTTGACTGATCAGCTTGGTGGGCTTCTCCAGCAGCTGGACATCGCCGTCGATGCCATTGCCACTGCCATTGGTCTGTTGCTCCGCATGGGAATGGGGCTCCTCCTTTTTGACATTCTCCTTGTTTTGCTCGTCCATCGCATACTCGTAGCTGGCGTCCACAATGCGATAGTCATCCAAATTGATGACCTCGCCGTAATCATCGTATTTGATCTTGTCCTCGTGGTAGGGAAACATCACATGATGCCGTTTATTGGACTTGAAGAACCCGGAATGATGACGACCCTCGGCTCGGACTACAATATCATGTTTGCCCGTGATTATGCTCATTTCTATGTCATCCTCGGAATCGGAGCTGCTTTCCTCCTCCACCTCCGGCTTGACAATCAGCGGATTTAGCTTCTCGCCCTGCGTGCGCAAATATTCGTCCAGTTCAGCGCCTTCCAATTCCACGCGTCGTCGCACATCCAACTCCAGCTGCCTGCCTGGCGTGCAGTTCTCCACCAGCTCCATGGCCAGAGATCCGGGACCTGTGCGAGTTGTCAGAATTATGCTATTATTGGGATTGCCAGCCCACTGCAAGAAGAGATCACGTGTGAAGCCGCTCTCCAAATCTGGAGTGCTGGCCAGCACCACCTTGGGCCCGGCTGGCAGCTTGTAGACGTCGGCTAGAGTGTGACAAAGATTGATGTGCTTGAACTGAAAGGGATTGTTGCGGGCACCTTCAAAGGCTTTCGTCAGCTTGTCGCTCATCCACTCGATCTGTGACTTGGCAAACTCAATGACGTTGTAGCTGACATTGTTGAGCAGGGCCAAGGAGTAGGCCATCAAGCCGGACTCCTTGTTCTTCCACAGCTGATCGAGCATGTGCGCCAATTCCAGCACGCGACCCGCCGTATCGACAGCGATTAGAACATTGCCATTATTGCGCACCGTCTGCAATATGTTGGTCATCAGCTTCTCGTCGCGGGCACGTCTGCGCGCCTGCTGATACTGGGCATTGTAGGCATCGGTGATCAGCAGCGACGGACGCTGCAGTCTGTCCAGCTCACAGCCACTGAGATGCCGCTCCTTCTTGTGATTAAAATCGATGGCATAGACTATATCCTCCTCGCCGACCTTGACAATCTTCCAGATGGTGCCGCCAATCATGTGACCCGCATTGAGCGGCGTTATTGAGATGCCATAACCCTTTCCCTTCAGCGACACCGTTTGATTGTACTTCAATTGTGTGATCTTCTCAAACGCCGTGTCCACATCGTCCAGTGAGAACAGATCAAAGTCGTACATATTAAAGTGCGACATGTACAGATCGTACATGAACATCTGGCCCATTTTGAAGACGGGAATCGTGGCGTAAATGGGACAGTTGAGTCCCAACTTGCCCACGAGATACGGCAGTGCGCCCAGATGATATGCATCCGGGTGCGACAGCAGCACCGCATCCAGCGTATGCACTTGCCTGCGTACGGTATACATTAATATATTTAATCACACTTTATTAATGTTTACCTTTTCAGCTCCTTTATGAAATTCGGATCGAATTTCTCGTCCCAGCCGCAATCCAACAATATTCGCACATCGTCTATTTGTAGTATATAACACGGCGGCGACTCATCCATGGCACCCGATATCGTGTGCAATTTAATAATAGATGTCATTTTGCGGGTTGAATCAGCCAAAGTTTATGAAAAATTCAGTGCATTAATTTAATTTTTGGTAAACAAATGAAATGAAACGCGTTCATCAGCCGGTGTGCACGATATGCCCGTCATCGATATCGATATCGAAAATTGCACCTATCGAGCAGGTTACTTTTATCGGCATTCTAACTAATCAATCAATCAAAATTGATTTTTTTTATTTCAAGTACAATTTATTTGTTATTTTACAGTCTTTGAACTTAAGTATCACAAGATCAGGTAAGATTCTCCACGCTGCGCGAATCTCGAAAACTCATATCAATATCGTCAAACTCTTCAAGTCGGCGATGATTGTTACGACGCAATCGAATGCGACGATATGCCGCCTTTGTGCGGTTTATTGGACGAAGAACAACCATGCAGTAAAGTATAAGTGTGACGACAATCACTCCAAACAATATCAGTAGAATGGCAACCGCGAGGTTTTCCCGTTTTGCAGGTAGGCGATTGTAAATTGTTGTTTTGTTTGCTGCCCCCCTGGCGCAGTATTCCACCTCGTTGTTTTCGATGTCATCTGCATTCCAGTCCGGATGCTGAATGTGTCCCTGCCAACAAACGCACTTTAAAATGGCGCCAACTCTGGTACATATCGAGTTATCGGGACATTCGTTAAGTTCCGTGCAATTAATAACTGTAAGTGAAATGACTTCAATTATCAAACGTACAAAATCTTTAATAAATATTTTACAAACATTGTAAATGCCATTCGTCCGCTGGTAATCCAAAAATGTAGCTGAAGCATACGGCCAAGTAAACAAAATATTTAAATGCGTTGCACATTTTTTGTTGATCAAATGAGTGCTTTCGTCACCAGCGTAGACTGGCGTCCACAGTAAACAAGCATGAGGTGTTAACAGCTTAACGTACAACGAGCGACTGAACGAAGGTGTGTCGTCTATCTTATCGATGACATTGCTATCTTCTCAACTATCTGTAGGTACATATTGATGTTGTACCTATGGTCCAGTGTGAATAGCTTTTACATCTGTACATATTTACTTTGAAGACAACCGTTCTGGATCATTTAATAATTATTTGCTCTCAAAATGTTTGTCCAATTAGTAAACAAGTGTTTAACCAATTATCGTAATTGTGTGCAAAAACTTTTCCAGTCTTCAGTCTTATCAAATGACGGAATTGTTAAAGTTGTGCCATATCTTATCATACCGTTTTATGACTATTTACTAACGTATTAATATTAGAAAATAGAATAATCAATAGGCCGAAGCTGAAATCAATTTAGTGTGTTTCTGGACATTGACGAACCAACAGATTTAACATATTGGTATTCTTCGAGCTAAGATACTGAATTAATATTATTATAAACCAACGGTTATTATAATTGGTAAGCTATTTAAATTTCAAAACGAATTAAACACACATCGATCTGCTTAATTCAATTTAATTAATTTGTTGAATTTCGTAATTTAAAAATTGACCAACTGATTCAAAGGTACAAAAAGTTTATGAGAAAAGTACATAGCAGTTAGCTCGATAACAATAAAAACGATATGTTTGTATCGCAATAGAAGTTCGCTCGATAATAAAAAACGAACCAGTCCCGTGTCTGTTGTAGACTCTACAATGTAGAGTAGTGATGTAAATTTGAGTGGAAACATCTATGTCGATGCTCATCGATGTTTTCAAAATTTAGCATCGATGTTAGTTGATACATCGGGTCGAAACATCGATACATCGATGTATGTCTAATGTTTGAAAGCCATACTATTTTTAGAAGAAAACTAGAGTTTCTTAGATTAATGAAGCTCATTTTCTCTTAAAAACGTATGCTTTCATAGCAGTTTTAAAGTTTTAAACAGTTTTTATCTTAAAAGTATAAGCACAAACTACAAGAGGTCTTTCTGATGAGAACTTTGAGAAGACATATGTAAGCCTTCTTGTAGCTATAGTATCTCTGACCAATTTACTCACTGAGGCATAGCAAACACTGCCCAAATTACTACAAACTCATTGTCAGAGCGGCGAAAATGGCGTGATGAAAGTGCGGCAGCCGATGTTTTGCAAACATCGCATGCAACATCGATAAATCGGCATCAACAAAAACATCGGAAAACATCGAGAAACATCGCTGAAGAAACATCGATGCTCGATGTATCGATGTTTTTTTACATCACTACCTCGATAACAATAAAAACGATATGTTTGTATCGTAAAAAAGAACGATCCAATCCCGTGTTTGTTGTTACTGTGGAAATTGTTAATAATTTAATATTCAATGCAAGAGTTGGCATAATATTTAAATAAACGCCCGCAATGAGACGTGGCGTTCAACTGGGCTTATAAAATAATCGTGAATAATGTTAATACGGCTGTGCCAGCACAGTTTTCATATCTATGACCTGCTCATTTTCAGCGGCGCTTTGACACTCGTTGTGTACATTCTTCTGCCTCATCGATTTGCACTGCGCTATGACTACATCGACCGGTCGCACATCGAGGAATCTCTGCTGGCGGTGACCACGCCGAATGTGTCCACAGCGCAGTTGGCACCCGACTGCAGCTACAAGGAGGTGATTGCCGACAGCACCTTTGTCTACGATGCATTCCATCGGGAGAAGATCCATCGCGGCGAGGAGATACGCCAGGGCGGGGAATTCCAGCCGGAGGAGTGCCGTCCGCGATTTAGTACGGCCATCATTGTGCCGTACCGTGACCGGCAGGAGCAGCTGGCTGCGTTTCTCAGCTACATGCACAACTATCTGCGTCTCCAGCTAATCCATTATCGCATCTTTGTGGTGGAACAGAGTGATCGAAAACCCTTCAACCGTGCCATGCTCTTCAATATTGGCGCCAAAATAGCGTCCAGCTACGGTTATCCCTGTTTGATACTGCATGACGTCGATCTGATGCCACTGAACTCTGGACAGATCTATGCCTGCACAGCGTTGCCGCGTCACATGAGCTCAGCGCTGGACAGCTGGCGTTTCCATCTGCCCTATCGGACGCTCTTTGGTGGCGTTGTGGCAATGAGTACCTCACAGTTCTATATGATCAACGGCATGTCCAATTTGTACCACGGCTGGGGAGGTGAAGATGATGATCTCTACGAGCGCCTGAAAGTTGTAGGCGTGGAAATCTGTCGCTTTGATCCGGCGTACAGTGAATACACAATGCTTAAGCACAAACATGAAATACCAAACGAGAATCGCATGTCTCTCCTAAGATCCGCTTCGCTGCGCATGCACACCGACGGTCTCAACTCGCTCGTCTACAAGGAAGTCGAGCGTCGGATGCACAGTCTCTTTACGCACATTCTCGTCGAGACCTGAGAGACAGGGAAATCGAGTCAACAGCTAGCAAGAACTCGCCTTCAGCTTTGCCATAAGCAATTTGTTAATTAGCTTTTAGGGCTCTATTTAGTTAAGGAATCTCTGTGAGCCCAGTAAATGAAGATATCTATGTATAAGTAAATATTTATAAACCAAACAAAACAGCACTGTTATAGAATAATGCATATTTTAAATTGTTGTAGTTTTGAAATGCTTAATGAATGAATAAAAGAATGTATAATAAATGAAAGTGGACTGTTTAAACATTTTTTCATAATATTTAATTTGATTATATGTATATGTAAGTATATAAGTATATTTTAACTAATTTCGTGTACTTTAAATACACCAAGGAGCAAATTGCACATATGTTTATGTATATAATGTATAATAATAATAGTAGGTTGTTTGACTTTTTGGCCTAGACTAACAATAAATTACATTAAAATACACTCGTTCATTTATAGACTTGATATTTTGTTGAACTTGACTTGACTAATTAAAACATACACTCTTCACACACACACACACACACACACACACACACACACACAATACACACAAACACGCATTAACATTAACATTTATAATTTATATATGTTTAGATTTTGGAATAGTTGTGATTAAAACATTGGCTATTTGGGAATGTTGGGATGTGTTTAGTTCAAGAAATTAAGTATGTCCTGCTGTGACAGCATATTTAGATTTTTGCCATCTGTTTGTGCCTGCAGCGTTTGTGGCAGTAGTGGCAACGTAGCTGCTGTGGGCGTGGCATTTGCGCCCATATTCATATTCCTAGGCTTGTTCAGGCCAATGCTGTTCATGGTGTTGACTGCATTGTAGCCCGTTGGATAAATGTAGTTAACTGTCGGCTGTTGCAGCGTGTACATGTTGGCACCATTCGCATTGTTGGCTTGCTTAGCTGCCTGGTTGTTCCCAGCACCGAATGGATCCAAGTCATCCAGCGAGGAGAAGTTGTTGTTGCTGCTGCTGCTGTTGTTGGCCTGTGGCGTGGCCAATATATGATTCATAACCAAGGGATTTGCGCTATGCCAGTTGTTGCTATTATTGCTGCTGTTAGCTGCACTAAAAGGCATCGATAGTTGGGGAGTCGTTGCTGTTACTGCTGCTGCTGCTGCTGCCGGTGTTCCCTGGGTGATGGCCAGTCCACTCAAGTTGCTCTGCATTAATGAGGAGAACATGTCCGGCTTCGTTGTCGCATCGTTCGCTGTATTGTGCGTTATTCTGCAATAGAAATCAATGTACATTTAATTTGCTTGCTTAGCAACTTTGACTGCTTCATCTACTTAAGCTGCTCCTTGGTCTTGACTGGCGCCAATGTGGGAGCTGCAACGGGCTTCGGCGCTGTCTGCTGTCCCACACTGAAGCCGGAGAACATATCATCATCGCTCTTGTTGCCATTGCTGCCACCAAAGCTGGCCGTGTTGGACTGCGTAGTATTCTCCAATTCATTGGCCAATATTTCGGAAGCATCCTTGGGTCTATTTCAAGGTAAAAACAGTATATAAATATCCATATATTTATGAATTTGCAGGGTTCACTTACTTATTGTCACGCTGTATGGTTGACAATTGCTGCAGCTTCTCGCGCTGCTCCTGCTCCACTCTGCCCAGCATCTCCTTGATCAGCGTGATGATCGTGTTGAATTGAGCTATGGTCAGTCCGTTCTCCACGCTCAGCGGCACCAGGAAGGGTATACATTTGTGGGCCATCACGTCCTTGGTGATGCCCAGCTTTGTGTTCGTCATGGCGATTTTATAAATGCCTGCAAGGAATGATAATCATGAAATATGGTTTTGAAATGAATGTATAGTTAAGTGCTCACCAATTATGGCCATTACAATGGCGGGCTCGCGACTCTGAATATGCTGCAAGAAGGGCAGAATCTCGTCCAGCACCAGCCACTTGTCCAGGTTCTCCAACAGCTTGCCAATCGATATCAAGCAATTGACCTTAACCGAAACATTATTGCTGTTCAGGCAGAGTTTTTTGATGCGTGGTATAACTGCATTCTTCATGGCATTATAATCGATGAGAGTGGAGAAAGTGGGAAGCACGCCCAAGCAGAGTTCCTGGATTTGTGGCATGTCGCACTCCAGAGAACGATACAGCAATGGGAGCACACTTTGCTTCACTTCCTCCGCCGGTGTTAATTTAAGCAGCAAATCCATCTTTTGCATGAATATTAGTAGAATCTGAATGGGATCCGTGAGCTTGAAAATGGGCTTGAGATGTGGTAAGATGTGATCGCAGTATTCCCGCTGGCTGCTCATTTCGGCAATTAATAGCACGTTGGGCAGCACAAATGGAATCATTGGCGAGTTGACAAACTCCTTAATTAAATATGGTAATATGGAGTGCAAATTAACACGATGCGGCAACGTCGGTATTATTTGTGGCAGACCCTTGTAGAACTTCGATTTCTGCAGATTGTCCCACTGATATAGAGAGTCCAAATAGCTCAGCGTCTTCACGCCCACATCCTGAAAGTACGCAATCTGTTTCAGCTCATGCAACTTGGGTCGCAAACTGGCGCTGGGATGCAACAAGGCTTTGAGACTTTCTGTCAGCTCATTTGGAATCGTGTTCATGGCTGGATATTTTCGTTGATTCAATTCGTTGGCATAGCGCCGAAAGCCACTGTAATCGCTGCCGAACATCTTCAAGGGTTTGCCGGAGTAAATGGTGAATATGAGTACGCCTGCAATAAATTTGTAAGGATATTTTTAAATTAATTTAAATAACACAAAGTAAATGTAAAAAATTAAGACACAAAAGAGTTTAAAATAGGTTCAGAATTTTCTAACGATCAGAATATTAATTTTCCTAAAAATATTAAAGAACTACTTCTTCAATGTAATTGAAAAATTGGTTTAAAATATTACAGACTGGAAGAAAAACAATTTCAAGCGATTATAAATAAACATATTTTGAATTTCGGTTTTTCGTAATTCCTAAAAATACAAGTAAGGATTTAAAAAAATAAAAATGTTTTTAATACCAAATTTGTATAATTTTTGTTTCTTAAGCCTTTCTCCTTCTTATAATTAATTATTTACTTCTTAAATTCAAATTTCCAAGTGTTGTAATTATATTTTCCTTACCCAAAATGGGTGTACCTAACTTTATTCCACCTAATTTTTATATTTCGAATTAAAGTTTTCTTTATTATAGGTTCTTAACTTGTCTCCTTTTAAAATATAATTTTTTCAACTTTTTTCCTAACTTTTATTACTCTTAATATTCATTTCTAAAAATAATTTTGTGTGCTTACCGAGCGAGAAGAGATCACTGTCAGGTGTGTTGACACTGTTCAAGGCCAGCTCCGGCGCTGTGTACTCCAAGCTGGGCTGAGCCAGCACATGGAGGTTTGTGCTATGCTCGCGACATGGCCAATGGGCAGTGCCGTTTGTTGACGGCTGATTGGCAATGCAAAAGTCAAAGCCAAACAGTTTCCAGCTGCGGTTCTTGTTGATCACAATGGTTTCGGCGCTAATGTTGCGATGCACGATCTTGGCATCGTTGTGGAGAAACTGTAGGCCGTCGAATAGCTGCAGCAGACCGTGTCGTATCTCCACATCATAGAGTTTCTTATCGGAGCGCACGGAGTCGCCCACAACATTGGAAAGCGAAGCAAAAACGGGCTCCGTCGCAAATGCTAATGAGTCACGACTCTCTTCCAAGGGATGCTGTACGGTTAACACATGTGGATGACGGATTTTCGTCAATTGCTGGACACCGCGTCGCAGCGTTTCGAGCATCGTTTCCCGATCATCTTTGGACCAGCGCTCCAAGCATTTTTTCTCAAACACAAAGACAGAGACTTCTTGCTTCGTGCTCTTCTTGTGGCCATTGTAGACCTTCCACATGAGTCCTGCATAGTTATACAATTGTTTAATCAATTAACTATATTCACATATGCTAGCTTATCATTTATTTATTTGTTTTTCCACTTACCCACACCCGCTGTGCAAACCTGTTCCGAAACTTCGTACTCCCGTGTTACATTGTTGCCAGGCAGCACGCCCGACAACTGCGACACTGTCTGCACGGCCGACGAGTAGAATTTGTTGATCACATCCATGCTTGCAGCCTTCAAAGATTATTACAAGTGGTTTTAAAAGTTAAGCAGCTTTGCAAAACAACAATCCTCGGAGTTTGTGTTTTTGCCAAATTCTTTTTGTTTTAGTAATCAATAGGATGAGTGAACCAAAAAGTGTTGCTCACTAAACTGAACTGAAGGGAACTTGTTCCTTCTAAATTGTTCTCTAATGCGAATTTTTGCAGTCTTACTCAATTTTGCGTTGGCTTGCATTATTAAACCTAAACATTGGTGAAGTATTTTAAGGAAACAGACAACAGGTGGCGCATCAGTTGGCGCCGTCAGATGTGACCCTTTTTCGTTGTGGCATATTTATAAAAGGGTAGCTTTTTCTCGAAATTTTAAGCATTTAAATTTGCACGTATTTTATTAGAAACTAAGTTTAGTCATGAGTTTACATGTTTTGATATTGTGTTACTTAACTAATTGCAAAAAATTAACAACTTTTTTTTGAATTAAATTTATATTGCACGCCCATGAACCAAAAAACAAATGACCAGTGTTCCATTAGTTCCATCCAAATGCTCGATATATTTACTCATTTATCGGTGCATCAAAGTTCTCGCGCGCAATTTAAACAGCGTCAAGGCAACTGTTGATGCAACAGCATTAATTTATCTCATTACAATAATACTATAAACTAACATCAATTAAGCTCTAATAGATATGTTTGTTTTAATTAGCATCGTTTCATTGTGACACATGAGTGATTTATTAATTTTGCACAAATTAAAAATCCTCCACAAATGAAAAGTAAATATTTGTAACTAATTGAATTTTTTCATAGAATTTCCAGGTCATTAGGAGCACGTAGCTGGCAACACACAGGCGGTAGCTTATCGGTTCTAGGATAGAAGTCAGATAAATAATGTTTGCCCTAAAAGATAGAAATGAAATATTTTGTTAATTTCTTGAACCACTACTACTACATATTTATCAGAATTCTACTAATACTTCTATCAATACTCAATACTTATAACTTACCACATAAGGACACGAATGATTAATATTCGAAAAGTCTTTAAAGAGATCGTGTATCATTATTTATTATTTTTGGTACTCATAAATTGGCAAGCATCAAAAGTGGTGTCAATAACCCAAGGCTTACATCCATTAGCCCGTTTTTGAACTTGCAGTCTTAGGCTATTTGAATTGGTGGGATGCAAAAAGGTCACTATTAAATTGAGAATCGTTTTGTTGCGTTGCACAGCGTGAAGGACACAGGTGTCTATTGTGACCCACGATTTAATACGCGACTCGCAAACCGCATTCGTCAGTTTAAAGACAAGTCCATGCTGTAATTATATAAAATTCTAAAATATCAGACAAAGAAGGAATTAGAGCTATGAGTCGAAAAAAAACCAACTATTTCCAATTTATATGTTTTAAATAGATTTCAACTTATATTTGAGAAATATCTATAATATAAGTTGAAAAAAAACTTATTTTTCAATTTTTTTTTAAAGTTACAGCATAACACTTATTTGCTATTGTCAAAAGAAAACAATAAAAAAATTATTATTATTGTATTATTTTAGAATAAAACTTAAACTTTTTATTATTAAAATTGAAAATAAAAATTAAATTGATATGCATATTTTTTAAACGGGAGGGCCCTTTTTTATAAATCGGCATATAAATTTGAACTACACTTCGTTACTTTGGAATTAATATACAGTTGAACTTTCATAGCTCGAACTTCTATATTTCGAATTTCGAGCTTAATAAGAGGCAGTAAAATTAATAAACTTAAGAAAAATAACTCTTTTAGTCAAATAGTCATAACTCGAACTTTTTTTGGATAATTGTGATTCGAGCTAGGGAAATTCGACTGTATTTTGTTAACCCACAAACATAATAAATTCGTGCAAAGATATTATTTCAATTACATTTTTTTAATCATTTAAAAATCAATTTTTGTTTGCAAACTTAGAGTTATGGAGTAACTTACCAAAAAAAATTGAAAAAAATTTTATCTACAATTTTTATTATAAAAATTAAAAATAAAAGTCTGCAAATCTACAATTTTTATTATAAAAATTAAAAATAAAAGTCTGCAAATAACTCTTATTTCTTAATTTTTTTCACAAAAACTTATAGTTGATCCTTGTAAAATATTGAAATATGCTGTAGACTTAATAATTCTTACGTTCATTCGCAGGATAATTAGAAAAGCTAGTAATCGTATAAAATTTGACACTTTGCATCTCATTGCGACAGTTACTGAGTTAAGTTTAAAATTATTTTTGATTTATTGCCATACTTTCACTGTAATCACTCCATCTAAATGCAAAATTAATGGCATAAAAAACAATTTAAATTTATCATTTACAAAACAATGAGAATAAAAAGTATAAAATATTTATTGTAGGGTGTCATGTATTTTGTTAGTTAAGTGTATTTGAAATATTTGATATGACATTGTCATTAATAAACTGTTCACCCTGTATATATTTAGAAATTAAATATATAACTTTAAACTATTAAGAATCAAGATTTTATTTAATGATCCGTGTTTATGGGTTTTAAAAGGGCATTAAAATTGTAATAACATCAATGGACTTAATATCTTAGGTAATTGGATATTAATTTACATTTACTTTTCTAAACATTTTTTTGTTTAACAAATTGAATATTCATTAGCTTTAATAGATTACTCGGATATTACAACTATAAAATGTTTCATGATTTTGATAGGCGTATTAAAAATTTATCATACAAATATTACAGCTTAATTTACATATATGTATACTTACCCAATAATTTTTGTCAATCTAGTTTTATTGCTAATTAGACAGTCATTAGATACTTGACAAAGTGTATCTGAAATAAAATTGGCTCGTGTAATTCAACATGGTTTATTACAGTTCTCCGTGCCGTGGGATTCATTGTCAAAAATTGCGGAAGCTCGTGTTAACTTAATTTTTTTAAATAGAAAAATTCACGAGAAAATACCCACTATTCAATTCTTGAGTCGAGAATTTTCTTTCCAATTAAAAAATATTTGTTAAGTTGTTTAAAACTGTTCCAGAAAAGAATTTCGAAAAAAAATATTAAATCAGTTTGTTGAAAGATAGAAAAATTTGAATAAAAAAATATCCACTATTCAAATCTTAAATCGCGAGCTTTCTTTCCAAGCAGAGAATATTTTCAAAGTTGTTCAAAAGTGTTCAATAATTATACGAAAAGAATTTTGAAAATAGATGCGAGTTTAATTTATTTAAAAATAGAATTTTGTAAACTTTTTTAATCAAATAAAAAATGTGCAAAATGAAAAAGATATTTTTAAACACTGTACATTTTTGTGCTAAAAGTTATTGTATAATTTTATGTCAATTTTTTACAAATCCTCAACAAAAGTGAAATAAAAATTGGTTGTTCCTTGCGGTTTCTTGTTGAATATCCAAGTTAGAAGTACCAAATAGTCACCAGTTGGCAATGGAGTCGGAAGTTTTTCATGTCTTAGGTAAAAATCTTTAACCATTTGTTGGCCCTATAAAATTAAATAAAAGTAAAAATTAAATACCTTATTAAATAATATTGAGGACTCACCACATAGGGACAGGTATGATTTAAAGTTGAATATTCCTTGAACAGTTCCCAGACGAGTCTGATGAGAGGATTGTTTCTGCGACGTATAAACTGGCAGCCATCAAAGAAAACGCTATAGAGCCAGGGCTTATAGCCATTGGCCTTCTTCATCAGTTGGCCCTTAATGAATACATCATTAACTGGATGATGCAGAGTGGCGATTAGATTCAGATTGACTTTGTGACGATTGACAGCCCTCAATCGACACAAGTCAAACTCCAGCCAGGTTTTATTGAACGACTCACAAACGGCGTTTGTCAACTTAAAGACAACAGCATTCTGCAAATAACCCAAATTAGTATTTTGAAGTCAAAACTCAGAACTTTAATTTCAATTCCTACACATTGCAATTGCAGCAGCAATAAAATGCAAATTGTCAGTCGACTTTTCATCTCGATGAGCTTTTCTCGTTTGGCTTTAAGTTTGGTTTGGTTTGGGTTTGGTTTGTATTTGGTCAACAGTACAATTAACTTCATGTGCTGCCAACATTGTGTGTGGTAATCTTTTTTCAATTAACTGCAATTAAACTGTTTAATAGCCATTAACATTAACTAGACACGGCATTTATAAATGCACATAATCATTTTCAACGCTTCACTCAATTGGGTTCAAATTTTCAGACATTAGCACAAGTTGTACATTTGAAACCCGACACTATCTCCACGCTAATCATTTTTAATGCACATATCTTCATTTGTTAAACTTGTCCACGAAAGTTTTTGAATTAGATTTGCTCCAAAAAGTATGCTTTTATTTTCGAATCAAGGCTTTCCTTTTCTATGTGGATCCTTGCTAAGTTTTTTTAAGCATGAAAATTGAAGTTAATTTTTAGGGAACAGCTCAGAAAAATGTGTGTATTAGAAAAAATTCTTTTTTTTATCATAAAAAAAAATTGATATACCAGTTACTTCAAAACTGAGTAAAAGGGTATATTGTATTCGTTTAAGTGTATAATGGTTGTTTTTATATTATTATAAGCTATGATCCTACAACGATCACAACGAAATCGGACAAACAGAACGGGATTTAAGTTTTTTTTAGGAATGTAAGTGCCTAAAAGTACGCAACAAAATTATTTGATGCATATTTAAATAGGTAACGGGTATCTTATAGTCGCAAACTCGACTATAGCCTTTTCCGCTTGATTTTATTTTACATTTTTGACATTATTTCTATATCTTTTGTCTTTAAAGAAATACTAGAGTCTCATAGTTCTTCTGTCTTATTAAGTTACGTGAATGAAATCGAAAGCGAGTTTATTTTATTGAAGTGTCTTTCGTTTCTATAAAGCTTTAAGTGTTATTTTAATGAATTTCCGGAAGCATCTTTAATTGCACACACTAGCTGACCTTTTTTTGTGAGCAAAATACTTAAGAGTATAATAATATTTTAATGGTCTTTAAAACCTCAAAGCGTTAAATTGGCCATTATGCATAGACTTTAGAAGTATATATAGTACATATATTGCTGGAAGTCAAATTCCGCAGTGGTTTCAGAACAAATGCAGTTTTCCTGAACGACCAAAGCAAATACTTACTCTATAAGGTGGCAATTAGCCACATAATACCCATCTAAACTCGGATGTCAAATATTTATGTAAATATGAGAGTACCCTTCATTGAATTCCAAGCGCGTTTAAAGAGTTTTTCTTTAGTTTGCGTTTCTTCTTCAATGCAATCAAGTAGAAACACACTCTTTGCACACAATTTGATATTTGCTTTCCATATTATTTACCTTTTTTATTTTTGGAAATAAAATATTTAAGTAAACATATTATTTGTATGCTTTCTTAATATGCGGAAAATTTTATTTGCAACTTTCATGCAGGCAAAGGTTAAACTTTTTACAAGTTTACCTCATTAAGGGTTTGTTTTTTTTTTATATTGGGAAAACAAAAACGTTAAAAAAATTTCTGGAGCAATGAAAAAATTAGGTGTTCCTTACTCGCATCCAGGAAATTCTCAAAAACTTTTAAGACTTTTAGTGAAGAAGAAAAATGTTTGATTTAACAAACAATGCCAATATATTACAAATCTAGAGTCATAATCTTAAATTAAATGTATTGTGTGAAATAATTAAGTATTCCTTACTTGCATCCAGGAAATCCCATATAACTAAGACATAGTTATATGGGTATTTTAATATATTTGACTACTATTCTGATGGAATACAAATGATTGTGTGAAGTACATTTTTGTTTTAATGTGAATATAGAATTTACTAAGAAATAGAATTGCTTGATTTAACTGCAAAGTCAATATATATTAAGGCTCTGCCTAAGGAACGATCGCACAAAAATAAATATTTATGAATATGAATTTGGAGTGGTCTAATACATTTTGATCAAATTAAATTGAAATCGGCTCACAAAGCCAACAAATGTTGTATTGTTTAATAACTTGTTTAACACTCCCAAATTTCTACACTTTTGATATTTCATTTCTTTTTGATCGTCACAGTTTAAATTATAATTATGTTACTTTATTTTTTTTAATTTTGGTCATCTGTTCTGAGCTGACATTAAATAGTAAAATAAATAAGTATGATACGATTGTTTGAAATGTATTACGGGTTGCTTTAAGGGTATCAATTCTTCGACACTCTCGACAAAAGCTTTCTTACTTGTTTTGTTTTGTTTTAAACCAAAAATCAACACTTTTGATTAACGGTATGCAATGTGCTACGCAATTTACTTTCATTCCATTGGTGCAGCTATTTTAAAACAGGTTAACATAACTTAAAATAGAATCTATTTTTGGTGACTATAAAAAAGTTGAAGAGTGAGAAAAATATTATGTATTCCTTATTTGCAAATTTTGCAAGCAAGAAATAAATTAAAACATACCATATGTTCGACTATTAGTCGATTAGCGTTTAAGAATGACGGAAGACAAAAATGTTTAATTTAATGTTGTCCAAAAACTGCAATATATTAAAAAGTTCTCTTTGTCTTCAACTTGAATTAAATTCACTGTTTAGTTGGGTAATCAACTTGTGAGCGCTTAATTGCACTTAAAATGCATTTGTTTACTTGAGAAAATGAATAGTTATCGCGATATTTACACCTGTCTCACGTGTACACCACGTGTAGACAGAGAGAGAGAGAGGGAAAGAGAGAGAGCGAGAGAGAGAGAGAGACGCACACAAAGTTCAATAAATAAAACACTCGAATGCATTTAGAAAAATCGCATTTGGGACTTTATTGCTGTGCTCCCCGTTCCCCTTCCCTTAGCTACTACACGTTCCACCTGTGCCCAACTGCCACACCCCTTCTCCTCCCCCTCTTAGCTCCATCCTTAAGCCCCCGTTGGTGAAAGATGGCAGCGATGCGAAATGTAGTCGAGTTGTTTGCGCGATTTGTAGCTGTGGCCGATGCCCGAGAACTCGATCTGAATTTCAATGGATATTTTTGGTAGCTGGCTGGCAACTTGGCCAACATTGGTGTTGGTAATTTTAGCCATTCTATCATGACAGGTATTTTTTGGTTTTTTTTTGTGTCTGTTTATATGGAGGGAATTAAAGTCGTACGCCGGCTCATGTGTTGAGTCATAAAATAAATCAGGCAGCTTGACACAGGCGTCGATGTTAAATCACGCCAAATGAAATCGACACAAGGCGAATCGAATATCGCTTATCGAGGGGTTCTACGCCCTTGACCCCGCCCTCTACTATATTGAAGAGCACCTGATAATTAGCCAGTGACAAGCAGACTTCACTGTATACGTCTCTTTATATCTGTATCTGAATCTCTTTCTCTCAGTACACGCAGAGAAAAAAACTTATATTGAAAATAAATTTAATCATACTTGCTCTTACCATATTTCAACATTTTTAATTTCTTGCTATAATATTCAAATAAAGTAAAATCAATAGAAAACAAGAGATTGAGTTTATTATTAAATCATATTTATTTATAAAATTCGGAAAAGTTAACTAAAATTCTATTCAAATGAAATGTGTTACGTATCAACCTTCAATAATAACATATTTAAGTTTAATATTTTTTATTATTCATTAAAAGTACTCAACATTTAGCTTATTTGCAATGACGAATAGCTTAGTTTTTAACTGAATTAATTAATTTATTATTAATTTTCAAAAATTATATTGTTTATATTTAATGCAACAAATTTTTATTTATTTTTATTTTTATAAATTTGTTTATTTATTTTTAATGAAAATTCTTTTTTAACTATCTAAATCATTTCTTATCTATTGTATTTTAAATCTTTATTATTATTATTTAATTGAAATGATGGACTTTAATACAAATATATGGGAGTCGAAGACATTTTAAGGTTTTTCAGATTGTAAATGAATCTCCCCTTTATAAATTAAATTTACCCCCTTCTTGCAGTGTTAATACTGTTAAGTAAGATTCACAATACTAGTTATCACTATCAAAGTAAGTTCTAATAGTAAGTAATTATTCCATCTCCAAATACACATATATTCTCATTTAATTTGAAATGTAGGTGAACACATTTTAGATTGACTAACTTCAAATCCAGACAATTTCTTTCTGCGTGTATCTGTATCTCTATATCTCTGTATATGTATCTGCACTTGAGTACAAAGCCGCATGCCAGTAGTAATTACGAATGTCTCACCGAAATGTTGCTAATTCTGACATTGACTTTTTCTGTTTCGTCTGTCTGTCTGTCCGTCTGTCTGTCTGTCTGTCTGCCTTTTTGTTTGTTTACTTTTGCATTGAACTTGGTATTCAAAAAAAAAAACGATGACTTGTCGAATCCAATAGTTAACATTATTCATCATAATTGCTGATAATAGTCGTCGTCTATCTACTTTTCATGCCTCAGCTATTTGGGTGGCAATTCTGTATCGTATCCAAAATGAAGCTAGTTATATGCAAGAGACCAATTCGTGTTTCAGTTCAGAATTCCAAATTGAAGTGTTGTTGATCGGGTATCAAATATCAGGTATCTTGATTTCCTTATAAGTGTGTACTTTAACGAGATATCTAATTGAGATCTCAGACTTATTTATCGCTGTTTAATGATAGTCACAATAATATCTCTTCACTTTCGATTGCCTTACAAAGGTTATTAGACACATTGATTTCGTTTAAGCAACATCCGATACTTATTATCATGCACTGTAAATGTTTTTGCTTAAATACTTAATTTGTCTCACAGCCTGCAGTGTTCTTATTGTTGAAAAAAGAAACCGCATTTAAAATAAGAATACTCGTATTGATTTAATTAGTTATTTTATTTTATTAGAGCTATTATTTTTTGCAAATCGATTGTTTGATTTTTAGACATTCTTCAGTCAGTGTAAATAATCAAAATTAACGTATTGAAACCTGTAGTGTGTCTGAATTTGTAGCACCCTTTGATATTTAAACTGGATTCAGATGACCAACTAAAATATATATATTTGCATGTGTATTAAATTTAAACAGTTACGAGTATAAGCAAATAGTATACGCAGAATCAATAAATGCAAATATTTCGATATGGACGCATCATTAAAATAATATACTATAACAGAATAAAGTGAATCAACGACAATAACAATATTAACAAAATTTAATAATTGCTTCGTCTTTTGTTTGTCATTTATTTCAGCGAGCGATATATACATATATATGTACATATGTATACACATGTATTTGTATGTCAGTTTAATAGATTTGTGCGCGCTTTGTTGTTGTGTGAAAAGATACAAAGATACTGAGATACAGATGCAAACGGCGTAACAAACAAACACGCTGGCAATTACGTGATTGATTGCATCGTCGCGATTAAGGCTTTAAGAGTGAGTGTACTCAGACTTATTCGTACGAGTAGAATGCGAGTATTCACTGTACACAATAAATGCTTATACATAAGTCTAGCAAGAAGAAGCGGAAAAGTCTAAAGCCGACTAATCCGACTATGAGACACCCGTTACACAGTTTAGATATAGTCATTAAAAATTGTAGCCTTCTAGTTCTTACCGTTTTATGCTCCATAGTGAGTGAATAAGTCAGGACAATGAGTTTTATATTTAGATTTATTTATAGTAAGCTTAGTTTAGATAAATTAATTGAGGATTGTGTAAGAATTGTAGCCTTCTAGGTCTTACCGTTATGGGATTCATAATAATCAGAGAATTAAAAGTTATAAAAAATATAAATAGTTTATAGGGTCAGAGATGCTTTCTTTGTAATGTAACAAACATTTCAACGACCACAATATACCCTCATACTTATGCTTTAAGTACCGGGTATAGAAAATAAAGGAAAATTACAAAAATGTGGCTAAATTTATGAGCGTACAACGCCAAACGACGTCTCGGTCGCACAATGCAGGCATACAAAGTAGGATTCCCACTGACGGATGTGGATGCGATTCAATCGGAATGGCATAGGGATTCAGATTGGAATGGAGACTGGGGATTGGATACTCGCTGATGATTCAATTGTTGCCTGCAATTACTTGATCTGTAATTGACTTCAAGTCAATATTAAGGGAGGGCCTTTAGGCCAAACAAACAGCTGGCCAAGTGGCGTATAACAGTCGCTTTGCTTGGCTCAGGTAATTAATTAACAGTTTCGTTAACGCTGTCGCTGCCGCTGCTGCTGCGACGCCGACTGCAATGCTGTGTGCGACGGCGACGCTGACTGCGACGGCTACGTTGACTGCTAAGCACTTGTGGTACAATTGTACAAAAACCGGTACATTTAGTATTCGTTGGTACATTTATTCACTTTTTATAAATTTCTACATTATTTTATTAATAACATGAAAATATTTGCACAATTTAATTTTAATCGTAATACAAAATAGCTCAAAAATATTTAATTTTTAATAAAATTCAAAATTCTCAAGCAATTTTTAAAACATTGTTCGTCGAATTCAGAATGATCAACTGCAAAATTAAATAGACATTGCACATCGAAACAAAAGTCATGAACCTCAACACGTCTTTTTAAAATTAAGCAACAAAAAAATTCAAGATTTATATGAATGAACAATATTTGGAAGCTGAACTAATTTAGAGGTCAATCAACTAAAATTTCGCATCTAAATCAGATAAATTATGAAAAAGTCATGAGAACTCGGAATATTCAAAGTAATGTGTTGAAGTAAATTTGAAACAGACGACAAACTCAATTACGCAAAAAATTCAAATGATCAAGCTGATATTGTGAGTTTGTCAGTTGATTTAAGTTTTAAGAGTTTGAAAGTAAATCACGAAAAGCCACCACACGCACAGCTTTCAAGGTATTAGGATTTTTTTAATAATTAACGTTAACTACTATTATTACGTATCATCCTACTAAACCGTAACAAGATCGGACAAATAGAAAAGTGGTAACGGCTGATTAAAGTTTTTAATCAATGTAAGTGCCTAAAAGCATGCAATAAAAAATATCTTAAATTTATTTAAATAAGTAACGGGTATTCTATAGTCGGGAGCTCGACCATTTGTTCTTTTAATTATTATTTTTTTTTAACTTATTTATGCAGAGAATAAAAATATCAAAATATATTTATAGAATTCAATTACCTAAAAAGGTACTTAATTTTTATTATTTTATTTTTTATATTCTTTTCTTAAACATGGTACGAAATTTATAAAATTTAATAGACGGCAGTCGTGTTTAAAAGTTTGGCTTTTGTCAGCTCACGCTGACGTCGCCGTTGACGACTACGTTTGACGCTGCAGTCAACGCCAGACGTCATAGACAAGCGCAGCAGCCGCAGCGACGACCGCGACCGCGACGGACAACAGAGCTGCTGCTGTCGTTGTTGTTGTTGTAGCTGCGTCAAGCCGCGGTCAGGCCGCTGTTGCTTTGAGTCCGCCGTCAGGTGTTGTCGTTTTCGCAAGCCGCACTCAAGCTGAGTCTGTTTTCGTCTGCCTGGCAGCGCGGTTCTGGAACGCGTACAAAACTCAATTCACAATTCACAGTTTACAATTTACAATTGGCTGTAATAAATAAGCTCGGTTCGGTGGTTCGCTGGTTTCGTTTTACCCGCGAAAAAACGCACAACAGCCAAAATAGTAGTTTTCCAATTTTAATTTCAGTTTCAATCTGTACGTTTTTCGGAACACTTTTATTCGCCGCTGGCCAGCTGATTGTGCAACTCTCGATGTGAAAAACGTGAAAAACTTTCGAAAGTGCGCAGCCAATTGCAGCGAATACTATTTGGATATACTGTTTGTACATGTTTCATGTCTCGCATAATCGACGAATTTTGATCAACAAAATATTGGTGTAAACAACACAATTAACTTTGGACAGATCACCAGATTTACAGCTCGAACAACTAACAATTTTGGATATATCCGTGAGTAAGCCAACATTTCAAATACTGTTGATGAATCATCATCATATTTCCCATTGGCCACTTGTCAAAAATCTGTAAAAAAAATGAACAGAAACTTTAAATATTCACGTGAGAAATTTCATTGGAATATCCACTGCATTTTTAACGATCAGAAAAAATAGAAAAAACTAAGCAAATGTCAATAAGCAGCATTAATCAAAGCTGCTTATTTGCTAGTGAGAATTCAAACCCTTGGTATTTAATGATGTTGTATTTTGTAAATTGTTGTCAATTATATTTTTGCATAAGGTGTCAAGAGTTTATCATTTTTTTTTTGTTAGTAATAATGCCTAAAGTGACGTTTGACAGCAAGTGTCAAAAATTAAACAAATAGCAAACTGTTTAATTCTCTTTACAAATAATATAACAATTTGTTAATTAAAAATTTGTGCAAATAATTATGCAATACTTCAAAAATAAATCATATGGCCATACATTAAGTCGAAAGCAAGCACGTGCTGTTTAAAGTACAATCAGTACAGTGAAAGCTGCCTATAATGAACTTAAGAAGGGTTGAAAATATATAAATATTGAAATATATTATAATATTATATTATATATATATATTATATATTATATTTAATATATTATAATATTAATGAATAGAATAAATTTCTATATGTAAGCTTACCTTCAAAATAAAAAGTGGTTGCTTTGACAAATAAATAATAAGTGAGAACTTGGGCCATTGTCTTGGCATGAATGAGCTTGACAAGCAAGTTAATCATACGCCATGTTGAACAAGCTGAACGTATCTTTAGAAATTAGGCAATACTAATTAGTTGCGACATAAGAATTTTTAATAAATAATTTTGTTACTATAGATGTCATAAAATCAAGATGATTTATATTTTTGTAGTCGAAATATTTTTGCATTATTTATGCAATTGCCTTGGGCTGCATTCATAAAAAATACTTAAAACTTTGTGTTGTCATTGAGTGTATAAAATGATATTGTGTGTATGTGTGTAAGCCTCGCTCTTGCTGTAAGTAGCTACCAATAGATTTTCAGCTAAGTAAAAAACAAAAATAAATACAAAGTTGAAAAAACTTAATCGATGCAAATATTGAATCAAAGTCAAACAGCATTAAACTTGCCGAACTTTGCACAGTGTCTGAAAAAGTTTGTTTTTCCTTTGCAAAAGGCGTAAAAACTGCACACAGACAGAGATAGACAGAGAGAGGGAGAGAGATAGATATTGATGTTGGGGGGGTTGAGGTTGAGGCTAAAGTTGGAGCCAAGGCTTTTGGCTAAGGTTTTATGAATGAGCGCAGCGTAGCGCAAATATTTGACAAATCCCGCGAATGCGCTTTTTACTTATGCTGTCGTCACGTCAAGATGCGGATTTGCGATTGGGAAAGTCCAAGCATCAGGATGTGGATGAGGATGATGTGGATGTGGATGAGAATGTGAATGAGAATGAAAATGACGATGGCAGCAGGGAGCTGCAGCTGTCAGTGGATACTCTGTATACTCTCTAAAAAGTATGTATGCGTATAACAGGTGTGCTTAAAAATAAAGCACTGAAAAACAATTGCTTTTAAAAATGAAATGTCATTGTTCTGAAAATTTTAGAGATTTCATTTTCCAGTCTTATTTTCACTAATCTTAATCGATTAAAATTAATATTTAGCTTGCAAAAAGTCGATTTGAATCAATGTTTTCAAAGTTGAATATCGCAGAGTATCTGAAAATTTCCTGCATTTATTTTCCGCATTACCCAATTTTAAATTTATCATTGAAATTTCATCGATTGAAAAAATAGCCAGCTCATAATAGATTATTTGAAAATTATTTAGAGACCTTTTTCATTTATTTGCCTTAAGTTATAAATTATATGTTTATATTATACAATTAACATAGTAAATTAAAAATGTATTTTGTGACTCTCAACAAATATTTTGACAATTGAAAACAACAAGTTGGTTTCATACCCAGTAAATTTTTAGCATTTTAATTCAATTACAATGTATTTTTTTTGCATTTATTTTAAATTTACAAAAGAATTAATGAACAATGGAATTTGTGTACTCTTATTCACATTGCTTGAAAATTTAAATAGCTACGGGTTTTTAGAACTTGGCATTGGCATTGTGAGGCAGAATCAAAAACTGAAAACGGAATTTGCATGCAGTTTTATCGAGGTGTAATTTATATTTCGCACCTTTGCAGTTTTCATTTCGTTAGCTTCGTTGTTTATGCAATTTGCGAGCTGAAACTGCAACGGAGGAAACCAAATGGCGCCAAATGCCCAGACTCAGACTCAGACTCAGATTCAGATTCAGATACAGATTCTGAAGGCATACCACACAGCGCTAACGAGTGCAGGCCGCGTATCTGTATCTTACGGATAGCACAGGTAGCACATACACACACACACACAAACACTTACACACACATACGCATGCTGAAATGCGCCAATTTGTATGCAAGTGGCGTTAATCGTGTAATCCGGCAGCAATGCATTGCACACTGTTGGCAACAGTCCCCCTACCCCTCTTCCCCTCTTCCCCTCGCCCCCTCAACGCCCCCTCTCCCATCACTTTTAACCACGACCCCAAAATGCTTGGGCAATGGTAAGAGCCGAGTCCAAGTCGAGGTCGAGTCGAGTAGTTACGTGAGATGCGCGCAATTGTATGAAATTGATTTGTAATCGATAAATGTACGAATATTGCGCTAACGTTTAAATCAACAGAACCCCACCCCTCTTTAAAAACGTATTTGGTCGATTTGCTCAGCAAACTACAAGATACAATTGTATCTTATCGATTGTGCACAACGATGATTTTTTAAGTAATTTTTAACTACATTGTAATAATGTTTTTATAGGCGATATTGATTGAATAAATAATAAATCGATGAACATGAATATTTTGTATCTTTGCAATTCACTAGAATTCTGAAAAGAATTTTTTTTCAAAAATTTAAATAAGTTTTAAAATTTGCATATAAATAATATCTTTAAGTATACCCAAGAACTAAGAACAAATTTGTGTTATTTTCTATATTTGAAAATTTGTATGTTAATTTTCCCGATGAATTGACAATTACAGATACTTGATCGATTTACACATCAAACTACAAGATACAAATGTATCTCAAGCATTAAATTATTAATAAAATGATTTTATGGTTTTTGATTTTTGGTCAATTTGCACACACCTACAACTACAAGATACAATTGTATCTTTTGGCGTTTGGTGTGTTCAGAGAACAAACCATTTGGTTGCCACTTTAATTATATGGTGCCTGGAGCAGCTTTTGTTGGCTGTTCAAAAAATGGATAAATTGAAAAATCAAATACAAGGAAAACCACTTGAACCACAACAACAGTTGCAAGTAGCTGCTGCTGGTTGCTGGCTGCAATTGTTGCTGGTTGCTGTTGTTGCAGTTGCAACTATTGACAAGGTCAGCGCATGGCTTTTATTTGGGGTCTCTGTCTCTGTCTCTGGTGGTCGCCATTGAAATTCTAAGCGAATTGTCGACTAGCTAAAGTATTAAACTAGCTGCTACAATAAATACTAGATGTGGCTGTGTTGTTGGTGTTGCTTGTGGCCAACAGCTTTTGGCATTAACATGTGTTTAATTGCAATAAATGCACCTGAATACCTTGACTGTGCCTGAGCAATGAGCTTGAATCAACTGAAGAGATCTCAAGAGACAAGTAAAATTGTTTTTAAGTGTAAATTATTTTATTTAATAAAATGTGATTTGTTTTTGTTTGAATTTAAAAATAAAGTAATAACTCTCATTTCTCTATCTTATTCAAAAATATAAAGATAATATTATTTTAAATACATTTTTATTAAGAAACCCAAGTAAAACAAGTATATAACAAATAAAGCCAAAATTGCCATGAAGTGTATTTTAGTATTATTAATAACTAAACTGATAATTGATATTAAAAACTACCAAAAAAGTGAATTTTTTATGATAAAATTGCAATATTCCATAAAGTGTGCTTTAGTAAATTTAAATTATCACAAAATAACTTAAATTAAAAAAAATGTAATATATTTTATTAATTTTTTTATTTGATAAAAATATATATTAATAAATATTAGTTTTTACGATATAAATTAAAAATAAAATAAGGTGTATTATAGTCTTAATTACGCATTACTTAATAATTTAAATTAAAGAAAATAGCAAACAATTTAGTAAATTAATTTTTTGTAAATTACAAAATTTTAAAATACCAGAAATTGCCAGAAATTATATTCGAAAATTGTAATTTTTAGGTTTCCCATTTATATTTGATAACTTAATAAACTTAAAAAATACCAAAACAATAAAAATTCTTGTATCTTTCAACATATAAAATAAAATAAAATTTAATAAAATGAATGTATAATTAAAATTTAAAAATATCAGAAACTACCAGATATGCTATTCAAAAATAGTAATTTATAGATATCTCTTTCATCAGAATTATGATTTTCAAGTTGGCTTTGTGCAATGCTTGGCTAAAAGAGCATCTAAGATAGAGCACCTTAGGGAGAGAGAAGAAGAAGACATATACTCACATACACACACACACAAAGACATATTGACAGCAACAATTTGCCAGCTTCGCTCGTTGTGGCCACTTGTTGGCCAATTCAATTATTTATGTCTTATGAAAGGTTAAACATGTTGATTGCATTCATGTTTCATTTTCCCTTGCCCCGCCTTCTTTTTGTCTTTTTGGTCTTTGTGTCGCATATTTATCTGGCGTTTAATAAGCCCAAAACTATGAGCACTTACTGCCTGTAACGGCTTCTTAATTATGTATTTGGCCATAAACATTTTGGCCAGCTTCACGTAACGCGCTTGCCAGCGTTGAAGCAATTAGGTCATTACCTTAGTCTTAGCCCAGTTAGATAGCAAGTTAGTTGCCGGGGACCTTGACTGAAAACATCAACATAAAACTGAGATTTACAGGTCATCAAATGTGTGCGTGTGTGTGTGTACAGATTTAAGTTTGTACTAAGACAGTTCTTAACAAAGGTTATGTGCTGTAGATGCATGTACTCATGGTTTGTAACGAAACGCTTTATGTAGGTTTGACCACAGTATCTCAAGGTCAGGCAGACGAATTGATATCTACTTGAAATAGTTTATGGTCGGCAATTCAAGATTTCCATCATTTAACTAATCCAAATTTAATGTAAAGATTTGCAACATTTGCTAACCAATGCAGAAAGATTCGAGTTAATTGAGGGATTCATTTAATTCAAGGTAATGAAATATTTATTTAGATGCAATTGATTTGAGTCTCGAGTTGCTCTTTTCCTCTCTCTCTGTCTCTCTTGTCTCTTCTCCTTAAAGCTTAATCCATAAAGCAAGATTTCAACTCTCACACTTTTCTGCCTTCTCTTAACTTAATATATAGCTAAAATATTCATTTAACTTCAAGAAATATCTTAAACTACAAAATGTACATGTTCAAGTAATTTAAGGTCAAATAGTTGAGCACTAATAAGTAGATACCTTTGTGGTTGCTCTTACTCGTAGCTAATTAAAGACTTGCTCTTAAGTGTATTTAACAGATACAAAAGCGCAAAGATTGCAGTATGAGTGCTCGCAATAGGGAAACTGAATCGAGTAATGCTGTTACCTTTAATTAAATTAATAATGATGTACCTTAATGAACGCATAATTGAATAATAAACTACATACATTGCCCTCCCTTCCCAACACTCCACTAAAGATTTTGCCAATATTTTTTTTGTATCTTTTGTTTTTTATCCTTGTTTTAAATTTAATATGTGGAGTGTCAGAATTGTAACTGCTGCTGTTGCGTGCTTAATTTGTTAACCTTTTAACTTGCGTGGACTTTAGTTGAACCATCGGGTAATAAACACGAGCTGGGTCTCATTAAGTAATCACACGGAATATTTCCGCAGCCAATTAAACCTGAAAGCCGCAACGTCACGGATGCAAAACACACGGCAGACAACAACAACAACAAAAACAACTCTGACAGATGGATGGACAACTCTGATGCAGTTACACAGATACACAGATACGCAGATACAATGTTACAGTTGCAGATACAGATACTCTCGACTGCAATTGCATATGGATAAACCAAATACAATTAAATTCGTTTCAGGAAGCATTTATGTAGTTTGCATATCTGTTTTTCATTATGTTGTTGTTGTTGCTTTTTTTTTTCGACAAACGAAATATTTTAAATAATGGAAATTTTATAAAAAATGCGAAAAACGGTAACAGGAGTTTGTGGAAATTGTCCAGATAGAGAGACAGGGAGAACCTGTAAGCTGGCAAAACCGGCATATTTCCGGAAAAACAAAAGTTTTTCCTATTGCGGATTAGTTACGAACGCAACTCGACTGATTGCATTTAATGAGAGCAAAGAGTGCAGAGTGTGGTTTGCTGTTTTGGTGTTTTGGTGGTCTGATACACCTGTTGCTGTTGCTGTTGTTACGTTAGATCAGGTAGTTGGTTGGTTGCACCATAATAAATACCACGACCAAACAATTTTTTTGTTTTTGAGAGTTTCAATCAATTGCAGGCTCTACACGTATTTTCTAAACTGGTTTGACATAATGTTTGTGGCCAAAAACCGACGGACAGACAGACAGACAGATAGGCAGGCTGACAGACAGGTTCCATAGCCTGATGACAAACTGACCACGATATACACACACACACACACACACACACACACACACACACACTCAGACACAACACACGCATCGTGTTGAACGCTTTATTAGCCCAGTACTCAGAGGATACGTAGGTTTATAGGCTCGTGGCGATGTCTGTCTGTCTGCCTGTCTGTATAAGCAACTAGATCTTAGAAGCCTTAGGAGTTAGAACAAGCTAAGTTGCTTACAACGCTCTTACAGTAATGGTGAAAATAATAGAAACGAGTGTCATTTTGTCAATTCGAACAAATTTTTAATAATATTTATGATAAAAAGTTGCGCATGAATTACAATGCTAAATAGGTATTAAGTTTTAATTAAGAAACTAAAATAAACTAAATTGTATTGTGTCTATTATATTTTCCTTCACCGTATATTTTTTTATTATTTACTTTCTTTTAAGAGTTTAAATTAGAAATGTTTGCTATATTGCCAATGCTTGCTAACTATCAATCGTAATTTTAAATATTATAATCTTATGCCTTTTTTTATTTGTTTAATTTTAGTCTGAAAAATTTTCCAAATTTAAAAAAAAAACCTCCTACAATATCTTCGCCTTTATTTCAAGTTAGAGCTTAGAAAGGGTTTTATCTCATTTTTATTTCTCTATATATATTTTCAATTTTTTTTTTTTTTACTTATAATGGTTTATTTTATTTTTTATTTTTGTTATTTTGTTTTGCACATACAGGGCATCTTACAGTCGAGCAGCTCGACTCTAGAGCACTCTCAGTTGTTAAGTAAGTGCTTGTGGTTGATTGTTTAGTTGGACTCTTACTTGGCTTATTTGTATCTCATGGATACAAATACTGTACGTTGACTGTGCTCGCTGTGTAGCACATTTCACATGCACATTGCTTTGCTTAGCTACATCTTTTTTCATTTTCATTTTCTTTTTTTTTTCTGTTTTTATTTTCTGTGTGTTTGGCCCACCACAACCATTTCGGCTTATTCGGTTCGTTTTGTTTGCACAATTTATGCGCAACAGTCGCCAATGCTGTCGGTTCACAGCCGTTAGACGTTTGGACGTTAGACGTTGGCTCGTTTGCTTTTAGCCCGTTTTGGCCCGCACCTCATCCCCTTACTGCCAACAAAAGTGTCACACGCACCGCACCACTTGGAGTGTCCCCACTGTACACTGGCTAGCCAAAAATTAAATTAAAATATAAGACGGAAGATTTTATACCCTTGTAGAATCCTGCGAGTTTGCTTTATATATCACCTGAAAGTTTGCTAGTTTAAAATTTGTTTAATTTTAGTTTTTATTTACCTATTTATTTTACTTCAATTTAGAGCAGTTGACTTATAAAAAATAAAATAAAATTCAGTGAGCTATTACGATAGTAAGTTAACGTAAACTATATATAAATATAAACTGAAAGATTAAAAAACATATAAATAAATTAAAAATTAAAATTAAAAATCTTAGGGATGCTCAAAAAATTATAACCCAATCAGATCAATTGGTTTTAGTGGATTGGATTTCGCTTCGATATTGTATCTTGATCGATTTTCTTTTATAGAGATAGCTTTAAAACTGAGAACTCGTCGCTCTGATAAATAAATTGTGTATACTTTATGGGGTCTATCAAGTCTCCTTTCATGCGTCACACACTACATGAAAAAAACATAATGCCCCTCTGCAGAGGGTATCTAAAACTTTCTATCTTTTTCCAAATTTCTAAGCTACAAAGCGTGCGTGCCTCTGTGTGCGCATATTAGCCACAGTGACCACACTCAAAACTACAAGTATCCATGCACATACATGTACTCGTAGGTGTGTGTGTGTGTTTGTGTGCATATGTATATATTTTTGCAGGCAGCACTGATACTAACTAAAAGCCAACACCATGGTGGCTACCAACTTTCAGCTCGTAAATAAATCAAAGCAATGCCAGTTACCAGTCACAGTGGGCCAAATTGCTCAGTTACTAACTAAGCTAATTCTGTATTAGGCTAATGTATTTGAAGCTTATATAGTTTTTAGATTATCATAACTCCAAACCATAAAATAAACTTGCCTTGTTTCTTGAATCGTTTTCACAGGATGTTTTTATTCTGTGCTTTTTTTCTCCAATTGTTTCTAGTCCATTTTTCTGACTCTCGTCTCAAATTGTTCCTGTGTTTGCTTCTCCTTTTTCACCTTTGCTGCTAAGTCGCCCTTCTCCAATTTCTTCGCTTCTCCTTTCGCCTTTTGCTGAATTTTTCAATAATTTTATATAATTTTACTGATTATTTTTTAATTATTTCTTTACGATTGTTACTGTGCTTCTCTCAATTAGCTTATAACTTTGCGCATCGCTTCTCTAATTTCTTGTTTTGCTTCTTTCATAACTTCATAACTTTGCTTGTTTCACTTTGTGCTTCTTTAGCACTTTCATTAGTACTTAATGTGTTTCCACCCACGGTGCATTGTCGGTCAGTTTAGCTAATTTTGCTTTTTTAATACATTTGCGTGCTTCTTTTGCGCTTTGGTAATTTGTTTTAAATATTTGTTTAAAATATCAAAACGCACGACAACACACGTACACATTTTGTACGTGGTATCTAACAGATATATGTGAAAATTAAAGTTGTTTGCCGTGCTCGTTGCTCGGTGTTCATTGCTCGGAGTTTCAAACGAGGTTCTCATAAACATACAACACAACTTCCCACTCAAATCTCAAGCCCTTCTATGTAGACTTTCCAAACGACAAAAAATAATTGTGTTGGCCAAAATGAGTTACCAATACGAGTTTCTACACACATGGGTCATTCTTAACAGTTCCGTTCGATTTGATTCGGGCTTTCCATGCTTTGATACTCATATTGTTATGCATTACGCAGCATTTATATATATGTATTTGAAATGTTGAAACGTGTGCGCGAGTTTTCTTCCTGTGCGTTGATTACCAATCGCGACCCAGTCCCAATTTCAAAATCTCTCAATTCACATTTGATTTTCGTCACCAGACGTGATAACATTTATATGTTTGACTTTCGAAGTTTAGCCGACGCAAACTTTGTATAAATAATTTGAATTATTCAATTCTAAATTCCATTTAGCTTTTTATAATATTTAATTGAACAAATAATTCGCTGTTGTTTCAGTTCCAGTTTAGAAAACTCACAACTAACATTATTTTTTAAAAAATAATTTGAATTAGCTTACTATAAATTTTCTTCTTAATAAATTAGTTGTAACTTTGCATAATATTATTTGCACTTTTACTATTTGGTCTTCCAGCTTAAATCCTAATTTCGCAATCTCTCAATTCACATTAACCACATCAAACAATTTAAATTATTCAGTTCTAAATTCCCCAGTATAAAATAATTGCAGGTGTACTGAGAAGTTAACTTTTCAAGTAATTGCACAAATAAATTTCACTTGTTCCAGTCTCAGTTCCAGTTTTTTTTATAAAATAATTTGAATTATTTATCTATAAATTGCGCTTTAAATTAGTTAATTGTAACTTTGTATACTATTTAATTGCACTCTTATAGCACAGTTCCAGATCCAGTGTCAGCTTCGAAATCGTTTAAAATTTGTCACAAGTAAATAAATAATTTGAATTATTCATTAATAAATGCCCTTACTAGAAGGGCAGCAACTTTGTAAAATGCATTATTTATTTTATTTTATTGTATAATTAATTATTTGTTGTATAACTGGCAGGTGTCGTACTTTTCTATGATCAGCCAATGCTTAATGAGTATAACAAGTTAACTTGCCCTATTAATTATAGAAGCATCAAGATCAAGTCTAGCTATTTACTCAGTCATTGAAAAAATAATAACTTATGATATAAATATGTGGTACTGGGTATATCATAACTCACATGGACAGCAGATATCAGATAAAGTCGTGTGCAGCAAAAGCCACTGGTCAAAAAAAGAAGCCACAAAATACAATAAGTTAGGTTTTTGTATGGCAGACCGAAGACTAAATACGCTTACATTGGAGTATAAAATAAAAGAGAAAAGACAAAATATCTATGAAAGGAGATATAAAATAAAAGATAATAAAGAAAAGAAGATATTAAAGAGAGAATGGAAGACAATATAGAGAAATTAGTTGCTAGAAATAAGTTGTAGATACGAGATAGTAAAGATAAAACTAAGAAGTGAGAAGAAGTTAGTAAATGATAAGGAGAAGTAAGTTACTATAGAATATTCTAATTATAAATCATTTTAAGAAAATTATTCATTTTTGTTGAATCCTAACTTGACTTTTTGCATGTCATAAAGTATGAACTTAATGGCAGAGTATGCAATTGGAAACCGCGAAAGCGGATAACATGCTGATCATATCGCCATGCAAAGTGCTCTGGGCTGGAGTTTATATATACATACATATGTAAATAAAATAAGAGAAATATATATATATATATACATACATGTATGTATAGTAATAATAAACAAAATAAAACAGAAATCAATTCGTATTTCGCTCGATGCTAAGCCGTAAAATCAAAGAGAAGCTCACAGCGATATGAAAACGAGATGCAGTAAGGGATGAGGAAGGAGAAGGAGAAGTGGAGGAGGGTGAGGAGTGTGTATAAAACGGAATTCAGTTGAGAATTGTAGAGTGGGTTAAGTTTATGACTCGCACCACAATCAACCACACATGGAGCACGGTCAGTGGCCACGTGAGAAGCCAACGACGGAGCTAACGGGGAGTCAAAAGGAGTTGAAGATTGTGGGAATGTGCTGAATGTTGAAGGGCTTTAAGAGTTGTAGAAATGAGTTATATAAATTGAATATATACTTATGAATAAGCCAGTGGTCGCAAATAACAGTCAACACATATTTTTGACTGTTCTTGACTGTTCTTCAAGTTTTAGATACTTAATTTAAAATTGAAACAGAAAATATAAAAATCGGTTTCGATTCTCTTGTGTTATCTCTCAGTGTCTGATCAGTAACAACTTTGTATAACACTTAAAGATGAAAAAAATATAAGAGCAAGGTTTTTTTTAAAAAAAAAAAATTGTTTTGCTTGATCAATGACAGCAGAATGGAATTTGAAGTTTTAAATATCTGATGTGCGTGAATATAAGAGTGAGTTTTCGCACATACTTAAAGTGAGTATCCAGTTTTGTGAACTCCAAATAGAATATATATACTTATGAGTAAACGAATGTGTGAATATACTCGTATTGCAAAGCAATTGCGTCAACAAGATTAATGCTAATTGACGTCGCGTCAAGTTGATTCTGAATCAACGAAAGTTTCCGTTCAGCTCGAAGCGGAAGTTGTTCTGCGGTGGGTGCGAAAAAGCCAACAAGCAAAACGGTGAATGGCAGAGACGGTAAATGGGAATGGGAAGGGGAATGTTAAGGGGTAAGCCAAGGGAAACCCATGAATATTTTACATGAAATATAACATAAAAAGCTGTCACAAACTGAAACTGGTCAGCGAGTGGGAGAGTAAAAGAGAGAGAGGAGTCATGCTGTTGCACTTTGAATTCATTCATTCATTCGAATTGCGAGTGCACGCGAACCGAAGCAATTCATTCCATTCCATTCAGTTATGTTGTCCAAATATTGCGTATACGTACGAGAATTTCGTATTTATTTTTTGAGCGCAAAGTGTTTTGTATGTAAGTAATACAAACATTTATGTTTGCATTAATAAATATGCGTATATATGCAGTGGGCCACAGTTACCCAACCCCCCAACCTCCAAATCCACTGCCCTCCCCTCTTCCCCACAACCACAATTCCAGCCATTTGGCCATCAAGCGAGCTGTTACTTTTATGATATCTTGCGCCTTTCTGTATCCTGCACCCATAAATTGCATTCATAGGGTATCACAACGTGTCCTTAGAATAAATACATATCTTTGTTTATCGCATTTAACATAGGATTATAGTCTTGATCCACTAGAGCAGATAATCTTCTTTTGATTCACAGAAACGATAATATATACTTAATACATGATAATATATACTTACAATATTTTCCATTATTGTCCGATTAGATTGCTTGCAAATAACAAAAATGTTATAATCTTTGTCAAAACAATTATTTGATATTTTTTAAGCATAAAAAAAAAAAATTCTTTACTCCGAATTTTGCTTAAGAAATAAAAATTAAATACAAATGTGATAAAATAAAATAAAAAGAATTTTTCAAGGAAGCATTTTTAATTTTAACCAAATTATTCAACTTTTTTCCGCTAAAATATTATTTGTATTTAGAAAAAAGCTAAATAAAATAAAAGAAAATGAAATCATTTTCTCAAAGGAGCAACTTTATTTATCATCAAATTTAACCATTTTTTCCAATATAATTTTTCTTTGATTTCTGAAACAAACAAATTCAGAGTGAAGAAGTATTCCCAAGTTGTGTCGAATATTTTCTATATATCTGTAGCTGCAATGCACTTGCAGAGTATTAAATCTTCCTCATGCTGAAAGATAACTTAGTACGCTCTATATTGTTTCTGTACTTGGTTTTATTTTTATTTTGTTTGTTAAAATGCGAGCAAGTGCAATCGATAAACGTGCGTGGGCGTTGCCTATCTTTGGGCGTATTGCACTCAAAGGCAGCCAACCAGTAGCTACAATAACAACACACACACACTCACACAGGCATGTATGTACATGCATACATGTATCTATGGGATTACAAGCAAGTCGAATGGGAGGGGGGGGGGGGGGGGAGGGGCGTTTTTCGGGCCATCCGGCAAAATACGCTCGCATGAAATCGATTTAATCATAATCCAGCTTTTACTATTTATTGTTTTGAGCTATAGTATAAATATGAGGATGCATTAATACAAGCACAAAATATTATTCACATGCTTTTGTTGCGCCCACCAGAGTTGCCAACTTGAACAAAAGCAAAGAAAAGCTGTTTTTAGTGGCAAGAAAATCAAAAAAAAGCTAGAGTTTCGATCAAAAAATCGGAAGTAAAATGAAATTCATGCTGTCATGTTTGCTTATAATTTTTCTGAAAATGTTCAATATTTTCGTTAAAAGCTCCAGAATTTTTATTATATACAGATTTTTGCTCGGAAATTATTCAATTTTTTTTTTTCAAGTTTCTGTAAATTATTTGGGAAACTAGAAAAAGGGAACATTTTTTATATTCATACTCATAATAGCATAGCTTTTCTTTAAATGTTTTTAGGACCCGTTAAAAAATGAAGTGAATTTTCGAATTTATAATTTTTTTAATGAAAAAAAGAAGACTTTCCCCTGTCCGCTGTCTTTGAATGCTTCTTTCTTAATAATTTGACATAGAAAAAGGCCAGATTTGGCTTGAAAATAGCTGTTTTGATAGCACTGGCTCCCACTGCTGCTGTTCCTTGGATCTTTGGAGCTTGGACCAGAGCCCAGTGGGTTGCCATGTTGTTCATGTTTGAGCATATTTATGGTTATAGTATGCATAACTGGAGGCAACCATAAAGTAATAATATGAAAGGCACCAAGGCACCACAAGCCAACTGAACTGCTTTTCTCCTCTCCCCCTCCCCCACCCACTCCCTTTCCTTATCAGCTTCTTTCCAATGTTTCAATATATGTGTGGCCAGAGGCAAGAGAGGGGGCGTGGCATTTGTAGTTCTCTCAAGTAATGCTCGAGCAATCATTGATTTCGGTTCAACTTAGTTTTCTTATGCAAATACGCAAAGTATTTTCCATTTTTACTTGTTCTCAAGTGTTTGTGTGCGTGTGTGTGTGTGTGTGTGTTGATGGGTGTGTGCTTTTTATTTGAGTTAAAGCCACTGGCTCGAATATGAGCATACTCGGATTTTACTTAAGCATTTATTAAAAATATCAAAAGATAACAGAAGAGAAAAACAATAAGATTTGGAATATTGCCAGCTGCATGTGTAATTCTAACCTATGACTTTCAATTGTTGCTTTTGGTTAAGCTACACTGTGTACGTCTATATTTTAGAAGGGTATGCCTAACAGGGGAATGAGTGTGAGACAGGACGACGCAGATATTTCCAAACAGGAGAATTATTTAAGAAACCATTAACATAACAATGAGACGTATCAAGCTTTACTATCGTTTACATTTTTGTTAACGATTATTATCGATAATTTATATTATTATAAAATAGGGAAATTTTTTAAATAGTTTATAAGCTTTTTATCGATATTAATCGACAGATTATTTCATTTAAGAAAGAATGAACATAACAATTAGATAGATCGATAGTTTAAATAGTCAAGCTTTACAATCGTGTATGTTTTTATCGATTATTGATCGAAATCTTCGGTAAAGCTTCGGTTACAAATAACAATCGACAGTCATGTTAAAAAAATTTATTTTAAAATTACTATTGATTATTTTAGATTTTTTTTGTTAGGTGTCTGGTGATCATCACTAATTAATACATTAATAAAAACAGTTGGTTTAATTAAAAATAAATAATTATAGAAGAATAAATTTAATTTTAGAAACCGATCTTATTCATCAGTGTGAGAAAGCGTTTTAGTCTGTTCAAGAACTAAATACAGGGTATCTGCAGGTTAAGAAGAGTGCGATCAGAGCGTGTTTAGCAGTTGTTGCATGCCTTGGTGCCATAACAAATTGATATTCGATTACTCTAGCAGTCAAATCAACTCATTTGTATGCATTCATGTAACTTGGCCTTGCCGAGTTACAAACGCGTAGCTAAAAACTTGGCCAAAAATAACCAACGATTTTATTTGGATACGATACGAATATACCAAATGAATGCACTCAATAAGTGCTACAAACTCTTTTCGCATTGATATCGTAAAATAATTATCAAGAAATATACACAGCAACATTTGCAGAAATTAATTTAATTGAATTCAAAGTAATTGAATTGAAGCGTTTGAATTGCGAAACGAAACGAGAAACGAAAAACAAAAAAAACGAAAAATCAACGACTGTGGAAAGAAACATAATTGAATCAGTTACAAAACAACATTTTGGGCTAAGCATTCTAATTTATTTAATATGCAGCATACTTTAAAATCCATAAACAAATACGGAAAACGAGAGTTGAGCTGTAATGAAATCTGGAAAATGGAATCAAAAGGCCACAAACAAATTTATTTGCATTTTAAAATAAATGAAGTAATAACTTTTATGCCGCATTAAATATACTTTTTTTTCACCCAGCTGTTGTTGTTGTTACTCTTGTTGTTGTTGTTTATGCCCTTTGGCAAACATTGTGCCAAACATTTGATTTTATGGAAATTTTTGATTTGCAACAAGCGAAATAAATTGTATGCAATTTGTGGGCCGCATAAAAATGAGCTAAATAAATTTAACTGTCCAGCTGGTAAATGCATGTGGGTTTCCCTCCGTTCCCCCCTTTCCGCTTTTCCCTCCCTTCTGTACAGATGGAGCCTGGTCTGGTTTATGCTTTATATCGGATCAAGTATCCGTATCCACAATTGCATAATTATATGTTGGCATTCAACTGAAGAAAGGGGGCAAAATGCTCGCGGCCACACAAAACATACAATATTTTCCAATAGTACACTAAAAAAAATAATTCAAAATTTTAATAAAAAATAAAACAATTTGAATAAAATAAAAACATTTTACAAATTTTATTATAACTTATTTTAAAATTAAAAAATGTTTGGTTGTCAAATAAAACAATTTAAAATAAAATGTAATTTATATTTAATTTATTAAAAATAAATATAGTTAAAAACTCACTTGTTTTTGATATGGTTGAAAAGTTGAATTAAAGTTCTCCGTTCCAAAATAGAAATTGTAAATCAACATAAAACAAGTGTGTTTTGTTTTTTTTTCTCTGTGTAGTTGCAGTTATGATTGTTGTTCTTGTTGCTGTTGTTGTGATTGTAATTCTCTGACTTAGCCATGGTCTATTTGCAGTTCGTTTTTGGCTTTGAGGGTGCAACACAGCAATCATAGGAATTAACAATGGAAAAATCAGCGAAAGAGCTATAAAAATACAATAGATGAAGAGCAGCAAAAGGAGAAAAATAAGTACAAAGAAAGGGGCAACAATTTACTTTGGGGCTAAGGGCCAATGTCTGGGGGGAGTGTAGGGGGAGTTTGGGGAGGACCTTTCTGAGGTTATGTGTAGACGTTGTACAAGTGATAAAAAGTAATGAGCAAATTGTAACAACAACAGCAACAGCAACAGCAACAAAAGTTTGAGTAGTAAAACATCTTTGTGCTACTTTGTCTGGGTCAGTCGGTTATTTGGTTGTTTGCTTGATGGGGTTGTTCCCAGGCAGAGATTGGTTTCTTGTTGTTGTTGCTGTTGTCGATGAGACTGCTTGGGGGCAATGGCAGCTTGCCAACTGGGGCGGGAACCAAGTCAATGAATTGGGCGTTGACAACAGCTCGAAACATAATTGCGGACAGAAAGGCAACAAATTGTCGTTTTCTATGTAATTTGAAACTACTCACACACACACACACACACACGCACACAGAATGAAAGAGATAATCAATTGACAGGCAAAGATGCAGATACAAATACAACTCACAGCTACAGATTAGGCTAGAGTTAAGCAAAGAGTCGAGAAAAATCTACCTAGAGATGGACTTCAAGGTACTTTGAGTAACATTTTTATTTTTACACTTTTGATCTCTAATTTCTTTGCTATTCTTTCAGTTGAAATTTAAATTATTTATATCGTATTAAGTATTTTGATTTTATTATAATTTTTAAACGTTTTTTTTAATTAACTGCTTTTAGTTGACATTAAATACATTAAAAAAATAGCATTGTGATAAGTATCGTGGCATTTTCTTTAAAATTTTTGAGTTTTCGGCTCCAAACAAATCATTGTGCACTTCAAATTCTTATCCATATTTCCTTAAAGAAAAAGATTCGATAATATTTATGATATTTTTTTTTGCTCTCACTATCTATAATTTTATTACAACTTGATTTTAAAACAATGAGAGTTCGCAAGTTCAATTATTTAAATGTTAAGCTATTTAAGAACATCATTCTAAAAGCTTAAAAATTAAATACAAAATTAAAATAAGTTAATAAAAAGAAACAATCTTTTTTTTGTTTTTTTTTGTAAATGTTTTATTTTTGAAAATTTTTTTTTTATGCGTGAAAGAATCAAAAAGTTTGTAACTTTTCCATCTCTAGTCGCAGTCTTGATACAGTGGCTAAAGAAAAGCGCACATTGATGGCATGAAAGAAGAAGAAGCCACAGCGAACACTAAATAACATGCACAATGGCAAGATAAACTGCCAGATGAGCAACAACACGAACAACAACAACAACAACAATGGCAACACTTAGACCAAACAAAAGCCTTTGTACGTGTCAAGCACTCATTGCTGTCAAACATGCCGCACAGTTTTGACGATGACGAAAAGCGGCGACGACGGCGACGACGACGACGTGTGGGAAAACAAACTGTAACACTTGTGCCTGATGATGGCCAGGCCCAAAGTCAAGCCAGGGCAAGAGCATAGGCCAGGCCAGACCAAGCCAGGCCAGCACAACAGGCCAGACGAGAGTCAAGCTGGCCTAGCTACACTCAGCAAAATCAAAAGGAGATTCCGATTACTTCACCAAAAATTGGAATTTCGTTTTGTCTTTTCTTTGTCTGTTCTACATTTTATGCGCAAAAAGGGCTCTATATAATAGCTTCATTTAAAAAATAGTTTTAGAAAGTATTTCTTTTCAAAACTTTACCAATTATGGGAACTGTTTTTCATATCAATAAAAATAAATAATTCTATTAAGTTTAAGAACATTAAAGTTCTGCTTAAAGCGCAATTATTTCAACGGGACAGACTTAGAGTGATCTTTCAACAAAGACGAATTTCTTAATTAACTTTAAAATTTTTCTCTGAGTGTACCAAGAGGAAGTTGCTCTTTCTATTCCCGAGCATTCGCTTGCTTAGCACGCAGTCTGCACTGCCTGGCACGCCCCCTTAACGCCCTTAATATCCGTGTGACGCGACCGACACTTGAGCCGGCAATCAGGCTCAATCGATGTGTAGGCAGCACATTCCCCAAAAACGCCCCCCAACCCTCAGCCACCCCTACAGCAAACTACCCCCCAAAGCACCTGCCTTTTGCTGTAGCTTTCGTGCAATCTGTTGTTCGCACTCAAGCGTTTGCACGTACACACACACACACACACACACACACACAGAGACACACACATTGTTTTGAAATGTGAGCGTTTGCAGCAGCAACAATACTAATAACAACAACAATAAGTGTAGCAACAACAAACACGAGTATAAATCGTTAACAATAAATAATCGTCTATAAGCGAGCGACATTCGTTTATTGTAGGCGCTGCTTATGCATTTGTAGTCGTATTTGTAATACAATTGTTTATGCTTTTGTGGCTTATTCTTGTTGTTGTTTTCTTTTTATGGTAACACACACAGACACACACAAACACACACACACGCACCTCCTCCGACCGGGCAGCAAAGTGTGACATAGTTTATTGTTATTTTATTGGAACCTCTTTTGGGGCTTTCGCCCTGCTTTGTAAATAATTCGTGCTCGCCACGTTTATGACGTGATTTTTTCAGGCCAGGCCCGCTCAACACAGATCTCCCCCTTTAGCCCCTCTTTCCCTCTTATATATATATATATAAATATATATGTACTTATAACTGTCGCTTTCTGTCTCGCGTTTCGCATTGCAAAAGAACTTGAAACCTGAGCACTTTATGCTCAGTTTATGTTGATGATGGGGATTTTTTTTTGGAAAATCTCCGGAAAATGCTATTGCCGTTATATGGTTTATAAATAAGTGACTTGGTGATTATATTCAAGTAATCGTATTTTATGAGCCATTGTTTGTGCACTTGTTAGTGTGTAAATTACAGAAATGAAGATAAAGAGAGAAAAAGCTTTTAGTTTATTTAAAAGTTTAGCTGTTTATTTGAATGAGCTTATTTACTTTTATAATACTATTAAATAATTATTTGAAATGTTTTTTAAATTATTATATTTTCATTTTATTATTAATTTAACACTTTTCAATTCAAGTCGATAAACTTTGCAACTCATTTAAATAAGCTTATTGGTTTTTATTATACCATTTAATTTATTATGACTCAATAGAAAGAGGTTATTACTTTATTAGGCTTATTCACTATTATACCATATTTACTATTCAGTTTATACTATTTTATTACTTTATAATAGTAAAAAAAAAATTTATTATTTTAATTATTTTTAATAAAATTTATTTAACAAGTACCTAATCTAATCAAAAATCAAATAATAATAAATAATAATCAAATAATCTAATTCAAAAAATCAATGTTAAACCATCAAATTAATAGCAAGCTAATGTTAAGTGATATTTTATAGCTATAAAGACTCAAGCAAGGCCGGTTAAATTCAGCTGGTAATGACTATTAACAAGGCTTTAATAAATATTTACTTAAATGCAAATAACACAGATTTGAATTATTAAAAAAAAATTGGCTTCAATTATTGGTTAACAAAGTATCAACACATATGCATATTTTGTATTTATTTCTTTGATTACTGTTAATTCAGGAGCAATTTGGTTTTGAATAATTTCTTGAAGTTTCTTAGAATTAAGTTACCATTTCTATACAATTTCTACATACAATTAAAATAAATATTTATGCAGAAATTGTAAATTGCAGCAAAGAAAATAAAACCAAATGGTTTACAGCTTGTCAATGATTTACAACTTAAACAGAAATATTAATAGTTTTAATGGCAGTTAAATGACATTTAAAATTGATAAATGCAGAAAGAAGTTAATTTTGCATAGAAATTTCGTAAATTTGGCTTTATGCTTCACATACTTTAAATTCTTTTTAGATCAGAATAAGATTCCAATTTTACTATGCCTATCAAAAAATGCAATTGAAATTTCATATATATTTTGCCCGCAGTGCTTTGGCATTGAGTTAATTCTATTGACCAATAGTTTCCATTGTATGTGTAAATAAAAACCAAATAGTTAACTGAGGAAAAAGCAGTAGCTGTGGTGGCTACACAAATCAGCACACAGCACTTAAACATAAATTAAATGTAATATATAAAAAAGAGGCAACAACAATAATGACAACACTTATCGATGTTATTAAATTATGCACACATAAATATTAGCAAAACAAACATTGCCAGCAAACAAAATGAGGAAAAAACCAGACAAAAACAGAAACAAATAAATAATGAAAATAATAATGAAATATATAAAAAAGTTGCAAATTGAAATGGGACTTCAAGTTGCAAATGCTTGAAAATGTATTCATTTATTAGCGCATAAATTTATTTAATTTTCCCAATATATCGTGTAGGCAAATAATTATCAAAAGGGGTATAAACAACTAGTGAAAGCAGTTGGAAAAAATAACGTTTTTGACCTGTTATAATTAACCCGTTTTTGGGTATTTTCCAACTGTTTACAGGGTAACAGCTAGTCGTGCAAGCCCTTAACATATTTTTTATGGCCTGTTTTTTGCTCTTTTGCTGTTTCGCTGGGCAAACAGAGCCGTCAATTGTTGAGGCTTTGATTTTAGGCCGCCGGCAATCCAAGCTATTTGGCAAAAAACCGATTAATTAATATAAATTACGAGTATAACGAGGCATGTTTATATATATGTATGTATATGTTATTATTATTATTGTTGCTGTGCTTTTATTGCCGTTATATTGTACGTACATCGATTTGGTAAGGTCTCGTTACCCATTTCGCTTTTGCCGCTGTCATTTGATAATGCGCGAATTATGTAATTACAATTCCCCTCGCTCAAATTTGGATTTCTTTTTTCCTTTAATTTTTAAATATTAGCCATAAATTAATAGGTGCAATAATAGCGCAATGAACAATTAAAATTGATTTAGAAATTGTTTTGCGCAAATTAAATACAATTTTAATCAGATGAAAAGTGAAACGCTGTGGAAATGTTACAAATTAAATTACATTTATTTAATTTCTCTTTGGCAAAATGAGCGAATCTAATTGATGAATCATAATTAAAACAAATGAGAGGCAACTGATTTGTAATACGATGCGTATACTTTATATGCATATCCAATGCAACTAATAAATTTGAAATGTTTTCAAATAGCTTAAATAGAGATTAAAGAATAGAAATTGCATGTCAACGAGCTTTATCTTAATCTATCTAATTGCACAACGCTGCGTATGCTTAATGTGCAGCATTTAATATGCTTACTTAATCTTAACGCAAATTAATGTGATGATAAAGAGCAGAAAATGCGTGTTATTAATCAAGAGCATTCATCAGATAGACGTAGAGAGAGATAGAGAGAGAGAGAGAGAGTTGCACAACACTGCGTATGCTTAATGCTTTGTTTAATTTGCTTTGATTTGCAATGCTTTTGTCTGCAATTGCCGTTTAGATTTCATGCAACCATGCTCATAATTAGCTATTACAATCGAAACGTGTTGAATTTCACTCTCAACTCGCACACACAATCGTCAACAGCTTAAGCTTAAAACTCATGTGCACTCAGAAAAATAACCAAGATTTGCGTATTTTAACAGGGTATATTCAAGTACAAATGATTTTAAAAGCTGATTCAATTTGGAATTTCCAAAACTGCGAGTCAACAATTGATTTCAAGTTCGGAAATCTAAAAATTAGATTTATCTGGAATAATTTTATGATTAATTTAAGTATGTAAAAGATCGAATCATACTAGTTGAAGTACACAAAAGTCTTGAAATTATCCCAAAATGTATAGGTTTCTAGCACAAACAAATTCTCAGATTTAAATTTGTTTCAATCTTGAAAGATACATGTTTAATAACATAAAATTCGAGATAAATATTTAAGTTAATTATAACTTAATAATAGTGTCTTTGACATAATGACAAAAATATTTGATACAAATAATTGTATGCCTAATTTAAGAATAATTTTACAAAACAGTCTTAAAGCTTTAACAACAAAACGGTTTAAATACAAGTATAGTTATAATGAATTTTAAGTTGTTTAAAATTTCTGAGTGTAATAACTGAAGAGGGGGAAGTGAGGCTGGTAGAGGGAAGGTAACTTGGCTGGTATGTATGGTAGTATTTTGGCTTATTTGATTTGATGTGATTGTTATTGGGCAATGTGAATGTGAATGTGATTGTGAATGTGATTGTGAATGTAAATGTGAGAGCGAAGCAATGCTTATTAATATTTGTCTAACTCATACATAAATGTTATGGCCAGGCACATTATCAGCAATGGCAGCAACAACAACAACGACGACAACAACGACAACAAGCACAACAATTTGGTTACACTCAGGTGCACACATTGTGTGCAGGCGTGTGGGCGTGGCAGGTAGGCAACAAGCAGGCACCGAAACCGCAATGCCATCAATGAGGCATATCAACAATGTGATGTCGACGCCGACGTTGACGCCGACGTTGACGCCGATGTCGACGCCGACGCTCATTAGCTGGCCTCGTTGTTGTGCTGCCCTCCCCCTTTCCACTCCTCCCTGCCCCTGCCCCTTCCCTTCCCTTGTTTAACACATCAAACACTTTACGCATGCGCAACACTTTTGGCTCGAAATCCGAAAGATGCAAAACTGATAACAGCTTCAATGTTGGCATTGGAAAAGAAATCACCAGTAACTACAGTGGCTGCCAGCACATTTGACCCACGACTTTTATATAACAAAGGAAATTTTTGTTACTCAAATTTAAAGTAAAATAAATTTCGTTGTTAATATGATAAAAATTAAATAAAATATAGAAAACATAGAAATATAGAATATAGAAAATAAAAATTGTGGGTATTATATTAATACTATTATTTAATGTGTCAAATAAGTTGTTGTATTTGACATAGTACACTAATATGGAACGAAGAAAAATAAAAAAACAAAAATAAAATAAATTTTTATTATATTATTTTTTTTATTTTATTAAGAATAAAAATAGAAAAATAATTAAAAAATAGCAAAGCTACAATAATAAATTTATTGTTTTTTTTTGTTGGTATTATTTGATGGGTCAAACTACCTGTGAGTCACTGTATCAATCGTTGCACGTAGCATTTGTAATTGCAAATGTGTGTCATTTTGCATGAAATTCCTAATTAGATAATAGAAACACACACACACACACAAACACACACACATGACAAACACACACACACACATTCACAGTGACACATTCACACGTGCCACATTGTTAGATAGACAACAGAGTTAAAGGCAATTGAAGACACTTGGCCAAGTTGGTTTCGAATTTTATTCACATGCACTTCAAGTGAAAACAGCAAACTGAACAGTATTTATTTATTTAGTTAACTTAACTGACTCGTTGACTTTCGAGCTGTGGGATCTCACAGCTGCAATTAGCCTGACCTCTGACCATTTCACACCACTGTGCTAACGACAAAGTCAAATCTTGAGTCTTGTTGTTGTTGTTGTAAGATTTGAAGAATTGCTTTGACGGTTTTCTTTCTTTCACTTTCTTTGCGTAACGAGCATTCATTGCACTCTAATTGCAATTTATACATATTCATATTATGCATACGCAATGTAAACATAATGATTTTTAAAGAATTGCTTAGTGAATGAAGTTCCATTTATTACGTTTGTCAAGACTTAACACTCTAATTGCATAGTAAATATGTATAAAAATAATACTTACATATACACTTAATTATATTCACGTGATGTGAATTTATCATGTGCTAAAATTAATTTTCTTTAATTGCAAAAAATATATTTATATATTTTACTAAGCATCTCAATAATTACGTATACGTAATATTATTTTCTATTAGTTTTCTTGTGAATTGTTTATTGACTGCAATTTGTTTTTTCACAAAACGATTTACATCTTCGCTCTAATAAAAAAAGTATAGAAATTAATTGGTGTAAAATCTAACAAATTAGTATGTATACGCAGTGTTGTCTCTGGTGAATTGTTGGATCATTTATTTTTAGTGGTTTTTTTCTACTCTTATTATAAAGTTCTGCCATATTTCAAGCTATTAATAAATAGAAATAAATAAATTATGCATTTATCATAAAAACGGCTACAAAAATCAATATTAAAATAATTAAGTATACGCAATGTTAGCTTCTTTAAATGCACTTATATGCTCATTGATCGTAATGAGTTCTTTCATTAATTGTTCATGACGCTCTGATTGCAAATATATACATATTAAATAAAGAGTCTGTCGATAATTACGTATACGTAATGTTATCTTGTTGCTTATAGCTCTGGGTCATATTAATTAAGTCAAAGTATTCCCACACCATCAGACAGACAGTCAGACAGACAGACAGAGGGTCAGACACATTAGAGTAGCTAATAATAATTGGAGTTTCCCCTCATGAATATCTTATTCGCCATTATTATCGTGGCCGTAAACAAGTCGATGGCTGTCACAAACCACTCAATTTCAATACCATTGCGGCTCATAAAATGACGCATCAATATAATCAAAAATTATCATTAACCGACAGACGAGAGAGAGAGAAGGGTAGAGTAAAAGAGATGGGAGATGACGAGACGAGACACTAGCAGCATTCACAGCAGCATAAAAACTATAATCAATATCCATATCCATTAGCGTTATCGTATCATTGAACTCGAATAATAACAATATGTACATATGTATGTATGTTTGTGTGCAGCGCAGACAACCACAGTGAGACAATCCTCCCTCTCTTTCTCTCTCGCTCTCTTTCTCTGTCTCTGTCTCTATCTCCCCTGCCACCGTTCATTTGTCTTCACGTAATTATCTTTTAATAGATTTAACGAACATTTTTCGCACTGCATTCGCTTTGGACAGCACCATTCGCTTTTTCCTGTGTCCCTCTCCGTGTTCCCTGTTCCCCGATCCCATCTCCCAGTCCTTATGGCAGAGACAACAACAACAACGATAACAACAACGACTTGAGCAGGCCACAGAGCTCTCGGTCAGCCAGTCGGAAGTCGGAAGTTGTATGGCCATGCCACATGCTGGGGCTGCAAAAGTGTTGACCAAACAGCTTTTTTTTAGCACAAATATAGCTTTTTTAAGAGTCCAGTTTAAGAAAAAACAAGTGGGAAAGGTTATAGTCGAGTTCCCGACTATAGTATACCAATTACTTATTTAAATATGCATACAATATTTTTTATTCCATACTTTTAGGCAGCTACATTGCTTAAAGACTTAAATCAGTCATTACTACCGTTCTGTTTGGCCGAACTTGTTGTGATTAAGTGGGATGATAGCTTATAATAGTAGATAGCGTATATTGGTAAAAAACGGAATATCTTAAAAACAATACGTGTGGTGGCGAAAAAAGGCGTGACAAAAATTTAAAACAAAACTGTCTTATTAATATAAATATGTATTATAGACAAATCTGCATTTATATTTATTTTTTTTCATATCTATATCTTCTAATAGATTAGAAATTTCTATTTAAAAACATTTTCTTTTTTTTACATTTGTACTTTTATATTTTTTTTATCGAAATTCTCCCCGCTAAAAAGATCTTTTGTTTTTTATCAGCACTGAGTAGGACTTTTCTGTCCACGACAACGGGCAGCGAACAACAACAACGAACAACGGAACAACAACAATAACGATTTTCGCTTTATGGACTTTCAAACTGTTGCTGTTAATTATTTCTTCTTCTTTTAATGTGGCTACTGTGGATGCCATAGTTCTTACTCATGTTCCCCCTGTTGTTGTTTTTGTTGCTGTTGTTGTTGTTGCTGGTACCGTTGATGATGATGTTGTTGATATTATGCAATGGGGCTTTCCACTTTGGCTGCTCTTCGCCTCTTTGTTCCCGCTCCCTTCCCTCGCAAAGCTGTTGTTTGCACTTTTTCACCATTTTACACTTTATTACAAAAGCATTAAATAAAATTCAAAGCGAACGAGCCTCGCCAAAAATGGAGGCAAGCAGCATGCGGCATGTGGCACGGAGGCATGTGGCACGAGGCAACTGAGGCAACGACGCTGACGCTTCGATTCGCATTCGGCTTCATTGAAATATGCGACGATGCGACGTTGTTGTTGTTATTGTTGTTGTTGTTGCATTGCATTCATTTTCATTCGCGATTGTTGTTGCTGTCATTGTTGTTGTTGTCATTGTTGTTGTTGCGGCTCATACTTTTGTGTGTTGCAGCCATTGTTTGGAGTTTTCTGCAGCGGTAGCGGCAACATCGACAACATCGACAACAAACAAGCGCTAAAGTCCAAGAAGTAGCAAGTATCAAGAGCTACCAACAGCAGCCTGATATAGAGATGAGATGCACAGTGTCGCACAGTGGCACAAAACTTATATATTTGGGATTGTAGCAATTATAATACATATGTATATTTGCCGATTTCTAAAATAAAAATTGAACATAAAACTTATTCTTGAAGATTTATTAAAAAAATTAAAAATAATAGTTAAAAATAAAGCAAAAATTTATATTGTTACTGGATAGTCTTTCCAACAATAATGTATGTGCAATTTTCTCAATATCCCTATCACTTTTTTAGTGCTCGATTTTTTTGAGTCTCATAACTTTTATTTGCGATCTCTGATATTTACATATTTCATTAATTAGTTTAATTCATTTAATTTTGCCATCAAAAATTGCCATTGAATTAACAATCCCAATCATATTTAAATTGCTTTCAAAGCTAATTAAACTTTTTTTAATGGCCATCACTAATGCAATTACCATCGGTAATAATATTAATTATTGAATAAAGTTTAGTGTCGCTTTATTGTTAAAAGTTTATCAAAAAGGGCAATTGTTGGCATACATTTAAAACGTCTATCTGATAATTAATAAGATTATTTAAGCATATAAAAAATTATGTAAATAAAAATGTGAAGGGTTAATTAGATAACACCTTAAATGTATATCGAGATATAAGTTGAGACTTATAGTTACGATATTTTTGTTATCAGATAAAATAACATTTATGTGAGTTAGGTGATTAGCTCTAAAGTTTCTTTTTATTAAATGATAGAAAAGTTACAACATGATATTTCCAATTGCTTTGTTTTCTGCCTATCCAATCTTACATTTATTTGGATGTATACAGTTGTATCTATTAAAAAAATTAGTAATCTTAACTTTAAATTGTTGTCAATTAACTTATATTATGGGTTACAATTAACATATATTTATTTATTTACTTTTTGTCAACTAAAAGCTGTTAGCGCATTAATTATTACACTATTAAAAAAAAAGTTGTGATGTTTTGTTATTAGAATTATTATGTTATATCAAATATATTTAATATAAATGTTTTTCAAACTCCCCTTTGATCTATCGGTTACACTGTGCAAAATGTTTCAATTAGCTGCGCTTCGATGTGCATCGTCGATGGAACTTGGTGTCGACAACAGACAACAGACAAAGGGGCAACAACAACAACTGCATAAACAACAACAACAACAGCAACTGGCTAAAAGTAACGCCAGCAGCTGTTGGCCTATACACTCTCTACTTAAACAATGTATAAATTCGCATGCAAAATCAAGTCCCCTCATTTCGCTCTTCCCCCTCGCTGCCCGCAACTCTTCAAAAAGAGGGTATCATATTGCTGAAGTAGCCGGGAAATTCGTGCAGAGTGCGTTTTGTGTTCAGTTGAGTTCAGTTCGGTTTTGATGTCGTTGTTGTTGTTGTCGTTGTTGTTGTAGTTGCTGCTGTGGTCGCCGGTGTGGTGCAATCAGTTGCTGTGGTTGCTTTTCGGTCGACAATGCTACTAGTCGGCCCAGTTCAGTCAGTCAGTCAGTCAGTCAGTCAAATAGTCAGCTTGGCAAGCTGCCCAGGCAGTCGACCATGCCCAGTGTTGCCATTTCAGCTATTAAGTAGCTAATTTTAGCTATTGAAAAAGCCAAAAAAATTAATTTTAGCTAAAAAGTTAATTGATTAAAATTTTACATTGCTATATAAATTAAAAATTATAAATAGACTTAAAAGCTAAATAGATTATGTTGAGAATATGAAAATGTTATTTGCCGAACATGCACAGTGTTGCCATTTCAGCTATTAATTAGCTACTTTTAGCTTTTGCAAACACTAAAACTATTTATTTAGTTAGAAATCTATTTTATAAAATTAAAAAAATACAATTTTATATTGTTAAAATATAAAAAAATTATAAATAAACTTCAAAACTAAATAGAGTTTGTTAAGAAAATTAGCAAATTATTTGTCAGTTGTTTATTAAGGCCAAATATAAATATTATGTTCAAAGAATTGAAAAATTTTAATGAATTTTATTTTCTTATAAGGATAAATATCAGTTTGTTTAAGAGATAGGGACACATTGAATTTTAATTCGAAATCTATAATCTTAACTTTTTTTCATTCAAAAACAAAATAGTTTCCTTAAATTTTATTTTTAAAACCTAATTTATACTTCATTAAATTACTTTTTAGCTATTTCTAGCTACCTGTTTTTAATAAATTGGCTAATTTAGCCCCTGAAATTTTGGCAACACTGACCATACAACATTGCCTCCACCTGCCTCCCTTTTACCCATATATGTACCTGTCTCGCTCGCTCTCCCACGCCGCGTTGCTTTCGCCATTCATACGAATGAGTGCGCGCCAAGTCAAGCGCTGGCAGAGGGCTGCGGAAGGGCCACTGGAGGGGGGGGAGGGGGGACGGGTTGGAAAATCCCCTCTCAATTGGTGTGAAATGCAACATGCTAGCTGGCCAGCTGACTGACTGACTGACTGACTGACTGACTGACTCTTTGGCCAGCGGGTTTCCATTGCAAGCTCTGTAAATATGGGTTAATTGTGCGAGACTTCGACACTCGAATTATTTAATGTTCATTTTCATTCACATTCTCATTTTCATTTTCCTTTTTCTTTTGCACTTTGTTTGTTGTTGTGCTCAGCATGAATTTCAGTCGTTTTACATTTATTGACTTCTCTTTGTTCTCTTCTCCTTCTTCTTCTCAATTATTTTCTGTCTGTTTCTTTCCACATTTACATAAGTAGATTTTCATTGCCTCGTTGATAATCAAGTAATTAATTCATTTAGTCGTCGTCGTCGTTGAACTTGCAATTATCATTATTATTAGTATTAGTAATTGCGTTTTTTCCATATTTTTGTAAATTTTTTGTTTAATTTTACAACGTCATCTACGCCAACAACTTCATGAACACCACTTCAATTCAATTATATTGAAAACTAACCCCAGCTGAGCTCTACACATGCATGATTATTGTTTTTTAACACTTTTGAGTCGCTGATTATTCGACCAAGACTCACTTGACTTAAGCTCTATGAATGGCACTGCTTAAGTGAATCATAATATGACTACTTATTTGGTAACTGAATGTCAAAAACTCACACCTTGCCTGGTTTCTTTGATCAATCAATCAAACAAGTATCTGCAGTTGTTATTGAATTTATTTTTTTACTAAAATGAGACTTAATTGTATATAACAAATATGATACGTTATAATATTCCTAACGAAAATAAAATATATATGATATTTCGGCTATCAAGAATCGGTAAATTTCATCGTGTTTTAAGAAATTTACAGTGTTTGATTTAACAAAGAATGTTGTATACATTTTTATTGAATGCTTTAATTTTACGGTAATTCAACTTTAAAGAATCTTTAAATGATATCAAGTTTTTTGAAAAGACATTTTTTTTCATTTTCATATACTACAGATTTCAAGCTAACTCACAAAATTATCGCTAAATAAAATTCCTATTATAAAAAAGTAAATAATTATAAAATTAAATATTTTAAATAATAATAAAAACAACTTTATGGTAATTATACTTTATAAATTCCTTAAATTATAAGTAAGCTTATTTTGAATATACTTTGATTTTTAGCTAACTCACTTAATATTCGCTTGTTAAATATAAAATCTCTATTATTTTCCGCATGCTTTCCTTTATGAAAAGTTTTTGTCCACCTTTTACCCAATAAAAAAATTTGCAGTAATGAGGTATGTAGGAACTGGAGCAGATGACTTATTGATAGGCTTTTCCTTTCATTAAAAATGTTAGAGCAAACGGAAAGTTATAAAAGAAATTTATTTTTACTGTTTAAAAAAAAAAGATACAAAACTGTTGGCTGTATAGAATATTAAATAATAATAATAAAAGAATTAGTTACAGGGTATCTCCGTTGATATAACAATGCTCCCCACCTGACCATGACTTTGCTTCTTTTCGATTTTCAATTTTCGAGCACTTGTTAAATGAATATGCACGGTATTTTTAGACCGAGCTCATATGTTGCCCAATTAATTTAATGGGTGTCTGCGATGGGTTCACATGCATATTTAAAGGTTCGATAGCTTCTTTGACACAAACGATATAGTTTTTGTGTTGTCTTGGTGGCATTAATTAAATCGGGTTCGTGCTTTAAACTTTTAGCCTCATAACATAAATTTTATTAAAATTTTACAAGTTTCAATTTCAATTCGTCTTTTTTTTTTGTTCTTTGTGGCGCTTTCTGTCAACAGGTGCGTCTGGCACTTCATTAGAAATTTTAGTTTCCCCCATTTGGCAGTGCCAGTGGGTTTCATGGGGCACAAAGCAATACCAAAGTTTTAATTAAAATTTTGTAACGAAATTCACTTATATTTGATTTTTAGTCGCCACGAAACAGTCGCATGGAGACCGCCGCCGGTCTTGTAATTGCCTAAACCATTTCAATTGAAACAATTCCTAATTAGTTTCATACACAACGAGTAACATTCGAGTCGAGTTGAGTTGAGTTGAGTCGAGTACCTGATCAATTCGAGAAATCAAACAACAACAGGTGTAAAAGTAAAACAATACATATTTTTACTATTTCGCAATGGCACAACATCAAACTGTTCAGTTACAACAGCAATATGAAAGGCCCAGCTTTATATCGATCAAAAAATGTATGTACAAATAGCTTACTTTTAATTATTATATTATTTTTAAATTATCAAGCAAAAGTCAAATTCTGTAAATAAATATATTAACAGGGGTATACAACTGTAGCGACGATTAAAAAAGGAGAAACGAATTTTGAATTAACTTAATGATTAAACGTACAAATATTAATATTCTGTGACTTTGCGCAGAGTTATCAATGCAAAAAAGTGCTTTACAACAGTATTTCTTAAAGCTAGAGTCATTATTTTTAAGAAAACATATAGTTGAATTAATTAGCTTTTAATCTTAAAAATTTCACAGTAATCGACTGCTATGAGATTTTTTGTTCAAGAATATTTAAAATACATAATTAAATTATATATTATATGTCTAAAAATGTATCTTTTAATTTTTTTATTACTTGTAATTATGTGTAAAGTGAACAGGATATCAGTAAATATAAGTATTTGTATTTATAAATATTGAAAGTGATGTTCATTGTGATTTTTTATTTACTTACAGTTCGTGAAAGGAATTTACTGGACAACATGGATGAGGCGAAATTGCTGAGCCTCCGCAATGGTTATGCGAAAACGATGGACGATCATTGTCCAGTTATCACTGGCACACAGGGTGAGTGACCAATGCAATGAAGGGGTCACAGTCACTGACACAATCACTGTCACAGTCACTGACTCCCGTCACAGTCACAGTCACTGTCACGGCCAGGGTCATGAGCCCAAGTTCAGGTTCAGTTTCGGGTTCACCAAAAAAACAAAACACATAAATAAAATCACAAACAAAGCGACAAAAAAAGAGAAACAAATTGCGGAACCAGTTCCGTGTAAAAAAATATATATGTATGAAAGAAAACAATAAGCATTCAAGAGAAGAATTACATTTGTCTTGGCGAGGGTGGGCTAAGAATATTGTTGAAATTGACAAATTATGTGACAGACTTTTGTCTGCCAGAGACACAACGCGAAAACAGCAACCTCTGTTGTTGTTACTGTTGTTGTTGCTCTTATTGTTGCTCTCGTTGTTATACTCAGTAGCCAAAGTATGTAGGAGTATTATAACTTTGTGGTTATTTATGCAAAAGGAAGAAAGAAGAAAAGCAAAAAAGGAAAAAATACATATTATATATAAATATCACAGAAGCGATCGATCGAAAATTTAGTTTAAGTATCAAGAACTAATTAAAATCAATTTAAAATTATTAAATGAAGGGGTATTAGGTCGTCGGCGTGCCAAAGATAACCTTTCTATCGTTTCGCTAAGAGAAAAAGTACCAAATGAATTTGTAGCAAAGAAGAGAACACTTTTCATTTTCTTTAGAGCAGGTTCGAAGTCCAAACATGATTTTAATAATACTTTTGTACTATTATTTATATTTATTTCGGTCTTTCTGTACTAAGTATATTTTGTTAATAACTTTATTATTTTAATGTTGAATACCAGAAAATGTTACATAAATTTCTCGTTAAAAGGAATTACTTTTTAATTACTTAAGAGCAGATTTTTAAGTGTATACCAAAAAATACTTCAATTCTTTTTTGTATCATTTATATTTTGTTCGTGTGCTCGTTGCTGGGTATATTATACTTTCAATAACTTTATTTATTATTATTAAATCGCAAAAATAGCTTAAAACATTTTTAGTGAAAAGAAAGTTTTCTTAATTTAAGTCAAGTTCGAAACCAGAAAACGATTTTGATATATTACAAATATATTTTTTTTTTGTATAAATTTACTTTCTATTTCGTTTGTTTTCCCTGAGTATCTGACTGAAAAGATATTTTGAAGCCCGGAAATGATTTTTCTATATATTTTGATTATTTATTTTTTTTGGAGTATTTTTTATTTATTTCGTGTGCTCTTCGCTGGGTATGTGTTTGTCGAGCACACTCTTAGCTCTGTAGCACGCTTACTTGTTGTTATTATTTTTGTTTTTGTTTTTGTCTGGCGTTGTCGCTGGCGTTGAATAAATGCCCCAAAGCGCTCGAAAAGCTTTAAATGCGCACGCGGCGTTCGCACTCCAAAGACATGGGTCGAGGGGGGAGGGGGGTGGAGAGAGGGAGAGAGGGAGAGGAGAGAGGGCAGCTCAATTCCGCAGCGAACTCATAAACAATGGTGTCAGGTCAGGAAGGGGGGCAACAGGGAGAGAGTGGGAGAGAGAGAGGGAGAGAGAGAGGGGCATAGTCGGCTCAGTTTCGGCTTGGTGCTGAGATGAGATGAGAAGTGCGCTTGAGTTGCATTTAAGCCAATTAGCATAGGTAAACAAAACATTTGAGTGAGCGAGTGCCAAGTGGCTTTTTGTTGGATTTGGGCTGTGGGCTTTGGGTTTGAGTGCGACTCCAAAACACAAGTGTCGCCGCTAGGTGTCGCCCATATATTTGTATGAATATGAATGTGTGTGCGAGTGTGTGAGTTTGTTGTGTTTGACGCCGTTGGATGCCAAAGCGACGGGTGGCCAACCGAGAGAGGGAGAGAGAAAGAGAGAGACTCTCAAGTCCTTAACAATGTTGCATTTATTATGCAATTATCGAGTGGCCAACTGTGAGACTGCCTGTGTGTGTGTGTGTGTTTGTGAGATTGTCGAGCTTGGAAGCCCAGTCCCTAAACGGAACAAAAGACTTATAGGCTTGTGATTCGAACTGTCATTAAGAACAACCGAGGATCCGAAAGAAGAGTTAAAATAACAGAAAAATTTGTGCTATGATTTAAAAACTAAATTGATATTTATTTATTATTTAAACAATTTTTTATTTAGATCAAGCTATGATTTTTCTTTTAATTTAAAGAAAAATCAACAAATAATTTATATTTAATAATTTTTATTTTAAAATTTAAATTTGTTACGATTCCTGGTTATAGCAACCAAATTTGGTGATAATATTCTTACTTTATGCACATTTTTCACTTTTTAGAATACAAAATATATTAATAGCAAAAGTAATTTCAAAATATGTATCATAAATTTACCAAAATTAATCCGATCTCCAAGCGGAATGTCATTTTATTCAAGGTCTAACCTCTTAATACATTGCATTAAAACTTTATTAATTCCGTTTAAATATTTCGTTTGCGTTAAGAAATCATTTTTGAGGCAAAGGTTACCCCTTTGTCTGTTCTCAAAATTGTTTACATTTTATAAGCTCCTTGTGTCATAATTTGAAAAAATTAACACTTTATTGCTGATTCTAAAACTTTTCATTTATTTGACTTGTAAATTTGCTATGTCCAAAATCGCACTAAATTTCAACTAGCCAAAACTGATCCGATTTTGAAGCGGAATGTTAGGTATTTTAATCATGGTTGTACCCCTCTATTCTGCATTTATTGCATTGTTATTTCATTTTTATAGTGATTGAGTTGCACTGGGCATTTAAAAGTCTATCACCTTGATTGCTGCATTCTTGGTTGTTTGGCTGTGTGTAAGTGCCTGTGTATAAGCCATTCAGTGACAGTGATTTACGTCGTCGATTGGCAATTAGGCCCAGCTTCAGTTTCCTTCAAGATGCAAGGAATGTGCTAACCATTTATATATGTGTGTGTGTGTGTGTGTGAGAGTGTTAGTGTGTGTGTGTTGCCATTGTATGTTAGATGAATAGCACGACGAGCTGCTAACTTGCAAATATTTATGAGTGGCCCACAAGTGGCAGCAACAACGGCAACGGCAGCCGACAACAATGTCAGCATCGGCGTTAACTTTGAGTGTTGTTGTTGTTGCCATTTTGACATATGGCCAAAATGCAGCCACATGCCAAAACGGCCTCTTTACGTGCAACTGCCTATCTGTCTCTCTGTGCCACAGTGGGAACAACCGCTAGATTAAGCTAAAATTTTGCCTCTAAAATTTTTTCTTTTATATTTTTCTAATTATAATTTGATGGTGATGATAATTTATGTTTAAAGTAAAACAGAATATGTATTTTATACAAGCGGAAAAGACTACAGGTAGTTGAGTTATCGATCATGGGAGACATTATTTAAATAAAAATAAAATATTTTTATTGCATACTCTTAGGCACTTACATTGCTTGAAACTTAAAAAAATTATTACTATTATTCTGTTTGGCCGATCTTGTTGAGATTAAGTAGAATGATAGCTTATAATAATGGACACACGTATACATACATTTATTTCAATGAATACAATATACCCTATTACTTATTTTTTTAAGTAACGGGTATAATTACGGAGAACAGCTTAATCTGTGTATTTAAAAATGAAATTTATATCTCGGATGTCTCTTATGCTCAATGCTCGTACCAAAACGTTTAATTTTATTATCATGCAACAAGATTATGATATTTAAACCCCTGTTATTCATTTCTTGGTGTCATTTACTTTATTTTTATTTTATTTTTAAAATATTTCACATAAAAAAAACTATCAAAAACACCTTAAAAAAAATACCTAAGTACCGAAAATGATCTATGATTTATTTTAGAAGATTTTAGTTATTTTGTGTTTAAAAATCTAGCGATTTGCTCCCACTGTCTGTGTGTGTGTTTGTTGGCGTGAATTATGAGCAATTGAAGTGGCTTTTGGGGGGCGCGCATTTAAATTCGTGACGCGTTTCAAGTGGGTGGCAAACAAGCGACGAGTGTGCCACAAACTGAGAGGCGAGGTGAGAGGTGAAGTGTAGTGGCAGGGGATGAAGAGGAGCACAATGATGCGCATCAAATTGGCTAATTGTTTAATGGCTGTTTGCATTGATCTTTGCAGATGAATCGCCCATGCAAATGTTTTACAAGGACAAAGGCGTCTTCCTCACAGGCGGCACTGGATTCTTTGGCAAAAGTAAGTTGAATCGAGTCGAGTGCTCAAAACGTATTCAAAACGTGACTTGAATAAAGAATGTGATTCGCGTTGAGTCGCATTGAATGTATGTGAGTATACTCACAAATTGATTTGTCTTCCTTCACTTCAGTTATTATTGAGAAACTGTTGCGCGTCACGGAGGTGGCACAAATCTATTTGCTGATACGCACCAAGAAGGGCAAGGACGCCCACGCACGCATCGAGGATCTCTTCAATGATCCGGTAAATTATTTTGATTAATTGTATACCAATTAATTAAGAAATTCCCTTTGTTTTACTTTTGTATACTTATGTAAAATCAACTAAAAGCAGACCAAAGAAGCAATTAATTGCTTAAATTATTGATTTATTCACTTATTTGCTTGTTAACTTGTTGTTTTTTTTTACATTTTTTATGTTGTTCATATATTTATTTAATCTTAACCTAAAACTAAAAGCAGTTCATCTCATTAAATTAATATTTGAGCTCCATTTAAATTTACTCAATTCTAAAACTGAAACTTAATAAAATGGTTTTAAATTGTCCTCCATTTGTTTTTCAAATCATAATAAATATACTTTTAGTTATCTAATTTTATATAATTGTTTCTTCCCTTCAGGTCTTTGCCAAAATGAAACAGATTAATCCAAAGTATCGCTGTCAGATCACAATCATTAGCGGCGATTGTTCTCTTCCCGGTTTGGGCATCTCACACAACGAGCGTGAGACAATCAAAGAGAATGTCAACATTGTCCTGCACAGTGCGGCAACAGTGAGATTCGATGAGAAACTCAAAATGGCCATTGCCATCAATGTGCATGGCACCAAGGAGATCGTCAAGTTGGCCAAAGAGATTGTCCACCTTAAGGTGAGCTCTACTTTCAAGTAAACAAGTTGGAAGATTTGACTATACAGTCTTCGTCGAGGAATAATCATTCAAAATAAGTTAGAGAGTATTTCTTTTCGAAAAATATTTAAACAAAAAAAATTTAAAAAAAAAAAATATTATTCTATATATTAAAGAAATATTAAAAATTTAATATTTTTGTAGGAAAATAATTTGTAGCAGTGTATCCTCTAAAGAGTTTAATAACTATGCAACTTTTTTAAATATGTTTTTTTTAAACTGCCAATATTTTTTTAACATTTTGTTTAATTACCCTAAATAATAAGTTCCAGTAATTGTAGGACTTTCCCATCAGGAAATCAGTTTGGATCTCAAATGGTAAGAGCTACAAGGCTCTAATTTTTCACCCAGCATAACTGAGCTAAACTCAAGTAAAACAACATTAAATAATAATATTTTTGCTGTATTCAATGGTATGAAATCTTTGTGGAGCTCAAACGGTAGGACCTGCGAGGCTCTAATTATTCACCAAACATAGCCGAGGCGAATTCAAGTTAAATAAAATAGATACTATTAAATCAGCTTTCTCAAATCTCTCCGATTCCTTGTCCCTCAACAGGCTCTGGTGCATGTTTCAACCGCATTCGCGCACTGCAACATGCGTTACATTCAGGAGAAGTTCTACAACTGTATGATGACCGGCGACAATGCGTTCAAGCTGACGGAATGCCTCGACGAGCATACGCTGAACACGCTGACGCCGACGATAATCAAGGGGTATCCGAATACATATACCTACACCAAAGTGCTGGCCGAGGATGTGATCCAGCAGCATGCACAGAAATTGCCAGTGACCATATTTCGACCAGGCATTGGTAAGTATTAATTTGGCTCAAACTCGATTTATACCACAATTCATGCTTACTCTTCACTTTACAGTGATCACTAGCTATCGGGAACCGGTGACTGGCTGGATTGATAACATGTATGGACCCTGTGGCGTCATTGTGGGCATTGGATCGGGTGTATTGCGTGTTTTCACCGGCAACATGGACAACAAGGCGCACATCGTGCCCGTCGATTTGTGTGTCAATGCCTTGCTGGCCACCGCCTGGGATGTGGCAAGAAATACGTAGGTGACACTTTAAAATTTACTCTAAAAAAACTTATCATTTTCATATAAAACTTAAATTTAGAAAATGACCATAAAAAAGAATCAATCGTAAAATGAATCTTTTATTTTTGAAATTACAAAGATTTTTCTGAAGCTGGAAAATATTTTCTTAAAATTTGCTTAAAATACTAATTTTCGACCTTAAATATAGAAAATCACCACAAAAAATGTGTTCCTCATAAAAAGAAACTTTTATTTTTGAAATTACAAAGTTTTTTCGATAGTTTGAAAATATTACCTTAAAATAAGTATGTACAAATTTACTTAAATGTCTCTCTTTCTTTAATATTGCTTTTTCTTTTGAATGGTGATGTGAATGAAATTTTAGTTATGTGCACATAGTCCCCGCTAGTAACTAAAAAAGAAAACAATTATTGTTTTTGACTAATGGAATTATAAATTATTTTATTATTTTCAATTTTCAAATTTCACACAGCTATGAGACACCGCCAATCTATAACTATGTGCCGGATGCGGATAACATGGTCACCTGGCGCAATTACATGCAGACGGGCTTCAAGTATGTCAATTCAATACCCATGAGAAAATCCATCTGGTATCCGTGCTTCACAATCGTGCCACACATGTGGCAGTATCACATACTGTGCTTTTTATACCACACATTGCCCGCCATGTTCATGGACTTGATTATGGTTCTGATGGGAAAGAAACCCAGGTGAGTGCACTGAGAAAAATACAAAAAAGTAGTAAGAAGATGTATAAATTGTCTTACAATCAAGATGTTCATTTCTATTTGTATTATCTACACTGATAAAATAAATTGTTGTTCTTAACGCATTTATTAGGTCTTAAAAATGCCTCCAGTAGAACAACTTTTTTTCATCAGTGTATTTATTTATTTATTTATTTTCTGTTTTGAGCTAATTCTATTTCAATTCCAGAATGATGAAGATCTATCGCAAGATACACAAGTTCAGCAATGTCCTGAAGTTCTTCAGCTCGAATGAGTTCAAGTTCGACAACGATAATGTTCGACGCTTGGTCGACAAGTTGGATGAGCGGGACAAGCGTCTGTTCGCCTTCGATATGCGGGATTTGGATTGGGAGAACCTGTTCCGGGTCAGTCTCTATGGCCTGCGTCTCTATGTGGTCAAGGATGATCCCAGCAATCTGCCCGAGTCCATAAAGCGCATTAAACGGTTAGTTCTAGTCTAAAATATTTAAAATATTTACTAAATTGAAGTTGTTAATTTCAGCATGATGATTCTACATTACACAACACTGGCAATTTTCTACTCGTTAACATTGTGGGCGCTCTACGGACTGGTTAAGCTAATATTCTTTTAATCTCCTGAAGATTTCCAAAGTATAAATACTTAAATCATATTAAATCGAGGTTACTTCTGTCTCCATCTCTCTCTCTCTCTCTCTGTCACTATCTTTGTCTCAGTTTCGCAATAGTTTAGTGTAGTTTTTAGTGCTACTCATGATTGTGTTTAGTTTAATGGTCGGTTATCGGTCGCTCTATCCAAAATCTGTATAGTTTAGATTGTAAATGTACTCGTACTATACTAAAAAGTTGATCATGTAACACACACTGTGTATATATATATACTTATATTTACTTACTTATATTTATGTACTATATTGAAGCTGATGGAATCAACAATAAAAAATAAACCGCTTCAACTTTTTGGGACAAGTTAAAATTATGCTTTATTTTGTTCGACTGATTGTCTCAATTATTTTTGGGAAATACATTTTAATGGAGATAATTAATATTCAAATATGATTATTAACTAAGTTTTATATAAAACTGTCATATATGAGTTTCGGTTCAAAATTATTTTGTTAAAAATATTAAAAACGTTACAAGACTCTCATAACAATTCACAAATGGCATTCGTTATTTGCTAATTAATATTTTTTTAAATTATTACGCCCAAAGGATCGTAATACTTCATTTTTAAACTGGTTATAAAATCATTAGCAACAATAAAAAAAAATCAGCAACGTTTAATTCTAATTTCATTTTAATGTATTTTTTTGTTCTAAATAACTATTTAAAATTGTCTGAAATTCAGTTAATTGTCCAAATAATAGTCAAGCAATAGAATATACATATTTACCCTGATTGACATAATTAAGCTTTAATTTGACATTGATTATGATTAAAACATTAGCTTGGGGAGTTGCTACAGCCTCAAATTTCTCACCCCAGTTCAACTCTCAATGGAAAAAATGAACAAATGCAACACAATTCGATTTATATTTTTTATTTATCCACTTCGCCGATTGACGCTGCTCTCGAGAGGAATGCAAAATAATCAAATGATAAACTGAATGCGAGATGTGAGAATCAATGGATAGACTGTGAAGGAGGGGAGAAGAGGTGAGATAGAAAAAAAGTACATAAATACGAGAAAGCAAAAAAATGTAAAACAATAAGATTCACTGATTTACACATTGGCTTAGCATTGATATTTTTATTGCATACTTTCAGGCGACTGGCATGTCAAAATAAAAAAGAGCGGCAGCAGCAACAGAAACAGAAATGTCGTAAAAATAATGCCAGAGAGCTTATCAAATTGCAAACAGAAGCGGCCTTGCCTTCCAGCCATCATCCAAATCCTGTAAGGCGCTTTATCGTATAACGGCCACACACACACACACATCAAAAGAGTGAAAGAGAGAGAAAAATACAGACAAATATATCTGCAGCTAGATATATATATATGTATATATGTATATGCACACGTACGTACATAAATAAATAAATCCGCATGTATCACTTTGCAGTTGCTGCACTTGTATGATTTCAAAATTAAAATCAGAACATAACCCAATCACACATCCAGTGTTGCCACCCCCTCCCCATACACCACTTCAGTTGCCCCTCCTCTTCTTTCTCCTGCTCCTCCTCCTTCTTATTGATGCTGTTAGCTTGGCTTCAGCCTGTGTATAGCTCATTCCCAATACAGCCATAAAACTCTCGCACACTCATCAAACATATAGGGCGTCTCTGATGGGGTGTGTGAGTGTGTGTGTGTGTGCGAGTGTGTGTCAATGCTGCACAGTGGTGTTTTTGATCGATTTAGCTTGAATTTTATTCAAAATTTATTAACTTTGGGCGGTAAAAATTAAAAGCTTTTGTTTTAAATTAATAAAAATCTCCAAAAAAATTTTTCAAATTTACAAAAACGCCCAAAGATATATGATATACTGATAAAAATAAACAAAATATGGGAATTATTTAAAAAGGAACATTTTATATTTGTTAAATTTAGTATGTGTAAAACATTACATAAATCCACTTAAAATATGGGACTAAAAAAAAAATAAACGAGAGATCTACAAATGGTTGAAAAAAAACATAAATTGGGCATAATGATAATTTGAATGATTTTAATGAATTATATTAAATCTTTTAATAATCGTAAATTGAAATTATAAGATAAGATTAAGATTTATAGAATAATTAAAAATTTTGAAATAAATGCAAACTAAATGAACGAAACGGCCCACTGTGCGAAGGGCTTTGCACACACAGCCAGTGAAAAATGTTTGTCAAACCGCAGTGAGCGCTGCGCGCAATGATTGAAGCCATTGCGATGCGTCGCATCGTTATCGTTGAGATGCGGATGTGAATGCGGATGTGGCATGCGATGCGGATGCGGATGCTGTATCAAGTAGAGTGGTAGGGGGGAGCCAAGTATGGAGATTTCTCAAAAAATTACGACTGTGTGACGCCCGCGCGTCCAATTAAAGTAAGCGGCAAACGGGACAGACAGAGAGAGATAGAGAGAGCGACAGACGCAGGCAGCTGAGTAATAACTCCCCAATATGTTTCACTACACATGTGTGTGTGCGCATGTTTGTGTGTGTGTGTGTGTACATAAATATAAGAATAGCTCTTCTTCTTGATGTTGTTGTTGTTGTATGGCTGGGCTAAAATTGCAAGCGTCGCAACACGAACGAGCGAGCAGAACATTGAAAGACCAAACAATCTCAATCTCTCAAATTAGATTTTCAGAAAAATGCACCTCTGGGAAATGCACAATGAAAAAGCATTGCACACACACGCACATACACAAGCACACGCACACTTACACACACTTGTACCAAGCCGTATCCAGCAGATTCGGCTTTAGCCGAACTTGTACGAAGCGTCCTTATCATTCGTTTTCTATTCGTTTCCCCTTTCTTTCGATTCGGCAAATTTGCAAAGCTTTCGCTCTCAGTCGCTGCTCTTAAGCTCTTCGTTGCATTTACGTTCGCTCTCTATCAGGCGTTCGCTCTGTTTGTTTGTTCTCTTGCACTTTACTCTCTTGGTTGGCTCACGTAGCAAAGCCATAATAACGGCACATGAAGTGCATGGTTATTCAAGGGTTGTTCATTCGTGAAATTAATATTGCGCTGGCAACGATTCGGGGCAGCAGCGCAGCTGGCGTTCATCGCGGCAGCAGCACGCGCGCCACAATGTTTATGTTTGACGTCTCCATGCTGCTGCTGTTGTTGTTGTTGCTGCGCTGACGCTGCAGCTGCATATTGTAAGGGTTTTTTATGTGCCCCTTTTGCCTGCATGCTGTTACACTTGCTTTGCCCCCCCCCCCCCCCCCCACCTTATCCCCCTCTACCACTAACTCTAGGCTAACTTGATTTTTGTTGTGTTTCAATGCCATTTTGTTTCACACACAGTAGCAGCAGCAGCAGCTGACGCCAGTCTGCGCTCTCTCTCTCTATCTCTTTGCAATTGTCGGCTCTTTTACGCTCTTTAAGTTTTTTGCTTTTTTCGTTGTTTGTTTTCGTTTTGTCTCGCTGACTCTGAAGTCCTGCTGCGTGTGTGTTGTACGTGTATGTGTGTGTGTGTGTGCCGGCATTTGCGCTCCATTGCCAGCGGTGGACCATTATCAGATTTTGTAATAGCTTTACGTTTATTACTTTTTTCAATTTCGTCGACTTCGGTATTTTTGGCATTTGGCGCACTGTCTGGCGTGTCGTTCATGCTTATTTCTATGTGTATATGTGTGTAAGAGTTTCTCTGTATGTATATGTGAGTGTGTGTGTGTGTGTTTGATATGTGTGTGCATTGCAGTGACTGTTTGGTGATTTGTTGTTGCTATTGCTGCTGCTTCTATTTGTTGTGTCTTGTTTGTTTCTGTTTCTGTTGTTGTTGCTGGTTCTTAGTGCATGTCGACGTTAACTTGGTCGCGTTTTGCACGTCAATTAAAAAACTTGACTGAGCGTATTTTGTTTTTCGCTGAGCTTACTTACGTATGTTGATATGTGTCTGTGTGCACCTACAGTATGCCAAGTAATTGTTTTTTTATTGTAAAAAATTTATTTATTCTTTATTATTTAATTTTAAATTTTACAAATATGTATTTGGCTATTTTTATTTTTGTCAATTACAGTCGAACTTCCCTAACTCGAACTTCCCTAACTCGAATTTTCTCTAACTCGAACAAAATCGAGTGGCAATAGCGAGCATATTTCATACAATTCTGCTTCCCTAACTCGAAGTCTCCCTAACTCGAACTTTTTTCTCGGATAGTGGTGATTCGAGTTAGGGAAGTTCGACTGTATTATGTTATAAGTTATTATATTATATGTATATATTATATTACTTTTACATTTTATTTTGCTAAAAGAAATATCTTTTCTTAATAATATTTAATATTTGTGTTATTTAATTTTTAAAAAGTTTCTATGGTAGATCAAGTAAAAAAAATATTATATATTAAACTCAATTATTCTTACAAATAAATTAGAAAGATGAGAATTTATTTCTTTTGTGCGAACAATTACTTGCCATACTGTATGTCTATCACATGCTCCTTTCCCCCACATAGCTATGCTCTTCCTCTCTCTGTCTTTCTTCTTGTAATTCCATACTCGGTCTTGTTTGTTTGCTTGTTTTGCTGTTTGTCTGCCGCTCGCTTCGTGTGCAGTTCGCGTGGGTTATAATTATTTAGCTCTGCCTTGTCACTGCTTCTGCTGCTGCTCCCCCTCCCACTCACTCTCCCCATCACACTGCGGTTGCTGCGTGTCCATGCCTGCCACTCTCTCCCCCGACTCACTCTCTCCGCTCTTACTCCTTTTTGCTTGTTTCGCTTTCTTAGTTTAGCGCTCGCGCGCGCTTGTAATAATATTTTAAATTAATTACAACAAACATGAGTTTGTGTGTGTGTGTGTGTGTGTATTTGTGTGCAAGTGTCTGTGTGAGTGCGGCGCGTGCTTTTGTACTGCTGCCGCCTCTGTTGGTGTCGCTCTCTCTCTCTCTCTCTGTCGCCTCTGTCACTGCCTCTGTGTCTGCTGCTGCTGATGCTGCTACTGTTTTGTATGAAAAGTGAATTAAAGCGAATTTAGCGCGCGTCGTCCACGTCCAAAGTGCATTTGTATGTCCTACGCTGACGTCGACGTCGCTAACTTTATCCTTGGCTGCATACACACACACAGACACATACACAGAGACACTTTCGCTGGCGCAGTGTGTTAGTGTGTTTATGTGCCTTTCAATTGCAGCGCATATGCACGTTGTATAGCGCTTCCCCCCCGCCCCACTCTTACTCTCTCTCTCTCTTCTGCCATCACTCTTTGGCCTTCTCTCTTCTTGCCCCCTCCCCATGCCATACGTTTTGCCGCTCTTAGCTTTGGTATTGTCTATTAGTATCTCGTTTGCGCTTCTGTTTTCTGTTCTAGTGCTTCTTTTGAAGTTTTCGCTTGCATTCGCATTTTAATTTGAAGTGCAGCACATCTCAGTTCCCGTTGCGCTCTCTGTCTCTCTGTCGCTTTGTCGCTCCGTCTGCGACTGCGGCCACAAACAAACGAACATGCACACACATACACACACGCGCACAGAGAGAGACAAACAAACAAAACCAGAGAGACACACACACATACTGAAGCAAACACAAAAAAGTGCTTATGCTCATTCATTCATTTCATTTCCCATTACATTTGCCCCAGCCTCAGTCTCCTGCCTTCATTCTCCTTTCTCCTTTCACCTGCCTCCGCTTTCGCCTCCTCCTCCCTCAGCATTCATTGCCAGCAACTCTGACTGCGTTTTCACCTGCGCTGCGATCCGCTTGTAACCGCCTAAAGGGAAAACGCAAAGACCAAACAAAATGGTTAAAAAGCAAACCGAATGCCAACAACTACAACTACCAGCAACAACAAGCTGCAAGATGCTCGACTTTTATCTGCCCAGCACTCAGCTTATTTGACCCACTAAATTGTAAGCTACGTTTGTTTTTATTGCTTTATTAAAATACAATAAAAAAAAAAATCAAATAAATTTTATTTTAAAAAAATATTTTATATACTTTTCACGCATTTCTATTCAATTTAAAAATTATTTAACAAAATTTTACATTTACATCGAATCTGTCAACAATTTTATTGATAACTTTATAAAAGTTAAATTCTCTCCTTATTTGCCGATTAACTCTTAATGTCTCTGACTTTGTCACAAACACATATATCTTTACGCCTTTTCTGTACAGGGCCAAAGCAACAACAACAAGAACAACAGCAACAACAACAGCAACAACAACAAGTACCAACAACCTGGCTGCCACTTGCTACTACTTTATGCCACTTCAACGCAACTCAATTGCTTTCTTTGCCTTTAACAAAGTGTATGTATGTGTATGTGTATGTGTATGTGTGCGTACCGAGTATGCGTGTGTATAAGTGTATGGCTTGTGGTTTTATTAAAATTCTCCCCGTCTCTCTATACTCTCTACTCTCTACTCACTATTCTCTCATTCCCTCTGCTTCCTCTTTGCCTTGCCTGCTTGTCTTGCATTTCTTCGTCGCAAATAATAAAAATAATGTTAAAGAAAATAATGAAAAGTGCCGGCAAATAAAATTTGCACAAATTATTGTATATTTTTTGCGCGCATTTTGTTTCTTTATTTCTTTATTTGCTCAAAATGCATTGAGAAAATAAATAAAATTATAAATGAAAGCAACGCGTGCTGTGTTTCGTTATACCCTGTAAATCAGCGCAGCTATGCGTGGGGTTTATCAATTAAAAAGAACATAATTACCTTTATCTAAGAGTTTTTTTTTGGTAGCTGATTTTTATCTCAGTATTTGCAATATTTGCTTGAGTCTCAGATCCTGCGTATTAATTTAGTAACACTTTTTTGTAGCATACTTTTGTGAGGTTTTTAATTATCTGATTTATTTGCTGGTATATGGTTATTTAAACAAGTTGGAGTCAAAAAAAAAACGACTAATATAAAAAAAATTAATAAGTAAATACACTAGTTACAAAAAAACCTTAATAGAATACTTATTCTCTATGATTTATCATCAATTATTTCTAGGCTAACATTGATCTTCCATCATTTATTTCTGTGTGGTCCTAAATCGAGAATATAAGATAAGCTCATTCATGTTCTCAAATGTGTTTTTAATTTAGTTACATCCACACACATTCAATGAATTTTCCATTTTATAAATGATGCATTTGCACCTCGCTGTACAACACTAAAAAGTGTTCAACAACTCAAGTAATTGTTTTTAAAAAACTCTGTTTATCATCCATTTTTTATCATGGTCGATTGTGGCGGAAAAAATTGTGATATAATAACCAAAAATGTCAATTGTGAAGGGTATGCTATCGTATGTATTTATTGCAGAATTTGTTCACCTTTTATCAACCCTCTAAAGTAAAAATAAAGTGAGTTCTTTTTGAGCCAACTTTTTTAATAAACTGATTTGCGTTAAAATTTTATTTTTACATCAATAGCCATTGAAAGATAAATTTATTTAAAGTGTGTCGTAAGTAAGAATGTATATTGATGTCTCATTCATTTCCAAGCAGGGTATTTGCGAGTCGACTAATCGTTACCACTTTTTATATATGTATTTCTATAAGCTTGTTGTTTTTTTTATGCCTTGCTTTTATTTGATAATTTCAAACATTTTGGTGCAACTGTTTTTGTTTTCGTCGTTACAAGCCAGAGAAAACAATAAAATAGGTGACGCACAGCCAACAACAGCAACAACGGCAACAACAGCAGCAACAACAACAACAACAGCAATAACAACAACAACAACAACAACAACTACAAATGGCAACACTTGTGCGTGTGTCTCCGACTCCAACTGAGACTCAAACAGCGAACAGAAGAAGGGGAAAGCGAAGAGGAAGTGAGGGTGGGAGGTAGGTAGGATGTGGGGAAGGGGGAGTGTTACAAATAGTGAAATAGCCCAACGTACATCGTAAATATTTCAACTGCAACAACTAGGGAACAACAGCAGCAACGCAACACGGACAGCAGCAATAACGAGCAGCAGCAGCAGCAACTGAGAAACAACTGTGTAAGGAGTGAGGGGACAATGAACAGGGGACAGGGGACAGGGGACAGTGAACAGAGGGAACAGGGGAAGAGGGGGGCAAGTGAATCGATAGATTGCACCTGGTACGTACTACAGAGAAATGTCCCAAGCCCAAACCAAGCAGCAGAACCTCTACAACCTACGACAACAACAACAACACAACAGAAACAACAACAGAAACAAACATCTAGAAAGAAAGTTCATCTTTAACAGGCCTAAGATTTAATACCCTTGCTATCGACTGATTCTACCTATGACAGTGGTATTTTACAGTAGACTAATTTAACTAAAATTTAAAATTACAAGATAAAAGCTAATTTACAATCTGCAGAATTGGTTGGTCAAGAAACTAGAAAAGTTTCCATACTAAACATTAATTCTCGATGAGTCATTAGAAAGGCAGCTCTGTTAAATAGTTAGCTGATTTAATCAACAATTGGTCAGGATGTTTAAAAAGAAACATAGAAGGCATATTTTGTAAGTTTGATTGAGATATCATAAGAAATAACATATACAATATTTTCATACAAATCTTTTTTTTCTTTCTGAGCTTTGAAACTGCTTTATCGACTCAGTTCGTAGTTCTGATCAGAAATATATATATATATATATATATATCTGTACATATATACCTTACACGGTCTGTCTTAAATGATAAAGTTGTAATACTCCCTCTACTGGAGTGTAACAACGAAAACAACATTTCAACAAAAAAAATAAAAGACCAAAGGGCGTATGAGGATTTGGTGTTAGTTCTTCTCTTCCCTTCCCATATCCTGCTTCTCTCCGCCTTTCTTCTCCAGCTCTTTCTCTCTCTTTGCTGTTCGTCTCCGGTTACGCTGCAGTTACGCCGGCTTTTTCTCCTACTTACGGTTCCACGCTTCGAGGCACCAAAACTCGTGCCACAGTTGACTACGACTACAAAGAATTCACTGAAAAAAATGGTGTTCTATTAAAAGCTCGGTAATCAAGACTTTTTTTAACAAAGTTGATTCAAGTACTATTTTTCTTTATCTGCAAATATTTAATTTTCGGGGCTCTAAATGAATTTTATCAGTGTAATCAATTTTAGGCGTTATTGACCTTTTGAATGCTGAGCAGTTGCAATTTTAGCCCCATATTATGTTTATTTTACAATAAAATCCTCAAAACATACTAAGAAAATACATACACCTTAAATTTTAGAATGGATTACTTTTCTTTCAGTGTACGAGCACTTGCCACATCTACAGCGACTTTTCCTCAGCTCAGCTCAGCAGTTTTCCCAACGTTTTCCCTTGACTCGCAACCCATGCGAAAATTTGAAGCGATTTATTTACTTTTTGCCATTGCCATTGCCATTTGCCGTTTGCCATGCCCTCAACGCCCTTTCCGACTCCCCTCTCTCCTTATCTCTCCCTATCTTACCCGATGTTGCTGCTGTCGTTGTATTTTTTTGGCCAAATCCTCTGCAGCAACAAATAATGGCATATGGACATTATGGGCATTAAATGTCGCCCCAATCATGTCTCCATTTCGATTATAACGATTATTTTTAAGTCTTTGGCGATTGTGTGATTTCGGAGGTTGGAATGGACCTTGAAATGGACTTTACCTAAGAAAGTCTACAAAGAAGATACAGTTTAAAAAAAATTTTGATAAAATAAACGTACAATGTTCAATATTCAATAATTAAAAACGATTTTTCGTTTATGTAAATCGAAATGTAAAGCGAAATCAGAAATCGGAATGTGCCGTAATAGGTTTAGGGAGAACTAAAAAAAAAAATGTATAAATAAATAAATAAATATATAAATAAATAAACAAATAGATATATAAATAAATAAATAAAAAACTTAATAAATAAGAAAAATAAATGAATAAATAAATCATAAACTATAATACATATATTCTGAAAGTTTTGAGCAAATTCCAAGCTCAGAAAAATTTTAGAATAATCAAAGAAGGGCATTCAATTGCCGATACTCTGTGAAGTTTTTCAGCCATAGTTTCTCTTGTTGTTTTCTATTTTATTGCACAAATAAAAATGGTCTTGTTTTTCATTTTTTTGAAAATTTATTTTTTCATGTTCGTAGCTGTCGCCGTCGTCGTCCTTAATTTTTTGTTTTTGGTTCTTCATTTTCATTTTATTTGGACGCATTTGCAGCGTTATGACAAACAAGTGTCCATTTATTTGCCAAATTTAATGTTTCACCATTTTCTCTCTGGTGACAAATTATCCCGCTTCGATTTCTCGAGACCCATCAAATCAAGAGGGAGCGAAGCAAAAAAAAAGCAGGAAAATAAAAATGAAAATGAAAATAGACGAACTAAGCGAACAACTGTGCTTGTATTTAATAAAAAGTAGCAAAAAAAAATATAAAAGAAGGAGAAAAAAATGGCTAATGGGTCACATTCTGTATAAGGCGACACGCCCCTCCCAATGGTATGCTTGGACATCCTTGAACATCCTTGGATAGTCCTGGGTACACAGCGCGAAAAAACCAAGTATTTCGTACCTAAAACGCTACATTTTAAACCTCATTTCTCATTAAGATTAAAATTACCAAATTTTAGTATTTCCATCTTATTTCAAGTACTACGTATGTATATTTATCATCATTATTAATTTATGTCAGTTGGAAATTCTAATTCTTGATTTAAGTTTTTTACGAATTTGCTCTGTGAGTCGAACCTGAGTCTAGAACTTATACTAAGAATTTTGTTACTCATATCTAGCAATTTTAGAGTTTTACTCGATTCGAGGTGCGTTGAATCCAGATTATAAGTACTTGGCTAATCAATTTTTATGATCATCTTAGGTAATTCGAGCTTATAACAAGTAAACATTTCAAGCATCAAAGAATCTTAATTAAAGTTCAACCAAACTTCATTTTGGTACGTCGTTTTTTTCTCTGTGTAGCCCTGGTTAGCCTTGGGGCTGAGGCTGGCTTACTGGGCGTATACGTACTTATCTTTCAAACGCTTAACAGCGCTTTTCGGACACTCAGCTGAACTGAGCTGAGCTGGACTAAACTGAAAGCAAAGCAAAGCGTTTAGCATCTAGAGCCAAGTAATACATAATTTATACACAAAATTTGTCATTGCCATTAAGAAAGGGAAGAAAAGCGCGGCGTGGTCGCTTTCCGCTAATTGGGGCAGGTGGCACAAAACACAAAAAAAAACAGAAATGAAAATGAAAATGAAAAAAAATTGCTTGTTAATTAGCTGCCATGTCGTGTTCTATTTGTATCTGTTTCCGCTGTTTCGGTTTTTTCTTCTTTTTTATGTTCTTGTTTGTTTGTTTGCTATCCGCGATCCTATCTTAATTTCATGTAAAACAAAGGTTCAAACATTTTACATTTTGTTCAAGATTTTCTGACATGTCAGCCACTTTTTAGGGGCAGTGTGGATGGAGAGATTTCCAAAATTAATGAATAGATTATGATTAATGAGCGACGGCGACATCATTAAAATGTATTTAGATATTTATTCAAATTGCGGTTGCTGACCATGAAAGGACTCGCAAGTTGAGCCTGATGAAAGGACCCAGCACAAATATGAATGAATCCTAACAGAAATGTATCATGATGATGAAATGTCAGGGCACAAACACAAAGGCGGCACAAACACAAACACAAACTGCCAAATTTTTAATCATTAGTTTGAATTGCCACAAAAAGTTTTTGGGTAGAAATGTTGGAAGCGAAAGCTATTTAAAACATATGAAACACTGCACATAGCTAAATGTAAAAAACCAGAGATAAAAAAACGAACAACGAAATTGATAAGTTTTCCAAGTCGAAGATGAAATTCCCTGAAAGCTAAAAACGATTTGTTTTCTGCTGAGCTGTGTAAAGTAAATTAATTTTTACATTCAACAATGATTTCTGTTATCTGCTGTTATTACTCAAGCAATATACTTTTTTTTTACGAAGAAAAATTAAATATGTTAAATATTGTATGTCAATTTCAGCTCTTGTGTAAATATATCTATTTTGTTTTTGTTATTCTGTAAAAAGTCTGCTAAAATTGTTACTTCTCACTCACTATTATGTTTTTGCTTACTTTTTTGTTGTTTTCTTTGCTTTATTTATGACATCCTTTCAAGCGTCACACATTAAATGACATGTGCTTAATACCCTGTTGCACAGTGTAGGGCAAAGATAGCATACCAAAGGCAAAAGGCAAAGCAAGTTGTGAAGATAAAAGCGCACGCATCCTTGAAATTTTATTTATTTATATCTCGCTCGCTGGTCGAGCTTGTCCCCGAGTCGCAGCTCCCTTCCCTTTCCCTCCCTTCTCGACCCCCTTACCGTTTCCCTTCCTTACTCATGCCTGAATTCTGTCATGACTCTGACTCTCACTCTGACTCCGATTCCGTTTCGTTACGCTACGTTCTGTTCTATTCCTTCATTTTGTTATGCTTGTTTGTTTGCAACGAGTCCAACCGCAAAATCTACACCCCCTCCCTCTTCTCGTTACTGTCCTGTCTGTCCTTGGTTTCCCTGGCTGGCATTTTGCATATTGCCCATACGCAGCGTTGCCGCTAGCCAAAAGTTTGCACAGCGGCGTTTGCTTTATTAAAAACTAGGAAAAACGCAAAGTTTGCTACGAATTATTTCAATTCTAATTTATTTTGTTTGTGCAAAACGGAAATATTCTGGTATTTTTTGATCGTTGTCGCAGTTAGATAGTTGAATGATAATGACGATGGACGGACGAAGACTCGAGTCCGAGTTTGAGTCCGACCCGTAAACTGGACAGTGTCTGCGACTGTTTCTGTTTCGGTTTCTGTTTCTGTTTCTGCTGGCAAATGAGTTTTATGCGAGTGTAGTTACACAATGACATGCACATAATTCAAGTTTGCAACGGCAACAACATCAACAACATCAACAACAACAACAACAACAACAAATGCACACAGTTCTATCTGAATGACTGAAATTAACTATCAACTGAGCTGAGAAGTCGGCACTGTGGCTCGTTATCCTCGTACAGGTGGCAAAAATCAAATCAAATTCCGCATCGATTCGCTGCATAAACATTTTTTTATTAAAAATTGCTAAAAGTAATTTATGGAGAAGGTTTGATTTTATCTTTGGGGTTGAATAATATTCAAAGAATATGTTAAAATAGAAAATAAAAGCATTTTAAGGGCAAGTTTTGCTTTAATTTAAAGAAATCAATTTTAATAATATTAAATTTAAAAAAAAAACTAAGACAAAAAATTAAAACGATAAAATACAATATTTTAAACTTTGTTTTCAGCATTGTTTTCTTTGTGACGAAAACAGGGACGGTAAAGATTATAATTTTTCTCAAATTCAATTAGCAAAATAGGAATTCTGATTGATGATATTTACTTTTCGATTATTATGAATTAATTAAAAAGAATTATAATAATTTTGCTTTTTAAATTATTGTCGAATATAATTCTTGAAATTCAATTTAAAAAATAATAATTATCTTATGAGTTTTATCCTTATGTGATAATATGAATTACATATTAAATAGCATTGTTTTCAAATAACTGATGAATACAATTTTTAAAATTAAATTGGAATAATTAAAATCATGTGATGACTTTTATGAATAAATTGAAAAGTAATTCGTATTTTTTTATCTGTATAAAATTATTATTAAATGATTTTATATCTTTGTTATTGATATTTTATCCCATAGTGCACAGTGAGTCGCTCTGACACTGGGGGCCAACTAATATCTACAAGTTCCACACTAGACCCGCTTGTCTGGGACTCTCTCTCTCTCTCTCGCAGACAGCTTTAGATTGACAGCTATACAAAACGGAAGCACTAAGTGCAACAACAACAACAACAGCAACAGCAACAGCAACAACAGAAACCACATCTGAAGGGTCTGTCTTACGTCAGGGCTTAGCAATATCATTCTTTATTCGCATAGTGCATTAGGGTTTTACACAAAGTTTTAAAGTTCTTTTTGATTATGTGTGTACTCATCTTCAACTCCAACTCCAGCTCCAACTTTATCTCCATCTCCGTCTCTTCGTGTGGATTTATCACTAAACTTCTTGTGGCAAAAGTCAGCGTCAAAAGTGATTTTAGCCATTTGCATTTAGATTGTTACAAATTTTGCTAGAAGATAAGTCGCAGCGCTTACAAAAGATTACTCTGATTAGATAATTGTACTGCAAACTTGCTGCAAATATATATATTTATTTCCAAATATGTCTGCTAAATGTTGGATGAGCTTCTAATCGCTATTTATATACATATAAGTACGAGTACCAAGCTCCATGTATCCCATATGGGATAGAAACTCGATCATATTTCTGCAGGCGTCGCAGTCGACACACGTATAGAGATAGAGAATTCGTGTGTTATATAAATACTGAGTTTTGGGCACCACTGATCTAAAGCTTCTGAAATACTTTATTCCGCACATACTTTTAAAGGTTTAATTGGACTTTAGCTTTTAAGTGGTAATTAAAGTTGTGGTGATGATTTTGAATATTGGTCTGATACATATATTTTATAGATAGATTAGAGATAAACTTATATATTTTGTGTTGATAACTCAATAAAATGTGTTAAATTTCAGTTGCATTAAGTCTTTAATATTTTGATCAAGCTTTCCTAGAATCGTTTGTATATTAGGAGTTATTTACCAGGTTATTCAGTCTGTAAAAAATTAAAAAATACATTTTCATATAAAAAACAAAATTTTTTTTTGATGATACCTTAATAAATAAAAACGCAGTTGTTTAAGCTGTACATAATTTTATCAAGTTTTATTAGAATAAACTTAGAAAGTATAAAATAGGCGAATTATAGGTTATTCAGTCTTTAGCAAATTAAAGATTACTTGCATCTTGTTCTAATTTGTGTTAAAACTATGAAAGGCGCTTTGAAATCCGCGGAGAGGTGCTCGAGCTTATGCTCTAGGGCTCTCGAGGACTCGTTTATGTCTGTCTACTCGTGGGAAAGAGAAACGGGGAACGGGTAAGCGGAATGCGGAAAGAGAAACAGAGAGAGAGAGAGAGAGGTAGAGAGAGAGAGAGGGGGCAAAACAAATACGAGTAGTAAATGAATAAGCTGAGCAAGTGGGATGTGTTTTATGAAATGTAATTCAACTTTTTTGCAAAAGATTGTGAAGCACCTCAATGAGTCTAATTTGACTTGACAGCTGCACAGTGAAATCAGAGAGTGAGAGAGAGAGAGAGAGAGAGAGAGAGAAGAAGAGAGGAAGAGAAAAGCAGCTAACTAATAGAACAATGAGTCGTATAAGTATGCGACTTCAACTGTCAGTATTTCTCAGGCGAACTAACTGCCAGTGTTGCCATTTCAGCTTAATTAATGCGAGATCTAGCGCATTTTCAAATTGAAATGCAAAAATGTACAAATATAATATTTAAAATAAATAAGTTGTTGATTTTAATCAAAAATCACTTACATTGAAAAATTTATGTTATGAAATAGTTAATTAACTTCAGTTAATATTAAAATATCATAGAATTACCTTTTCTTTAAAATTATATAATTAAACTTAAAACTAGAGTTTTTTGTTAAATTTAAAAAAAAAATGGTTAATCCGGTTTCAGGAAACCTGAAGATTATAGATAATGTATTACTTGATTTATAAGCTTGTTTTTCTTTTCAAATCTAGCTGTAAAATGCTGGCAACACTGCTCCCTTTCCCCTCCCTTCCTTTACAATAGTGTACACCCCCCTGTCGTCATCATTCATATTGCACGTCCATATCCTGTGCTGTGATAACATTTACAGTTGTTGCATTTTATAATCAAACTTGTTACTTGGCGCTACTTTCAGCTTAACGTCTCTGGTTGCTCATCAAAGTTTACCCCAGCAGACAGCGCACAAGCCGCAGCAAAATGAATGAGTACCCAGCCCCTCCCTCCCTTTTGCCACTTCATCCCTTAGCCATCATCCCCTTGCACCCCCGCTTGGTGCTTAGCCGTTAAACCGACTTCAGAATTAATCAAATCCAAGTCAGATGTTGCCCGCGCTGCCAAAAAACTTGAGCACAACAGCAACAACAACAACAACAATAACAATAATAACACGGACAGCAATTTGTTGTTATTCTTGGCAGTCAGTCCTTAACAATCTCAGCTCGTAACCCTCTTCCCTCTCTTTCTACCCTCCTTCCTCTCCTGCTGCCCATTCGCCAGTTTGGCTTTCTCCCTGCGCCAGTTTGGCCAAAAGAGTTGGCGTCCTTTTCATATTGCCATAACGCACATTTACAAAATTATATTTGTAAACTTCTCACACTCCCACCCCCTCTCAGCTGCCCCTTTCCCCCTGCCCCTCACCACTCTTCCGCTTCCTTCAGTCAGATTCTGCTGGCTTTAATGTACAATAAAATTGGCCCAAAGTTGGCGCGTACATCACAAATATTAGCGTATAAAGATGATGACTTGATGACCATAATGAGGCTGACTCGAAATTGAGGCGTGGCTTGATTTTCGGGCGGTTTTTCAAGCAGAGGCGTCGACAGCTTTTTAATAAAGGGGTGGCGAGACACAATATTTTGTTATTATTTTTTCCACATATTTTTAGTAATCCACTTAAAAAAATTCGAATTTTTTTGGAAATTCCTTTGAAATTAAAACTTTTCTGTTTTTTTTTGGAAAATGCTTACAAAATGTATTCATTTTTATGTCTTCTTTTCAAAAACTGACCTTAAATGTCATTAAAAAAAAATTAATATTGATTGTAATAGTTATTATTTCTTGAGGAATTCTATAGCTTATAAAATACAGTACACGAAAAAAAGATTAAAATTAAGAATTTTCTGAAAATATTTTTACCCAATTCGTACGAATCTTTACAAGGATATAAAATCTTCGGGGTCCAACCCCCCTTTCCCCGCCCATCGACGCCCTTGAATGGCAAGTTAATGACGTTGTACCGTTGCTGTCGATGCTGCTGCTGCCCGCAACCAATAAGCCAAAATTCATTCATTCGACTCGACCGCTAATGAACACTCAATTACAATGATGTACTGCCAAAGAGAAAGAGAGAGAGAGTCGGACTGTCAGACTGGCCATATCTGTGTCGGTCTGAGCCACGATGTTCATTAACATTTTGCCATGGCCCTCACACAAATATTCAAGGAGGAACAGCAAAAGTTTTTCGGGGGAAACAACAGAACGTGGCGCTTTCAGTTAATGAATCTGAATCTCTATCCAAGCGGCACACTTCTCGCTTCTGCCTCAACTTTAACATCGTCGTCCTGTTCGTCATGTTCGTCCTGTGTGCTTGTGGCGTATGCCAAAATATTTACGGCAACTTAGTCGAAAGATAATTTGACTTAATTCAACTGACATTTGATCCAGTCACGACCATATCAACAACAGCAACAGCAACAGAAATAACAGCAGCAACAACCGCATCAACTTGAACTTTCAAGTGTCGTAAGCTTTTCCATTCTATTTCAATTTATACAATTCAATTGAGTGTTCTTACTTCTTGAGCTGATCCAGTTAAACACGAAATTGGTCTAGATTATTGGCCTAAAGATTAAAACTTGACGTGTTTTATGGTAATTAACGTTAAATATTATTATTAGCTATCATTCTACCAAATCTCAACAAGATCGGACAAATCGAAAAATGGTAATGGCATATTTAAGTTTTAAAGCAATGTAAGTGCCTTAAAGTATGCAATAAAAATGTTGCACTTACTATTTTATTTTGTCTGTATATACATTTCGCTGATTATTTTCCCACTTTTATAATAAATACCCCTTAAAACATAATATGCTTGAAGGGCATTTAAATAAATCTTATAAATAACCAATTATAATTCGCAATAAAGTTCTTTAAAGGTTTACGCTTTATGAAATTGATACATACAACTCATGTTTGTGGACTTTGATAAAAAGTGATAAGCAAATAAAAAATTTCAATAAATTTTCATGCACAACAAGAACGAATTATAAAGACTCTTACTAAAAAACATGTTCTTACTGAAATAAGTACTGAAATTAATAAAAGTTATAAGTTGATTTTTATAAAAAAAAAAATAAATGAAAATTTTCAATTTTTATTATAAAAATCTAAAAATAATTTTTATATTTTTATAATACAAATTTAAAAATAACTGTTATTCTATAATTTTTAAATAAAAATTAAAAATAATTGTTTATCCAGTTCTTCATAACTCTTATTTGCGGTACCTGATTTCAAAATAGTTCGAGCAGAAAAATAACTTAAATATAATAATTCATTTAAAATAAAATACAATAAATAATTTCACAGTTTAATTTGAATCAATGTCGTGTCGTTTAATGAGTTTTATTCAATCAAAGAGTATTCTTTAGTCAGTATTTGTCTACAATTATTTTCTTTAGATACAGTTTGTATGCTGAATGCTCGGTAAACGAATTGTTTTTGCAAATTGACGTTTAATTCGCGTAATTAGTGCGCCGACATTTTTCGGCTTGTTTTCCATGCTGTGTGTTTTTCCCATTTCCATTTCCATTCTCTTTCTTTCTGCTTTTCCCCTAGCCGCTTTTCGCATTTTACTTTCTTTATATTTACTTTTTTTTGTGTGTGTTTTGTGCGTTTAATTAAATTCATTGCCATATTTATGAAACTTTTTTCATTAAATTTAGCGTTTTTTTTTCTTGTGCGCAATTTCGAACCCTGGGAAAAATATTTTCCCCGATTCCTTCGCCCCTTTCTCTCTTCCTGCTAGACTCAACCATTATAGCCATGCTGATGCCTTTAACCCACTGCTGTCCATTCTCGGGTCTAAGGGGGAACCTTTAAATATTTTTTTGTGGGTTTTACGCATCGCATTTGGGTTGCCCTTTTGGCTTGGCCCCTTTTTAGGATGGCTGTATGAGGCGGGGGGCGTGGCATCGTCTTGGCCAGAAAAATGTTATAAAAATAAGAAAATAAAAATTGTGACACCTAAATTGCTGTGACATATTTGATTTATGAGGCCACCTATTTGCCCCAAAAGTGCGCAACGACAACAAAAATAAAGCACGAAAAAAAGCAAAAGGACGACAAGCGGGAAATAAAAAATAAAAAACAAGAAAGGGACCCAAAGGAAGCTGGCGACACATAAAAAACACGAAAGGAAGTGCCACTAAAACAATTACAAAATAAAAACGATTACACGCCACTTCCGGCGACATAAAAATGGCGCATGGCGCTGACCAACAACGCGGCAAGAAAACTGTGGCAACATGCTGCATCCCGATCGTGATGGGGGTGTGTGGGGCCAAAGGGTTGCCACACACACTTACATACACTCACAAACACACACACTCACATTTAATATATAAAGGAGGCCACTAAAAGGCACAAGCAAGCAATACAGCACCATAATCTTGGGTTAAAGACCATTAAGAATTTTTATTTTCAATTAAACCCGATTTGCCTTAATGCCCCACAAGGCCGAAAACGACAACGACGACGACGACGATGCTGAATGGGCGATGGCTTTCGACGATGTCGCCGGGCATCAACAACAGCGACAACAGCAACAACAGCGACAACAGCAACAACAACAGCGACAACACCAAATTTATATGCGCTGCAGATTCTAAAAGGGTCGACCGACCGTTGACTTTACGTTCCTGCACCCAAAAGTGGCGCGTTGAGGCCGAACCACCGTCCCAGCCTACTCACAGTGGGAAAAACAGCCCATCTAGCCTATATATTTAGCGGGGACAATTAATATTTCTTACATCAACAAATCAATGACATAAAATACATATACAAAACAAGTGGGAAAGGATATAGTCGAGCTCCCGACTGTAGGATAACAGTTACTTATTTAAATAAGTAATAATAATAATCATAATAATAAGTTACTTATTTAAATAATTTTAAGATATTTTTTATTGCATAATTTCAGGCACTTACATTGCTTGAAACTTAAAGCGTTCGATCTTGTTGCGTTTAAGTTGCTCAAGCTCTTATAGTCTCTGAGATCTAGACACGACATGGCTATATCGACTCGGCTATTGATGCTGATCAAGAATACATAGACTTTATAGGGTCGGAGATGCTTTCTTCTCCCTGTTACATACATTGCAACAAATACAATATACTCTTTGACTTATTTTTTAAGTAACGGGCATAAAAATATAATTAAATCAAACTCAATTTTAATTCATGGCTATTGTGTAGAATTTCCCCCCAATATTCTTGCAAATCCCTTTAGAAGAAACAAAGGAAGTTCATCCAAGGCAAACAATTTATTTAAAATGATAACGTAATCTTTTTTTAAAAGTGAGTTTTATTTTGAGTGAATAAAATAAAAATCATATAAAATGATTATTTGTGTTTTACTTTTTCGCTCAAAATAATTCATAATCATTTGTGAAAATACTTAAAAAAATGTAAAAAATCATTTCTGTTTACTCTTGATTACTGCTCTATTATTTTTTACTTATTTTTTCAAAGTTATGTCCAAAAGTCTTCAGTTTTAATTATTATTTAGTTGGTAAATAGTTAATAAGGGACCAATATATTCTATGACTTTTAGCGATCTTTTCTTCGCATATAAGAAAAGAGTTTGGTTCTATTTTTGGATGCCAAGATAAAACCCATTACCTTTCACTTCTTTTTTAGTAAAAATAGATATAAATATAAAATTATTAAAAAAAAATGCAATTAATATTAAGTTTATTGAATAACATATTACACATCGGAAAGAACTAGAAGACTTTTTCTTTGTTTCTCTGGAAGATGTTTATTTTTATCAGCTGGCTTGCTCGTTTCGCCCACTGTACTTCGCCTCCCCACGGAGCGCACGCACTCAGTAGAATGGGACTACATTCAAATGCGATTTTTATGCCATTTTCAATACGCCTCGCCGAAGCCGACGCAGGGACACTTTCCGAATTTCCCATTTTCCAAACCCTCCCCACCCCCCTACCACCACCGCCACAATAAACAGTTAAAGGAAGCGAGTCATTGGTCCAAGGTAGCTAGCATAGAAATCTCTAGATCAACCAAAGGCAAACACGGCGATAGACGCAGATATATAAATATATATATATATACATATAAATATGCTATATAGATATAGTGACAGACTGAGGGAGGGACAGAGAGGGAGCGGATGAGATTAAGAGGGAGAAAACAAACTGAAAATTGCAAAAGAAAAACACAAACAACTCGCAGAGCAACAAAAGTTTTGCCGATATAAAAAGTGCGGACTGCTCGAATAGAAAGAGAGACATGGAATAAAATGGAACAGAATAGCATAGAATAGAATGGAATAGCTTAGCCAAGTCGAGCCTGAATGTACCAGGGGGTGAGGGGCTAGGGGGCAGGTAGGGGTTGCCCCGTGGCTGGTTTTCTCTAGTTCTATATTTCTACCCGTCACTTAAAAATATAAGGGTATATTGTATTCGAAATGTATTAAGGCTTTCATCTCCGATCCTATAAATTATATATATTCTAAGTTGGACATTTATGAACTTGATTCAGTGTCATCAAGCCATTTAAATCACACACAGCTTTGAAGATAGAACCCATTTCTTTCAGCTTAACTTTGTCTTCTAATATTATATATTATCTTACACAATCGCATTAAAATCGAATAAATATATAGATATGTATGGCTGTTTTAAGTTAAGGAGCAAGACGAGAGCCTTAGGATATGCAATATTTTTTGAATGCTCGAAGATCATTGATATCTATTTATTTATATAGAACTCTTCGGTCTGATTGACTCACAAACTATTCACTGTGTAGTTCAAATTTTAAGGGGTATCTCATAGTCGAGGTCTCTAAAAGAGCCTTTCCGCTTTTTTTTTGTGGGGGGTGTGGGCACAAAGTATATTTAAGTGCTTAAAGTAAAATGATGTCGTACGAACTCGAAACTAAAAACAAGTTAGTATGGTAACTTTTGGCCTAAGGCAGGACACAAACAAACACACACTGTGTTGGTGTGACCATGGAAGGGGATGAAGAAATGGTTGTGCTCTGCAATCCACACACAAAAAATCGCTGTAGCGTATCTTTGAGCTCGCATCTTTGAGATAGTTTAGCGTGAAAATAAAGTAAAGTACGGTAAAATTGTTGGCAGTTGATTATTGAATCGCTTTAGGTCAAAGCTCAACAGCAGACACACACAGACAGTGGGGCCAACCAGCCAGCAACAGCAGCAACAACGACAGCAACAACAACAGCAACAGCAGCAACAGCAGCAGCAACAACAACAGCATCAACAACTTGGCAGGCAAGCAGAGATTAAAGCGTTTATTGATGCGCAGATTGCGCGCATTTTAGCCAGGAGGAAATCACAGAGGGGTCGGGGTAGGGAGCAGGACACAGACAGGATGCTAGTGAATGTCTCACAGTCCCCTCTCTCTCCCTCTTCTCTCTCTCTTCTCTCTCTCTTCGTGTGTGTGTGTGTGTGTGAGTCGCATCTGGAACTGAAATTGTCGGTTGCTGCTGTCGTTGTCGTTGTTGTTGCTGTTGTTGTTGCTGCTTACGCTCAAATTGAAATAATTAAATTGATAAAATGTGGCAAAGATTAAGCGCCGCACTTTATTTGGCTTAAAGGCATACCAAAAATACAACAAGAAAAAAAGCAACAACAAACCTGACTAAGCCAACTGTGGAGTGTTGATTAAATAAATAAGCCGACAACGCCAAAGGCTCACAGCATGTGTGTGTGTGTGTGTTTGTGTGAGTGTGTGTGAGTGTGCGTGTGTGTGTGCGTGTGTAACAGGTAATGTTATTTGTCTTTGGCATTATTTTCAAATCGCTTTTGAACTGCCATTTATTTGACTGCATTCCGCATTGTCCCTTTGGCAAACAGCGCACTATGGTCAAAATTACCCAATATTTTTGGCATAAATGCAATTATTTTGATGTTCAGTATTTTTCCAAAAATTTGTTTGTTTACCAAATCTGAAGTCTGAGTCTCGAGTTTTTAAGGACTACCCTTAATATTTAAAGTTCGTTGAAAGTCAGCTGATTAACATAGTAAAAAAGTGTAAATATGGAAAAGTTAATCAAGGTAAAATGTTTAGTATTTGTGACTTGTTATTCAATTTGCTTGTGTATTTTTAGCTCAAAAGTAAAAAATTTAGTTTGTGCTCTGTGGAAAATTATTTATTTAATTTGAATAAAGTAATGAGTATTGGAAAAGTTCAGTTAATCAATTATCATGTATTGAATTGAAGGAAAAAAATATATATTAACATCCTTCTAGTATGCTTAATACAACAAGTTAGCAAAATATATATTATTTTGTTAACTTTAAATGATACAAAAAAGAGCTCAAATGTTTTCCCATACCCGGGCCTCCCGGGTGAGAGCCGGGTATCCTAACCACAAGACAATATGGGAGTTGATCCTTTACATACATACAAACATACAATCTAATAAAAAGAAAAATGTATTTAAAAATATAACTAGCGAAACCTCTAAACACATTTCAATATAGTGCTGTATATTTATTTTAATACAATTTTAGCACAACTTTGTGTAGAATTTACACATACTGTATCGGGTTTTATCCCATAGTGCAGCTTCACCTTTTAACCCCTTTTACCGTCCACCTTTTAACCGTTGGCAAACTTTGAACTGTTCATTTTGGCATTGTTAGAAATTCGACGACCTCTTACCCCCTTCCACATTCCACTTTTCACTTTCCCCTCTCCCTTCCCCTCCCCATTCCCAACCCCCTCTCTCCATAATAACTAAGTAGCAGCAACTATTTCAATTATGTACTCGGTTATTTGATTCGTGCACACTCCTTGAATACTTTAAGCCAGCATTTGAGTGCTTATTAGCCAATGTTTGAATTCGCATACGATTCGTATTCAATTCAGCAAATTTCAATTGAATTTTCAAATAGTTCATTATGATTTAGGCCAACAATTGCAAATATATATCAAACTGAATCAATCAATTTAAGTTTGTTTTGGGCATCATTTTGAGTGCTTATTGGCCAATGTTTGAATAGAGTTTACGAATAAATACAGTTCAATAAATACATCTTATTCAGTTTAACATTTCGAGTTTGATTGTATATGGTTTTGAATGTTTTAAGCCAGCAATTGAGTACTGATTAGTGAATATTTGAATATATACTCAGTTCAAACATTTAAGTATAATTTAAGAATGTTTTTTAAATAAATCGAAATGATTGTTTGAGTGTATATATATAGTGAATTTAAGAAATTCAATTGCGATGAATTAAATTTCATAAGATTTAAAAATGTAATATAATTCAGTTTCAATTGAATTTCAGCATTATTTATAGCGATACAAAACAATATTTTCCACTCAATTTAACAATTTTTATTAAATCTTTAAGTTATCAGCTCTTAGTCAAACAAAAGACACATATTAGCAAAACTAGCTATAAATATATTTAATTTTAGACATAAGTCTTTGAGTATTTTGTTATTATTTAAATTAGCATAATTAATTTACCAAAAAGCTCATTCACTTTGTAAATACAACAATCAATATGATTCTTGTTTACTTTGACCACTTAAAGCCATTACAAGTTGGCTTAAGTATTAGCCAATATTCTAAAAGCCATATTACACATTGATATTAGACTGTGATTCATGAATGGTTTTCGCCAACATCTGAGGTATTTTTAGCCAATATTCATACAGAAAATCAATGAAACTGCATTCTAGAGTATTTTGGAATGGTTAAAACCAGTCAATTGAGGCCTTTAAGCCAATTTTCCAATCGGTTAATAAAACTCAACAGACTCAGCTCGGTTTCAAGCAGCCTTTTGAATAGCTGCAGTCAGTAGATGAATGGTTTATTCACGAATATACGAATGAGTGCTTATGTTCAATTTAGCTATAAATTTGTTAAATTTATGTGCAACTTTTAGCCAAGTTATTTAAGCCAACAAGCAAGCTAGGCGGTAATTACCCAATATGGCATTAAGTGCGAACATTCAATACAATTCAATTGAATTCAGCAAATTTGAAGCACATTTTAATCTGCGTAATGTGAGAGGAGACACTTGATTTAATTGTGCAGCATTGCGTCGTTATGTTGATCTGAATAAGTAAGTGGCAACACACACTCACACACACAGATGTATGCGTGTGTGTGTGTGTTTGTGTGTGCTATTGGGATATATGAAACAAATTTGATTTGCGCATTTGCATGCGTTATGTGGTTGCATGTGGCGTTTAATATATGTTGCATTTCGAATCGATTCGAATCGGAATCCGAATCAACGTGGTTGGCTAACAAAATGCTCTTGTGCATATTACGCATACGCCCTGTTTATAGCCCGTTTCCATCGAAAGTGGGTGAAATGGGGTATTACAGCTTTGTTTAACAGACATAAGAAGGCATGTCCTATTATTTATTTATTTATTCATTTATTTATTTTTTTATTTATTTTTTTATTTTATTTATTTTTTTATTTATTTATTTTGTTTTTATTATTATTATTATTATTATATTATTTTTTTTTATTTTACATTTTTACATAAATAATATTTAGAAATTAATATTTAAATAACATAAGCTAATTTATTTTCAACTCAAAAGCTAAGAATTGTTTTCCAAAAATTTTAGATAAATGAAATTTAGAAATTAATATTTCAGTTGCTTAAAATTTTTTTTTTTCAACTTGAAAATGAAGAATAGTTTTTAAAAACGTTTAATAAATCCTAAATTCGGGCAAGAAATATTAATGAATATATATTTTTGATAGGTACGTACAAATAAGTATGACAGAATTTGACATATTCAACTCATTATTTATTTATTTGTTACTAGTTGAATTTCTTAAGGCATTTTAAATTAATATTGTGGCTTGCATTGTGACTGGATTGTGAGTATCTAATAGTCGATCATATTCTAACATGTTTTTCTGTTGCAATGTGTGGCATCTACAAACGCTTCGACTTATGTGAAGTTGCCCCAATTTAGTTTTACAGCTTCTTCACGTGAGCGTATTACGCATACGCCGCATAGCACACAACAATCCACAAATCTAAGTATGTATGCGTGTGTGTGAATATTTATATGCCGGTGTTTGTGAAAGTAAAAGCTAACACACAAAAACAATGCAAATCAAGGCAAATCCATAATGACTCGAATCCATCACGTAATCAAAGTAACAAAAAAGCATTGCCTACTTTTTGGGGCCCTCTCAAAAGTAAGTAAAATATAGTTAATCAATGCCAGCAAAAGGCTCGAAGCGTTAAATTTGTTCCGCTGGCTTATCAAAATGCCCGAATCGTCATGTGCACTGCCAATTCACATTCACATAAGCCATTCGATGCTGCCAGTCAGAGTGAGTAAGAGTGAGAGCGGGCGATTGAAAGAGAGGGAGAGAAAACACTCTACAGTCTACAGGCAGCCTAATGGCCTCAACCATTTCCGGCCTGGCCCCAGAAAACGTTACCCGCAAATTAGTTTTGGGCGGCGACGCCGTGCGAACAATTGAAAAAGCCAAAATCGAATCTTTTCAAAGCCGGACGCACATCCTTCAACGGCGTCGACGGCAACGGCGACTTTAGAATTCATTAAACGGCCGCCTCTTAATGGAAATGGCCGATAACGTTTGTGCCACGCTTCGATAAGCGACGCTATGCGAAGTCGCACAGTGGAACAAAACTCTAGATTAGTTTACATTTATTCATATCTTCCAAAATAACAATAATATCATTTGTCTGTTCTTCTCATGTGTTTTATGTGAGTCATATCCTTTTTTTAGAAACCTTAATTTTTTGTTGTTTTTATTTGATTTCTTGGTATATGAGAAATGATAAACAAAAAATAAAATAAAATTAAATAAATTTAATTTACATAAAGAGTTTCATGCGCTAAAATATATTATATTCTTATTGAGTGTGAGATATAAAAGGATTTGGAGAAATGTCCTCGACTCGGAACAAACTTGGAACATCCAAAATTTATAATCATTTATTAGGTATCATATTTTAGAGCTTTATCTCAGAAAGTACACAAAATAATCATCGAAAAAAAGTTTTTTTTTTTTTAAATTTAACTTTTACTGTTATAAAGTCAATTAACTTAAATTAAATTAAATAAAATGTATATATATTTATTTTCTCGTTGGAAAGGTTGACACATTTGTTACTTTTGAGTACTCGCAACAGTATAAATAATGATACACATATTATACAAAGATTACTGAACAGTGTTAAAAGTTAAACAAAATCAAAATATGAACAATATATTCTACCAATGTTTCCCACTGTGCGTCGCGTTGTTGCCGAATAGAAATCCAACTGCATGAGGCAACGGTAATAGCTGGCAGCGCATTGTTAGGTCGTTACCCAGAGAGTCTTGGAGGGGCGGTGGAGGGGTGGCCAATATCAAAAATGCTCCATAATTCAAAAACAAGAACAAAGCCGGCTGTGTGGCAGCAGCCACAGCGTTGCCGTTACCACAATGCGAGTAACTTCAAAGACCGCAAGTAAATTAATGTTAATTTTATGCTAAAATCGACAACGGCCAAAATGTAAGCAGGAAAATGCCAAGACACCCAATACCCAATACCAATACCAACAGCAATACTTATACTAATACCAATCAACAGCAACAGCAACATCATCATCAACTTTTAACATCATCACCAACATCATCATCATCACTCGCTTTTGGAGGCATCAACGCTCGATTGGCATTTTGACACGGCGCTCTGGACATTTTTGAGCTTCTGGATTAGCAGAAGCTGGAAGCAGCCGAAAATTTCAAATTTAAATTTATGCCGACTGCGGCACATAATTTAAAAATATCAATCAACTCGATAACGCAGATTGTATATGCCACAAGACGTGGCAACTCTGTGCGGCAGGCAAACAAACGAACAAACAAACAAACAACCAACTAAAAAGAAATTTCATCTATGGCATACCGAAAATTTGATACCCTTGAATGATATAAACAACCGACTTACGCTTAATTTGAAAATGTTGAGACATTCCTAGAGACAAGAAACATTTTCATACTGAATTTTAAATTCTATATGACAGAGTCGATGGATTTGAACGAATTTTAGACAGGATTTGAAGTGCAAAAGATAATCTATAATATTACTTTTCTTGTGAAATATCGTTAACTTCTTTCATTAGCTATCATTCTAATAAATCGAAACAAGAGCAGACAAATAGAAAGGCTGAATTAAGTTATTGAGCAATCTAAATGCCTAAAAGTATGCAATAGAAATATTTATTATATATTTAAATAAGTAGTCGGCAGCTCGACGTTTAATCGTTTAACTTTTTATTGTGTTACATATATCGTGACTAAAGCATAATACCCTTTGACAGAGTATCAAAGCGAGCCCGAATCCAAGCGAGGCGCACTGAGGCGTTGCCGAGTCGAGTTGCCTCGAGTCGAGCTGAGCTGAGTCGAGTCGAGTTGAGTTCTCTGTAGTCCAGAGAGCACCAAAGTGGCAAAGGCAAAGGAAAAACTTGGTAAACAACAGCAGCCAACAAAAGTTGCCGTGGTGGCAGCAACAGCAGCAGCAACAGCAGCAACAGCGGCAGCTATGGCAAAAGTCGATGCAGCTCAGGACAATCCGTATTTATCCTTTGCCTCCAATGCTCCGAAAGCCGCTCGAACTGGCCATGGCTCGAACTGCGAACTGTAGCTGGCTAGAGAATGTGGCCAAGAGTGAGCTTGGGCCGAGACCAAGCTCAGCTGCTAAGCTCGCAAGTGAAACTTTCCTTTTTTTCTGGTTTTATTTCGTTTTTTATGTGCCAGGGATGCGGCCAAGCAGCCCTAGGGCTGACTGAGCCCTAAGAAGTTTAAATGTATTACACTCCCTCACTCTTCTTTCTCCCTCTCACTCTTACTCTCTCTCTCTCTCACTCACTCTGATTCTCTATGTGTGCATTATAATGCTGAAACTGGTCTCGGATATGCAACAACAAACAATAACACGGAACTATAGCTAAATAAAGCAAAGCCAGAGGCGGCCAGCAATAGAAACTGGTAAACAAGTTTTCATCTTTTGTTTTCCTATTTTTTTCAGACCCTGTACTTTATAAACACAACAGGTTTAATAAATTTGTCAGCGGACACACAAATATTTGGATGATCTTATGAGCTTTTGAAAAACGGGTAAAGCTCAGGTACCAGTTAAAAAAATACATAAAAACAAAAAATTTTAAGTCAGATTTGAAGTGTTTTAGGCTGAAGTTATTGACAATTAATGTCACTAAAAACTTAGTATGAGAAACTAGCTGAATCCAACTTAGCTGGCACAGAAAATCTCTTGACCATGTTTCTTTAGCATAGGAAACTCGATAACTCATCAAAGCGGCTATGAAAACTGAACTATACAGAACTCTGTAGTTTAAATCAGTACTTAAATTACATCGAATCGAATACATAGATCCAAAATGATAACATACTGTCCACTAAAATCAAAAACTATAATTAAAAAAAATGTAAAATAGCATAAATCTTTCTGGAGACTCTGCAAGACAACTCTGCCGACTCTGCCGAAGACAACCTTCCGATTATTCATTAATTTTGTACTTTCCTGTAATCAGTACAGGGTAAATAAGAGTCATGTTTGCTCATTTGTTGCCTTCCCACTATTTTTTATTACTCGACAAAAACAACAACAACGGTTTGCTGGCTGTCAAAGCGCCCGCTCAAAGGATGCCGACAACGCGTTGCAATGACGAATGCAACCAGCGTGAGCAACAAAAGCAACAACAACAGCAACAACAATAGCAACAATAACAACAACGACAACAACAAACACAGGACACACACTAACTGAGGCAACAACTCGAAACATTTCTCAGCCATTTGCCACGCTCAACTCGCAACTCGCAACTCATTTTTTGTTTGTGCCACAAACCAATTGCTCCAGTGTCTGCCCCAGTTGCTGCCTCAGCCTTCCCTTCCCCTCTCCCTCATTTATGCATCCTGCTTATTGAAATTCCGCTTTTTGTTGTCCTCGAGCAACTTGTCAATGCTCAAAGCCTCAAAAAATAATAAGAAATCACACAACTAATTGTATTTTAATTTATTATATTAATTTTAATTTTTTATTTTTTTCATTTTATTTTTGTCTCTATTTAAAGACTGCATTTCAAATTTAAACATGTTAAATAGTGTAAACATTTTATTTATCTCCTTTCCCCACTTTTCCTACTACTCTAATTAGTTAATTAACACCCCACCCCCTGCCACCGATTTTCTGTTGACTTCAATCGCAGTTTCGTTATCCTTGGCAACTCTGGACATGTCCTTTCATCCGATTTCGTCGGAACATTAATCTACATGTCATTCGCGGTCACATGCTTGCACCAAAGTTCATTACTTTGTATTTCTCTACGGTCATTATTGCCTGATTCGTATACCCTGTAGCAAGCAGTTTGACCCAATGGGGTAGCTGAGCTACAGTCAAAAATTATTGCTATACAATTTTTAGTTCAGGTTTTGTCTTAGAGTACTTGAAGATAGGAAAACATTATAGGGTATACCAATTTTTGATATTTTTGGGTATTTCATAGTCGAGCATGCTGCACTTAAGATAAGTTTAAATCGATTTACAAAAGACAAAAAGTAATTTTTTTACCGATTACACAATTTTTTGTTGCGACAGATTTGATCAGTAATCGGTATTTATACCCTGTACGAAACAGAAAATTGATTGAATTTGCGAAAGGTTGCAACCCTGGGCTTATAGAGTAAATAAATGTATGAGATGGGACTAGAATTGACAATTTTGTTTACAAAACAACTGAGTACAGGGTAACTGCTCGTCGAATACTCTTGATTCTTACCAATTTCTGCATGTCATCTTTGTATTCTAAAGCATGCAGAAGATACGTTTAAGAAAATTGAATTATTTAAGCACATATTGAATTTTATGAAATTGTCAAAAAGCTAAAATTAGCTTTATTTAACATTTAACAAGCTGAAAATGTTCTAAATTGAGGTTATGTTTCTAGTATTTAACATTTGACAAAGCTGAAAATATATTAAATTGAAGTTATATTCAAGTATTTAACATTTAACAAGCTTGAAGTATACTTAATTGAGGTTATGTTCGATTATTTTCAAAAGAATCACTGCGGACGGCAGTCCGCGCTAGTGACGAAAGCAGCACGAAGGGTGCGAAGGCGACTAGCATATATACACAGGAAGAATGGAAAATTTGCTATGACTGTCCGATCAGGTCGAGTTATATACCGATCGAAAGGTATTAACTTAACTTACAAATGTGCATACTAAGACTTTTGGAAACTCACCTGGTTCGTGAGATAAACAGGTGTAAGTGGGAGGGGCAAAATTTAAATGATTGGAGCTAATGGGGCCGTTGGAGCCTTTCTGATTTTTTTTTTAATTTTTAACTATTCTAATCAAAATTACGCGTCGAATGACACCTCGATCATCAAAATCCGACCGCTGGTTCGAAAGATAATTAATTTTGAAATTTTTAGGGGCCTTCCGAAAATGAGATGAAAAGTCAGTCTGTTTGTTTGTTTGTTTGTTTGTCTGTTTGTTAGTATCAAAGCGTTGATTTAGCTTAAAAGTTTGAATGAGGACTTGTTCCCGCTCAAAAATATAGAAACGTTTGTTCTACGACTTTTTCGAAAAATCGCTAGTTTAGCGGGAAATCGCTAAAAACCGCTAAAATAAAAACCCTCATAGCATCCAAACGATAGAAGCTACAGATGCGATCTATATATCGTTGCAAAGGTATTTTGAAGGGCTCTTAGGCATACCTTCAAAGTTTTTCTTTTAAGTAAAAAGGTAAACGGCTACAGGTGAAACAAGGTATTTTTTTCCACATTTTGGCGATTTAAGAAAAATCTACACATGAGATCACTTTAAAATATGTTATATGTTATAGGCAATTTGATTCCGCGTTTTTTGACATATAACACGTATCTGTCAAAATTCGTTTGGACAAGATATTACCTATTAACTGAATATACCTTTTACCTTTACACTACTGCATGTACATTAGGGTGTCCCTTATTTGGTCAAAGTCAATATTTTTAAACGCATACGGGCTAGTTATTCATCAGGTTAGGTCCTAAAGCACTCAGAAATAAATTTTTACCTCAATCGGAGTATGATAACCCGTGCCGACTTGGATCGGAAAATTTCAAATTTATATGGGACATAAAAAAAAAAATTTGTTTTTTTTAATTTTTTATTTTTTTATATTGTTTATTAGGTCTTAAAGAACACAAAACCAAGTTTTCACCTTGATCGGAGTACGATAACCCATTCAAATTTGCATCGAAACATGAAAAAACAGTATTTTAACACTGATTATACATTTTTCGATGGTTTTTCATGTTTCGATGCAAATTTGAATGGGTTATCGTACTCCGATCAAGGTGAAAACTTGGTTTTGTGTTCTTTAGGACCTAATAAACAATATAAAAAAATAAAAAATTAAAAAAAAAAATTTTTTTTTTTTATGTCTTATATAATTTTGAAATTTTCCGATCCAAGTCGGCACGGGTTATCATACTCCGATTGAGGTAAAAATTTATTTCTGAGTGCTTTAGAACCTAATGAACAGAACTAGCCCGTATGCGTTTAAAAATATTGACTTTGACCAAAATAAGGGACACCCTAATGTACATATGCAGTATGTACACTGCTTGCAGCGTAATGCGGAAATAAACTGCTTGCAAGTGGGGAATTCTTTTTGCGGCAGATAAATCATTTTATAATCAAAAATGTAAAATCTTTTGTTCTACTTTTTCGAAAAATCGCTAGTTTAGCGGGAAATCGCTAAAAACCGCTAAAATTTAAGCCCCCATAGCATCCAAATGATAGAAGCTACAGATGCGATCTATATGTCGTTGAAAAGGTATTTCGAAGAGCTCTTAGACATACCTTAAAAGTTTTTTTTTTAATTATAAGGGTAAACAGTAACAGGTTAAATAAGGTATTTTTTCCCACATTTTGACAATTTAAGAAAAATCTACACAACAAATCACATCAAATATTGCAATTTTAAAATTTCTGATGTCTTATTCAAAAATTTCTGATATCCCACAAAAAAACCTCTTTACGAGGTAAAAGTCTAGTGACGAAAACATTTTCATGCCCCAAAATTTCTGATATCCAATTTTGTGACGAATAATATTTTAAGTTTTACACATAAATTATTTTAAACAAAATTTTTGCATTCGGCACTGCGCAAAACAGTGAGTTTTATTTAGTATTAGAATTGAAACATTTAAGCGCAATGTGCCGGGTGCCAAAATTTTGTTTAAAATAATTTATGTGTAAAACTTAATATTATTCGTCACAAAATTGGATATCAGAAATTTTGGGGCATGAAAATGTTTTCGTCACTAGACTTTTACCTCGTAAAGAGGTTTTTTTGTGGGATAAATTCGACAGAAAATTTGTTACTTGAACTAGGAAATAATAATAAATGAAATAGTAGACATTAAATTGTCTGCTTAAAATGCTTTAGAATTATTAGATAAAAAAAAAAACCACAAATACTCAATTGAGGTTATGTTTAAATACTTGTGAAATGCGTTTAAAATTTAAAAGTGATATTAAAGTAAAATATGGAAATACATACATACATATACTTCCTGCTGAAATCTATTAGAAAAATTTCATAGGGCAATTGTAAGAGAGATAGAGAGAGAGAAAGAGAGAGAGAAAAATATTCAATTAATTTTTGAATTGTTATAGATTTTGTCAATTATGAAAAAACAATATTTTTGTTTAGCTCAATAGTTATTGCTAATTGAAATGGCTTCAATAAAATTATTTCATTTTAGGTGTTAAATATGCAAATTAAACTAAGAGTTTTCATTTTTTGATAGCCATTCACCCTCTCACTCTAGCTCTCTATCTTTCTCTCTCTTTCTGTGTGTGTGTGTTGATATTATTTAATTTAGAAATTACATGCAGAATTCAAAGGAATCTGAATGCATTTCGGAAATTTGGTAATTCTCCGATTTTGTCATAGTAAATATTAGCTACACACTCAACCGCAAAGATTGTATTAACAACAAATTGTGTGTGTGTGTGTGTGTGTAGCCATAACACTTAATTACTTTATTGAGTAGCCGTAGATATTATTGGGAAAGCTTTCTATTGAAAGATGCCAATTGGAATTTGTGCTGAATTTTCGTGCTGTGCGGCAGCTGCTGGCAATGCAACTAGGAAATAAATGTGCCGCTTGCAACACCTTCAACTTGGGCCAAAAACCAGTTGACCAATTCAATCGGTTTGGCCAAAACTCCTTGTCCTTGTACAGAGGACCAGTTTTTCAGGTCCACGTTCAGGCCATTGAAACGAACAATTTGAAATCGAAAAATCAAAGCTGAAAACAAATTCAATGTCCTGTTTGTTTGTTGCCTCTGTCCGTGTCCGTGTCCGTGTCCGATTCTGAGTCCATGTCCATGTCTGTGGCTCTCTTGGTCTACTGGTCTCTTGGCCAGGCTATGAGTTTCGCAGTTTGGAGTTTGAGTCTCTCAGCGTGGATGTTTTGCTTTTTGGTTCATTCGAGAAGACATCCGATAGTGCACGATGGGCGAAAACTGCAATATGCGGTTGAAAATACGCCGGAAGTATTCTCGATTGAAGAGCTTTGCAATACTTTTGAATAATAAAAACCAGGCTGACAGCAACAGCAACAGCAACAGCAATAACAGGACCCTTAAAGGCACTTTGAAATTGCCAGCACGGAAGCTGATTATGAGTTGCAAAGCCGAGGCGAGGAAATGAAGTAGCACCCACAAATAAAATACTGTTCAAGTTAACTAAGCTGCCAAAAGCAGTTATGAAAGTATGGGTATAAATATAATTCAAAATCACAGGTAAATTGCTTAAATTTCAATTAAATAATGCAATTTGATAAAAAATTTAATGTGCATTAAAAAATATTCCATAATTGATACAGCAACTTTATTGAAATAAAATATTTAATTTATGTAATATAAATCATATTTAAGTGTACAACAAATTCTATTATCATAAAATCAATAGTAAATAATTAATAAAAAATAATAGCTTATAATAATAATAAAAAATTAAATAATGTGCATTAAATTAATTAATAAATGGCATTCAAAATTTGTTAAACTTAAAAAAAATACTTAAATTAATAACAATATTGCTGTGCATTAAAAAGATAACAAAATTGATTAAGCAATTTTAATAAAATAAAGTATTTTATTGATATAATATAAACAACATTTAAATGTGCAACAAATATAAGTATCACAATATTAAAGTTAATTAATGTCCATTAAATTAATTAGAAAATTACAACGTTTGTTAAACTTTAAATTGAGGAGAGCTCCAAAATTCATTTAGCATTTTTACTTACAGCCAATTCAAGTAAATTAAAATAATGTGTATTAAAATAATTAGAAAATGGCATGCAAAAATAAAAAATAAAACCATTCAATGCGATACACAAATGGATATGTGTTGTTTTGAATTTGATCCACTTGATTTCCATTAGCCTAAAAGCACCTCGAATCGAATTGCCAATCGTTTATCCATTGTGCGATCGTTCACTGCTGTCAGCACAACAGAGAGATAGAGATAGAATAATAACAACAACAACAACAAGAACAACAACCCACAGCCAATTAATGACAGCGAGCAACTGCAATATCTGTCCTGTCCCCCATTGCCAAAGGGCAGTCAATGAAAATCAACTAAGCAATTGCCAATTCCTTCGTACTCACAGCTCGCCCACTCTCCCGCTCTTCTCTCTCTCTTTCTGCCTCCCATAAACACACTCGCACACAATCATATATGTGCAGTTGAAGCAAGTTAAGAGTATGTGCAAGTGTTTCTAATTAGTTGCTCGTGTCTGTGTGTGAGTTTGCAAAAACTAACAGAAAAAAAACATGTAAAGCAAAACAAAAACAAAATACAATTACAGAGCGAATGACAGAGCGGCAGAGTGAAAAGGAAGAGAGGATGAGGGAGGTAGACAGATGGAGAATGCAAGCAATGGAACGACGACAGAGGGCGACTAACGAGTCAGAGACAAACACACAGGTTGGCATAAATGTAATGACATTATTAGTTATCGATATACATCCACACACATGTATGTATGTATGTATTTATGTATATCTACAGCTGTATCCGTGTATCGTCGTGCTGAAGACACCGTTAGTATCCGGCGCAAAAAAGATTTGCTCAACATCCGTTAGAAAATTTGCTCTATGTGTTGTTGATGTTGTTCTCCTTGTTGTTGTTGTTGTTGTTACAAAGATTGTTGGCAATGCGATTGCAGCAAATCAGAAAGTACTCGCACAAGTGCGAATGTGAATATTGATGCTGCCCTCCGCTTTCCTCTTCCCCCTTCAACTCTCTTCCCTGCTGGTAACCAAAAGCATGTACGAGTAGTTGCCACTGCCAAAATAGTCGCCGCGTGCTTCGCCCAACGATTGGCACTCGTAGCGTTACTTCGCCTACTTCTACCTTCGCCCCTCTTACCGCCCACCTATCAATCCCCCTTGCCCCCTCCCACTCTCTTTCTCAGCTCACTCACTTGTTCGCTCGCTCGCTCGCTTACTTGCTACTTCCGCTTCCGAATCCGTTTTGTGTGCTGTCGCCGCAGAAATTTAACGAAGTCACACGTTAGTCGCTGTCGCTGTCGCCGCCGCTGCCAGCGTTGCAGCCTCTCTGAGCAGCATCCCAAAGCCAGCAGCTTTTGTGTTGCTTTCGCTCTCCCACTGTGTGCTGTGCTCTTAGTTTAACGCATTGTTCGGTCGCAGCTTCGGTTTTGTGCTTAGCTTCGAGTTCGGTTTCGTGTTTCGGTTGCGGCTTCGACTGTGGCTTCGGCATTGGCAGCGCCTTCGTTGACATCACATCTGTGTGCGATGCTTTGTTCAGCATCCTTTCTGGCATTCGAGTTGCGATGCGAGTTTCAGTTTCAGAGCGTTCGTCGTTGCAGTCGGTCGCATTGGGAAGAAACGGAACGCCGTATTGAATCTTTACCTTTTTCAAAACGCGAAGCACAACGTGTCGTGTTTAATATCGCGATTTCGCGCCTCTGTTTGCCTGACTTTTAAGTGCAACTAGCGGCAAGCTGCAAGCTGTGACTCACTCACACTATTTACTACTGCTACTTGTACGTCTCTGTGTGTGTCCGTGTGCGTATGTCTGTGTGAGTGTGAGTGTGCCGGCAAATCATTGTTGTTGTTGTTGTTGCTGCCGCCTATTGTAGTGACAGTCGTCGCTGGCGTCAACGTCGTCGCTGGCGTCGCGGTCGTGACATTCTGAATACTTGACATTTTCGCCGCCAAATTGTGCGATTTCTTCAGGCTGTGACTTTGGCTGCGGCTTTGCCTGTGACATTGGCATGAACGTGGCGCACTTTACTGCTGACTGTAACTCCCTCCTCTAGTCACACTCCTTCTCCCTTTACCCTCTTCAACGTCTTCTTCTGCAACGATTGACTGGCAAACAAATTTTGCAATTCAATTTCTATTGTGCATTGCCAATGTGTGTGTGTGTGTGACTCTCTCTGTGTGTGTGACTGTGTGTGCGCATCGTTTGCTGTCAATTCAAAGTAATTCGCATAAAAATTGAAAATTGCATGCAAATTAAATATATAGACAACTCCAGCAACAATTCGCGCGAAAAATACTTAAAAAATACAATAAAATCCAAAAAAATATTACGAGTTTTGCATAATAAATAATCTTTAAATTTATATTTCAATTTGTTTTAAATTGTTTTTTAGAAATTGTATAGAATAGCTAAAAAATAATTTTATTTATTTCTTGAACAAAAAATAAAACATATTTGTAAATTTCAATATGAATAAAATATCTAGAAATATACCGAATGTCAAGCAACAGTTTAGTTAACCTTAATGTTGCTTGACTAACTTAAAAAATATATTAAATAAAAATCGAATATACATTTTAGCTAAAAATTGTAGAAAAGTGCAATAAAAATCAAATATAATAAAAATACAATTTTTTAGAAAATTACAATAAAAAGTACAATAGAAATCTGATATAAAATATGCACAAAAAGATGAGAAATCAAATGACAGTTTTGAGTTGAGCTCGCAATCAAAGCAAATGTCATTAGCACGCGCAACTTCAGCAATAACAACAACAACTACAACAAGAACACCAACAACAAACACGACGGTGTTTTCAACTGATAGCAGCACTTGTAACAACAACAGCAACAACAAAAACAACTAGAAGAAGCAGCAGCAGCAGCCGCATCATCGAATTCAACTGGATTTGGAGGCAACTGTGAGCACATTTGCATAACTTGCTGAACTTGCTCAGCGTGCAACAAACACTCGCACACAGATACAGGTAAAAGCATTGCCAAAGTCGATTTCCGCCTCGTATTTTGCTATACTCTTTACTTCCCGCCCGCTTAGCTCCTCGCTCCTCACTCCTCTCCTCTTCCTGCTCTGTCCCTGGACAGACCTTAGAACTCTTAGCTATCATTTCTATTTTGCTATTTCTCCTTTTGCGCCAGTATCAACTTTACTGCCGTTCCATCATGCCACACACACACACGCACACACATATGCAAGCCAGTGTTGCCAACTTTTGGGCAGCAAAATTCGCTGCTTTTGGTGGTTTGCAGATTTAAGGCTAAATTTTCATCAAAAACTAAGTAGAAAAAGCTGAATGTGTCTTAATTTTTTTTTCCTAAAACACTTTTTGAAAAAGCCCAATTTTCTCACGCAACAGAGCTGAGAAAAAAAGCTAGATTTAACGGAAAATAAGCCGATTTGGCATCACTGATGCGGACCAACTTTTAGTTATGGCTTTCGCTTTTCGCATAATGTCAGTTTTATTTGGTTTTGGTTTTCACTCCTCTAGTTAGCGGAAGGGGTAGGTGAGGGGGGGAGTTGCAGGGGATGTGGGGAAGGTGTGTGTGGCAGCTACGACACTGCCTCCCAGCATTCGGCACCCTTGTAAGATTTATTGTGCCACACTCGCAAAAAAAAAAACACTCACACACACACCTACAGAACCTCTAGTGTTGCCTTGAAACACATCCGCCATCGCCATCGCCATCTCCATCTGCTTCTTCTTCTTCTTGGTCTTGGTCTTCTTCTTATTCATCTGGTGCAAGGAGAGAACAGTCCCATAATCTCTACTATTTGCATTGCAGACTTTGCTTTGGATTTGGCTATGGCAATGGATTTAGTTATGGTTTTTCTTCCGCTTCTTCTTCCACTGTTTCCTCTTCTTCTGCCTGAGCTTCATCTTCTTCTTCTTCTTATGCTCGCTGCGCTTTTTACCAACTCGCAGCTTGTACATTTGTTTCAACTTGCCACACACATACACACTGAGAGCAAAAACTATGCCACATTTACATTTACCAGTTACCATTTACTAGTTAGCAGTTAGCCCAGTTTACAGTTACACTCTCTCTCTCTCTCTCTCCTTCTTATCCAAGGGCCCAAAACTTCAGTTAGCCACAAGACAAGCACTTTGTTGATGGCCCCATAAGCTGCCAAATGCTGCTAATGAATGGCCCTCATAATCCAAAGGCGACCAAAGAGCTGTCACATAATCTTGAAAAAGGTACGAAATGTGAGAATTCTCTGCCTCTCTCTCTCTCTCTTTTTCTCTATCTATGTTTCTTTATGTTTCTAACAATATTTAAAATCTGCTTCGTACGATCATCTTTGTCTTGACAAAAAACTAATTCGAATAAATCTCTTGCTTGAAGCCATAAGTCTTAAATGCTTTATGGTTATAAATTATATTCAGCATATAATTATAGTCACTAATTTTTAGACAACTCAAATATCATTTAAGAGTCTTAAAAATTGTAAGTCATTTTATTTTTATTTACAAAATTTCTTACGAAATTTTGGAGATATTCTATGAATATTAAACTGCATTTGTAGTTTCTAAATGGATAAATATTTACTATTTAAATTTAGGGAATATATGTTTATACATATAATATATCTTAATAAATTGAAGTAGATTATTGATAAAAGTATTTCATCTGAGTTTTGATATAGTTTTGGAAAATCTCTGTATATTTTTAAGCTTGCATTTTTTTCGTTCCTTCTTATTTATTGAGGCAATAGCTAGGAGGGAAAAAGGGTAGAAAGTTTTGTGTTTATCTGCATGTACTCGCTGTGATTCAAGGTGTTTCACATGCCAATCCATACAAAGACACGCCCCCCGCCTTTCAACATCCCCCACATACCTGATTTTCCCCCTTCCCTATTCCATTTGCTTATCCGCAATCCAAAAGTGCCATAACGTAAAAAACTTTTTGGGTAGCGTACACTTTTTTCGGCTCGGTGTATTTCAACTCGTTCAGCACACACCTTGAGGAAGCCTCATATATGATAGAGAGAGAGGGAGAGAAGCAGGGGGTGGGGCGGTGAGGGAGTGTACTGTTAGACGGACACGGACACGGACTACTGAGAGGATTTCACATAAAACGGAAATGGCATTATCCTCGCACATATTGTTGTGCGGATTTTAGTTTTTATTACGGCCGGAACGCGGCTGATGCCCATAAGAAGAAGAAGCAGCAGCAGCAGAAAGAGAAGAAGTAGGAGGGGGGAAAAGATGGGGAAGAAGCAGAAGAAGAAAAGCAAGTCTTGAATCCCATCTTGGCCTGAAACTGAGCAGCATAAATACATTTTGTGTCTTGTTTGTGTGATACATCACAAGAAGGTGTCGAGGGGGGGTGCAGGGGGAGTGTGAGAAGGGGAGTAAAGGGGGAGTAAAAGGAGGGGAGTGAGGTGCCACCAATGTGGCAACTAGCATTGCTCACCTGGCGGTTGCAATTTATGTGCGTGTCCCTTAAAAATTCACACACACAGTGAGGCAGAAAGAGTAAAAGAGTGAGACAGAGAGAGGCGGAGTGAGGGAGACAGGGAGAGAAAGTGTTGCCAAGGTGAAGACGAAGCCGTCTTCTTCTTCTTCTCAGCTAATAGTTTCGGGCATTGTCTTTTGGCGCCATCTAGCGTCAGTTGGGTGCATATCGTTGCGGCGTTTGGAGGCTTTTGTTTGGCAAGACAAGATTTATGTTGCCGTTGGCCAAAAAGAACAACAACAAGTTGCAGAATAAGGCAAGCAAATGGCCATGGATGCTGCCAGTCTGTCCATCCGTCCGTCCGTCCGTCCGTCCATCCAACCATTCGTCTGTCCTTCTTTCACTCTGTCCGTCCCTTTGGCGCAACCTAAACAAACACTTGAGGTGTGTAAAGTTAGCCTTGTCCATTCCATTCATTGACTTTGTCTGCGTTTTTATGCCCTTCCCGAGGGCATTATAATTTTATCATAAAATGTGTAACACATTAATAATGTAGGCAAGGCAGACACTTTCGATTTAGTTCGAGTTAGAAATATATAGTAGAGTTAGATAAATATAGTATATTAATTGAATCTACTAATTTTTTTTTTTTTGAAATACTGCATACTTTTAGGAGTCTGCATTACTTCAAAACTGAAAACAGATGATATTTTTTCAATCTCTATGATATCAAGTAAAATAATAGATATAGTAAAAATGCATTCGTCAGCAACAAGGAAAAATAAATATTTTGCTAGAAATCTCACAAAATGTCTTGAATATTTGTCAACGAATTTGTTCATATTGTCTGATTACTACATTAAAAGCAAAGTTTATTAGGAAAAACTTAAGATTCACAAACTATTCAGCAATCGAACCAAAATGAATTTTTGTACGAAATACATGAAAAAAAGTATTATCAATATTTTTTAAATTAACTTAAAATTATTTTCTGTATGGGTATCAAATCTTCGGCTTGTCGAAAATATTATTTCTTTCTTGTTCCGTTTGTTTTGGTTTCACATTTTCAGCGCTTCCAAATTGTGGTTAGATTTCGGTTTTAGGTTTTAGGTTTAGGTTTTAGGTTAAGCAAAGTTCCCCCTTCCATGGAGGTGTCTGACTGGGCGGATCTCCTTCTTCTTCTCTCCGTCTCTTGGCTTGGTCTCTGGCTATTGTGCTTAATCACAGCACGCACATTTACATATTGGTTACCGAAAACTTGGGCAATCCTTTAAGACGGGGCCCAAACCCTTTTTTGGCCCTCTACTCGTATTTCTTTCACTCGCTGCTTTATCTGACTTGCCATTGTTGTGCGTGTGTGTTTGTGTGTGTATAAGGCTTACGCTTAAGTAAACACACACCAAGAAACACACACACTTACACACATACACTCATACAGAGAGAGACAGAGAGAGAGACAGATCAACCTTTAGTCACTTGTCCCTCGCCGTTTCCCCTGTAGCAACATTTGCGAGTTGGACGTTTCAGCATTGTTTTCACTTTTTTTGTACCCCTGTCCAGCTGTCTGTTTGTCTGACTCACTGACTGACTGACTTGACGGTTTGTGTCCCTGCCCTCTTTTCCTACTCCCTTTTCCTGCTGCTTTTCCTACATAAAACATACAGCAAAATCTGGAATTGATGATGGGCAGTGATTGTGAAAGTTGGCAGTCAGTTAAATTGAGTTCTGACTCGGCTAGCTGCCTCCCTCTCCCTCTCCCTCTCTCTCTCACTCTGTCTCGCTCACTCACTCCCCTGCTGTTTCCTTTGGGGCGCGTTAATTGCTTTGTGAATGTTGGCCGGAAAGTTAACATTTAACTTTAGTCTATTTTGGACTTTAATCTATTTATAATTGAGGAATGCATAAAGCATGTTAAATAGCAACTTACACAAATTCTGCTTTGTTATGCGACCTAATCGGACTAGAGGATTGAGTTGCCATCCCCCTTCCTCCTTCCCCCTCACCCTTTTTATACCTATTCCTATCACAACCTCCCTTGACTTGATTTCAGTTAAGTTTTGGGGTACAGAGTCTAGATGAACTGAGTTGAGCTGAGGTCGCCATTGTTTTAAATGTGGATTTCAAAACTTGTCATCCTTAAATTGTACTACCCGTTTCTTAAATAAGTGTGAGGGTATATTGTACTTATTGAAATGTGTGTAACAGGAAGAAGGAGAATCTCCAACCTTTGTCCTCACTCACACACAGACTGATCGAAAACGGTAAGAGCTAGAAGACTTGAATTTTCACGCCATTTATAGTCAATGAAAATCTAAATGGTATAAGGGATATCACATAGTCGTGCACTCTCGATCATAGTATTCTAACTTGTTGGTGTTGTTGTTGTTCTCCATTGTTTTTGCTGTTGTTGTTGTAGTTGGCGGTTGACTGCTGTCGTTGAGGTAGAGGCGACTCACATAATTTGCATAACTAATTTGTGGAAACTTTGGGCATAGGAAGTTGTTGAAAGTTCTTGAAGGAGCTGCAGGCGCAGCACGAGGAGCAGGAGCAGGAGCAGTAACCGAACCAGGAGCAGGAGCAGAAACAGGAGCGGTCACAGGACCTTTCTACCAGTAGATGGAGCTGCGGTAATTTCTTAACAGCTGCGCTCCACAAAAGTGCTTAATTCTTTCAAAATGAACGGGGAAACGCAGGACGAAAGGACGCAGGACGAGAGAACGAGAGGACGCAGGACCATTCGAAAATCTGTCCTAATTGAATACATGAGAGCATAAGTTAGCAGTGTGGTACTTTGATATCAACTTTGATTACTTTATGGCTTTATGGCACTTGAGCGTACAATTTGGCTTAGTTTGTCAGTAATAAGCAGGTTGAACATGAACGAAAGAGACAGACATAGAGAGAGAGTGAGAGAGAGAGAGGTAGTTTCCTCAGTCCGGCTTTTAACTTGCATTCAAATGCCAGCTGAATTTTGCATCATGGCCACAAATTATGATGTAACTGATTAATTGCCGTCTTTTTCGGCTTAACAAGCTCGTTAATTGTGTCAAAAAGTACGAGTGACAGTTCTCTATTATAGCAATTAGTTTATTAGTTAATTTCATGTATTTTATGACAGTTTTTGTTTCACTTTGCAAATTGCAAATTTCAATTGTCTGCATCGACCTTTTGCTCAATTGTCTGTCTGAGCAAAGTTCTAAGTTTTCCTACAAAGTTGCTAATTTCGTTTGGTGTTATGAATGAATAATTAAATGACAAGTTTGTGCAAATTGTTTATCCAAGTGTTGCACTGTTTGTAGTTTAGTTTGCTTAACAAACTTAAATGTTGAATAGATATTCAAAGTTTGCCGTTTCCCAATTTTCAATTGATTAAATATGCAATTTAATTGTATATATTCTGATTTAAGTATTTCAATTTCTAACCCTGCAAATTTCCTATATTCTTGATAGATTTCTAATCTATTGAAATGACACAATTTTAGTTCATTGATATATGAGCATATTTTGAAAAGCCAAAAGAGTTAACCACAACTGATTGATAGCTTAGAAAAAAGATATTTGAGACTCGTTGAAAGGAACATTCATCAATGATATGTGGGTGTAAATGTGATGACAATCGAGACATGCAATTGTGATTGCAACTGAAATGATACACAGAAATAGAAGAAAGAGCTGAAAAGAAGAATCAACAAACGGACGATTGAACGACAAAGGAGAAAAGAGAGATTGCTGAAAGTAACGAGAACAAGAAGAAAATAATAGAATTGATTTTGATTTGCTTTATTAAGTTAAATCCCTTTTTAATAATTTTCATTTAATTGTTAGAAAGCTTTTAGAGGCGATTGATTTAAGTTGACCTTAGAGAAACAAATAAAATATATAACAAAAGTGTTACGAATATGTTTCTCTTTGTTGATTTGTGGAAGATTCATGTTAACATTTTCTACTATTCAAACTTGAATAAGTTCAATAAATAGCTTTGGACTACTTGGAAAATATTTCGAATCAAAATTGCAGTCCAGTTCAAAATCAAGTTCTCTCTTACCTGATCTCATTTGTCTTTTCATACACCGGAAGAAGTTAAAAACGTGATAACACCAAAAACGAAACATCTTTAATCTTTGCAGTTACAAGAAAAAAACAGAGAAATCTGATTTGAAATTGAATTGGAAGCGAATTGCAGTCGAGAAAGACAAATGTTTCGATTTGAAGTTGGATTTGCAGTTGGCAACTGCCGAAAGCCAATTTTGCAACATTCATGGCTTTTGGGCAATGTAAGCAGCAGATTACTCTCCCTCTCTGTCTCCCTCTCTATCTATCACTCTCTATCACTATATGTATCCCTTACTCTAGGGCTACTGTCGCCCAATTAATACGTGTTAAGCGCTGGCTTTACAATTTCCAAAGTCATGTATACAATGGCAAACCAATTAGCATGGAAATTTAGGTCTGAAGGTCTTTCATCTTCTTCTATTGATGGCCATGTTAACGATATTTACTGCAAGCGCATCAAGACACAGTACAAGTACAACAGCAATTATAACAGACGTATCCCAAAGTCCGAAATGGCCAACAAATGCTGGCAACATTTTTATGTTATGGCTAAAATGACCCCGAGCTGAAGCAACAAACAAACAGCACATGGCGTTTTGGGCCAGCATTTTAACAAAGTGTTAAACTGAGAATTTTATCTGCAATTTTGTAGCTCCAAGGAATACACCCCATGGCACAGTGGAGCAAAATCGCTAGATTTGCCTACAATTATTCAAATTTTTGTCTCTTGAATAGGAATTCTTTAGGCACATTTTTAATCAATTTTTTTAATTATACCCGTTGCTTAAAAAAAATGTATAACGGTATATTGTATTCGTTGAAAAGTATGTACATAAGTCTATTATTTTAAGCTATCATCCCACTTTATTGCAGCAAGGTCGGCCAAAGAGAACGGTAGTAATGACGGATTAAAGTTATTAAGCAATTTGAGTGCCTAAAAGTATGCAATAAAAAATATTTTAAGTAGACTAGAGCCCTTTCCGCTTGATTTAATATTGTTTTTAAGCTTTCAAAAGCAACAACATTAAAATCAGTTTGATTAATTTGTTCAAGTTCTTATGTTTTTTAAAATAAATTATTAAAAAATATAAATAAAAAATAATTGGAAAGACATACAGACAATAACTGTTTAACTTTAGCCCACTGTGAATAGAAGAATAGAAAAACCTTAGCTTGGCCAAGAAAAAAATGAAATAGGAAAAGAAGCAGAAGCAGAAAAAGTGTTAATTTGCGAGTGCGCTTAGTTGGCATTATGTATACGAGGAAGTACTCGAAGATCTGACCTCAGCAATTACTCCACGCCTTTATTTTAATTACACGGCAACAAGAGCAATGAAAAGTAAAAATGCCAAAAACCGAGCAACAGACAGAGACAGAAAGAGGGAGGGGAGAGGGAGAGTGAGAGAAAGAGAGGGAGGAAGAGGAAGGAAGTTAAGCCGGCACAAATGAAGAGAGTGCCAAAATTAGGTTATAATCCCAAGGGCATAGTTTTAATTCCCAATACAAATATCACTACACGGAATGTACAACGTGCATAAATTTCAATGACGTTGCTTTTGGGCCAGGAGGACTTTTGGCCAAGAGATGCTGGCTCAGCTTCCTCTTCTTCTTCTCGTTACAATTACACGCACAGTCACACAGAGAGAAAGACAGAAAGGGGGAGGGTGGAAGAATGGAAGAGAGAGGGAGTCGCTTGGGAAGCGGCAGAGACTGATAACAACGCTCATTTAGTTGTACGCTGTTCAGTCAGAGACAGGCGGACAGACAGACAGACAGACAGACAGTCGGAGTCAGCGAGTCAGTCAATTGAAGATGCTGGCTGGCTGCCCACCACAAGACCCAGAAACACAAGCATCACACAAAACAAGAATACCGCATACCCTGCACAGCACGATAAAGGTGAGATTAATTTAATAATTATTAAATTAAAACAAACCCATCTTATTGAAGAATCTTACTTAATACAACTACATTTTTGATGTTTGAAAATTCATTTTTTTTGGAAATTGTAAATTGGAAAGTGAAACCCCAAATAGTCCTTTTCATTGTGCATATGCTGAAGGTATGCTTTGTGACAGATTCGAACTATTTTCTTTTTTTTTAATCTAAAATCTGTCTTTGCAAGCAATGAGTCTACATACCGAATTTGGTGCCTCTAGCTCTTGCCAACTCTGAGATTGGATTGTTCAAACATACAGACAAACGGAAATCTAACATGACTCCATTGACTGATCAAGAATATATATATATTTAGTGAAGTCTACCACGCCTTCCTCTGTCTATTACAAGCCCTCGTTACAGGGTATAATAAAGTCAAAGACAGACATAGTCAGAGATAGAGAGAGCGAGAGAGGAGAGATGGGAAGCTGCAAGGAGCCAGCTCATTTAAATAAATAAAGAAATCTGTAGTAACTTCTTGAAATTCCAACACATTCCATATCATTACTGAAGCAACCCACAAAAATGTGCTCAATCCTTGAATGCGACATGCTCATGCACCCACACACACACACAAGTACACAAGCGTACACACACACACATACAGAGATATACGCATACTTAGAGCAGCCATAGCGCAACCACAAAGCATCTCAGTGGCTGCTGCCGCCAAAAGCATCAACATCAACATCAACGTCAGCACCAGCAGCAGCAGCAGCGGCAGCAGCAGCGGCAGCAGCAGCGGCAGCAACCAGACACAGTCGAGAGTCGTAAAAAATTGTAACGGATGTTGCGGCCATGTATGTGTGTGTGTGTTCGTGTGCGAGTACTGACTGAAACAAGTGGAAACGAGCAACTGAGCACAAGAGAATGAGAGAGCAGCAGCAGCAGCAGCAGCAGCAGAAAAAAATCAAACTAAAAAAGAGTAAAAGCTTTTTACTCTGTCGCGCGCGCTCTCTTGTAAATTGAAACTGCATTGTGTCTGTTGCGTGTGTAAGTCAGTAAGAGAGAGGGAGGCACTAAGAGTGGGAGAGTGGAAGAGCGGGAGAGTGCAAGAGTGAGGCTTAACTGTAGAGTTGAGCATAGGGCTTCGGGTTTGCGCTTTGAGTCCGAATGTAATGCGGCGTCATTGCAAGTAGAGTTGCTGCCGATGTTGCTGCTGCTGTTGCGGTTATGGTTGTTCCTTCTTTGCCGGCGGCAACAGCGACATTAGCAGCAGTTGCCAATGAGTTGAGTCGCCCCTCTTTTCTCTTCTCCATCTCTCTTCCCTTCGCACCTTGAGGGCAACATTGCGTTGTAACTCCAACTAGGGCTACTATTTTTATTAGAAAGTTTCAAAAGTTTGTTTTTGCGAGTGTAACAAAACCAGAGTTGCTGCTCCCTCTCAAATTGTGAAATGCTGCAAGCCTAATGATGCCGCTGTGTCTGGCAACGGCAGCGGCAGCGGCAACGGCAACACAAATTGCACAAGTTATATTGCGAGGCGGCAATGATTGATTGATATGGATGAGTGTCTATTATCGCGATATGCTATACTATACAGGACTACCACGAATTCTTTTTGGCCTTTACTTTTATCTCTTTTCACTTTGTTTTGATTAGCTTTGAAAGATTTTCTATAAAGTGATTTTTTGTTGCTTCAATATGGTAATAATATCAAGTACTATTTACTTTGTTTATTCGGCCTATAAAAAGATTTATTCTCTCAAAAAACTTCTACTTTATAATGGAGATTGTCGGCAACTTATTCATGCAACAAAAATTGGATAATTTTTAAAATATTTTGAATGAAAGTTAATAGAATAAAATATTTATTTTTCATAAAATCTAGCCAAGCTTGGAGCCAATTTTTTGGGATCAGTAATTAAATCTACCAGAGATTGGCAAGAAATTACTCTCTCCTTTTTCTTTTACTTAGTCTTAATTTGATTAATTTCTTGAATAAATAAATTCTATCTTTTAAGATACATAGTTACTTGAGTCTATTTTTGAGTGTCTTCTCTTAAAGGGATGTAAATCAATACTGATAACTCTTCAGTATATTCTTTAGTGCAATGACTTGACATTTATTTTTTTTAAGGAGTTGAAATCCTTGAAGTGTCATTTGTTGAGTGAATACTTCTTGAAGTGGTACTGTTTTAAGCATAAAGTACTCTAATATTTATTTGTTGCGTGCTCATAGATAAAAATTAAATTTAAACTAGGAATCGTTTAACTAATTAATATCTAAGAAATCTCTGGAGTGTTTGTAGAATTCCTAATTCTATTTCCAATTTTTTTCAACCATTTAAATTTGGTTAAGACTAGCCCTCAATTTAATTAAACAGAATAATATTTATCAATCTATCAAATTGGTTCCCGTTATCACGAAGACGTGCTAAACTTTAGCTTAATATTTTAACGAAAGCAAGAATCTCACAAATAAGCGTATTTTTATCCACTTTTTTATTGTGTTTCCCAATAAAAAAACCTGAGCACTTTGCAAAGCAAACAAAAGAAGGAAATGCCTAAAAAATGTGGTTCCGCCCACTCAACGAATTAAAGGCAGACTAAGATTCAAATATTGGGTTTAAATTTGGAAATTCTGTTACATTAAACTGACCCAGTTTATTTATAGAATACTTAAGTTGGGAGTTTTTCCCACTTAAACCGCACCTGACCATTTGCAATAATTTCCATTCAACTGATTTTCAAATTATTGAAGCACTTTTAATAATAATAATAACAGTTATGCTAGTAATAATAATAATAGGAGTTATAATAATAATATTAAGGCAGCCGTAGGCAATTTTCCATCTAGCCATAAAAATGCCAAATCCAAAAGAAAATCCCACTTATGCCACTGGCAAATACCTCGATTAGCCGAAACTAACCAATTTCGAGTGCGGTTCAGGCTGCAGATGAAAAGAGAACGAGACAGAGACAGAGACAGAGGAGGGGAGAGAGACAGGCAGACACATTCCTGTATGGAAATAAGTAGCTTCATATTCACATATAGCCACAAAAAAGAAAGAAAAATGAAATCAAAAACAATAACTTGTCTCCAGACAGCATTCCACAAGCGCCACGCACGTTTTAGCAACGGCTTTAGTTTCGACCCAAAGTCTCGGCCTCCATCTTCATCTCGGTCTTTCTCTCCGTCTTCATCCCTGTCTCAGTCTCAGTCTCCTTTACTCCTGCTTCGTCTTTGGCTTCGTCTTCAGCTTCGACTCGTTTGCTCTGCGTTATTTGTCGACCTGGTAGTCAAAGCCTACAAAGGTGTTATCAGCTTGTGGTAATTAATAACAAAAAATGTATAAAAAAATTAAATAAAATAATAAATTTCTGTCATATTAATAAATGGACAACTCTAAATTTACTTTTTTTAAATAAGCTTTCAACTGATTCAGACCAACTGATTTTTAAAATTCATCGAAAGTATTATAAGTAAAACAAATTTTTATTAGTTTACTTTAATGCTGGTATTGGTATTTAATCAAATATTAATAATAAAAGAGAAAGTATAATAATAATGGAAAATGTTGTTTTAGTTTACTTAAATAGTCGATATAGTCATAACCTTTCAGTTTTCTCACTATGTACAAATATGTGATTTACAATGGTCTATTATAAACTCCATGTCTTAACTTTCCATAATAATGATCTTAATAAATAAAAAATTTAAAAATTAATACTCCTACCCATATCTGCTACCGAGCATCTCATAGTCGAGCTCAATGTTCAGCATTTTGACAAGTTGTTGCTGATATTTTTTTGTGTTACCTTTAGAAAACTGTTATTAGAAAAATATTAATATTAATATTCATAGATAATAAATAAATAACAATACTTACTTAAATATCGCTTTACCTTCGCTATAGTCATATTCTTTAAGTTTTTCAGTTTCCAAATTCAATGTTTCAAACAAATGATATTAAATATCCACATTCATCTCTTAAACCGGGCATCTCGCAGTCGAGCACACTCTTCAGCACTTTGACAACTTGTTGTTGATTTTTTTGTTGTGCTTTCTTTAGAAAAATGTTATTACGTGCCGCTTTCGCTGGCGCTGGCGCTGGCAAGTTATGCAGTGCCCGCCTATGCCCAGACACGCTTCCGCTGTCCCCCTGACACCCCTCTCCATTTTCCCTTCCCCCCACTCCCTTTCACACCCTCTCACGCCTGTCCTCATCCTCAGTCTGTTTCTGCAGCTCGCTCGCTTGATTGTGTTGTTATTCAGCTTTTGTGTCCTTGTCGTCGTCGTCGTCGTTTCTCTTTTTATTTTTTTTCTTTCCTTTTTTTTTTTTTTTGTTTTTTTATTTGTGGCACTACACATTTTTTCGATACTTCTTCTTAATGTTATCGTCGTGCCCGATGCAGCTCCTTTGGCTGCTCCTTCAGCTCCTGCTCCTGTTGTTGTTGTTGTTGTAGCCTTTGTCGCAACAATTTTATTTGAAGCTGCCACTTTTTTTTTCTTATTTTTGCTGCTTCATTTTTATACACAATTCCAGCTTTTTATGGTGTCCTGGCCTGGAGTTTTCGGGGCAAGTTGCTGTGTGCAACAGCAGCAGCAGCCGTGGCAGCTACGTCTTGGCTCTGGTCTCAATGGCATTAGGGGCTAATATTTGTAGACTTTTTTTCGCCGAGTTGATTGAGTGGCACGCACTGCCACACACATCACACACACACACTCACACACACTCACACACACTCACACACACACATACACACTGGTAGTTGGGGGTGGTGTGTGGCAAAGTGTCGAGCTCTCTACGTGCGCATTGCTCAAATGCTTGTGGCCAGAAAACGCTGCCAATGTTGTCGTGCTGCGTGTTTCGTGGCCGTCGCCTCTCATGACGACGTTGTTTTCACAGCATTTGCTGTTTTTAGTTTTGCTGGATTTTTGAATTGATTACGATATCAATTATGTTTGCTTTGGCCATCGATACTGTTGGCATTGCCCAATCCCAGGACTCGCCACGACTCGCCAGGACAACATCCCTTGGCACACTTGTTTGCCTTTGTGCGTATAATTTGATATGCTACGACTGCCCGCCTCCATCATTTTTTACACTCGCACAAATGCGACCCTACTTAGCCCTTAACAATCTTAATTTAGAATTCTATTTCTTCTCTAGCGCCATTTATTATGTCTTTAAAAAATATATGCACGTTTTTTAAAGTGAAGGGCCAAATCTTTTTAGTTACACAAATAGAAATAATAGTTTGTAAATTTGTTAGTTACAAAATTGTTTCTGAAATGTAATTATTCGAATTAAAATAAATTCTGGAAATTGTTATGATTACTAGATATTTTTCAAACACTTATGGCGACTCTAAAAAAAAGACGAACGTTTTATTAATTTTTAAAAATATATATTTATTTCGAAAACATAATTGGTTATGCTAATTGTTTTCTAAAATTACAACACATCTTTCTGAAATAATACATCTTAAAATAGGTTTATACTTTTTGAGTTGCAGAAAATACTTCTGAATTTTAGAAATGTTTCCAACTATTTTAAAAACTGATGAATTTCTAAAATTATTAAAATTTTTTTTTCTCTTAGTGTATGCATGAGCGTATGCTTTCTGCATGCTGTGTGTGGTTGTGTGTGTGTGTGTGCCTGTGTATGTGGGTGTAGCACTAATAGAATAGCCGCAGGTCCGAGCTAGATGTCCGAGAGGGTTCCCCTCTCTCTCTCTCTCTCTCTCTGTCTATCTCTCTCTATTTCAGTTGTTGGCTTTCTCGCTTGTTCCGTTGTTCCGCTTGTTATTTGCGCCTGAAAGTATGCTTTGTCTTACACACACACGCACAAATGTTGTGGCGACTGTGTGTGTGTGTGTGTGTGTGTGAGTGTGTGAGTGTGTGGGCATTGTGTGTGCGCGTAACTCCGTTGATTTGAATTTGGTCGCCATGCCGCTGTTGCCGTATTGTTGGGCCACGGCTGTTGCTGCTGCTGCTGCTTCTACTGCTGCTGCCATGCCGGAAACCGCTGTGCTGCGTACACGACGAGGCAAGCGGAAGGATTCGCGCTGCTGTTGCGCGTTTGCAGTCCGCTGCAGGCAGCAGCAGCGACAGAGGCAGCGGCAGAGGCGGACTTGCACAGTTTCTCATTTGGCTAAAGTTGTTAGCAAATATCGTTTGTGCATTAAACATGATTAAGTGGATTAAAAGTGGATAATCCTAAATCATGAACGAAATTTGGACACGCTCAGTAAAAAAATGTTGAAAATATATATATTATTTTGTATTATGTTACCAATTCTATTATTTCTGATGTCAATAAGTTTTTTATATTATAGAAATAAGTTGTTTTGAATTAATTATTAAAGATAATTGATGGATATGACTTTGTTCTATACTAGTTTTTCTTAAAGTCAACAAAAAGTTAAAAAAAGAAAAAAATATAATAATTTATTACACTAACTTATTATTTATATATTTTTCTATTTATTTATGATAATGAGATATAAATATAAAAATAAATATAAAATAAATAAAAAATATGTATACAGTTGAATACTTGAACCTACATAAAAATATAAAATAGTTAAAAAACATAATGAATTTTGTATTTTGTTAATTATTGTTAATATATAACTAGTTTTTACATTAATTAATTTAATTTTAACAGGTCTTCATAAAAAAAATCCAAATTATTAGCTTAAAGAAATCTTATTAAAAACTATTAAATGTTGAATTGATTTTTGATCCGTTTCACTTGGCAAACTAACCACTGTGCTGCGGCAGAGAAGGAGGTGGAGGAGGAGGGGCAGGAGGAAGAGGAGGAGGAGATGGAGGTGTGGGAGGGGGAGGACTCAGGACACGCAGCTTGGGGTCGCGGGCAATTACGAGCGTAGCGCAGTCTGGCGATATTAAAGTTGTTGTTGTGGATGCTGCAACCGCAAACCGGCTACACTGCACTACACACTGCACACTGTACACTGTACACTGCACACTGCTCTACAAAATTTCAACTTTATTTTGAGCTATCTGCTGTCTGCAGTTATGCAAATATGAGAAATTGCATTTCACGCAAATGTCCAGGACAATAGAGGCAAAGAAACAAAAGTATATTGAAAGCTACCGCTGCTTCCACTGCTGCTGTTGCTGGTTCGGTTTCCCGCTTTCCTTCCTGCTCTCGATCTACCTCTCCCTCTCACTCCCTCTCTTCCCCTTCAATCCGTACATAGGCGAAAAGTTTTCGCATTATTTGAAAATACAGCGCGCAAATTTCAGAGCAAATTGTAGAACACTTTCATCGTGTGCATTTGCCATTTCTGCTTGTATTCACACTCGTATTCACAGGCGTATTCGTATTCACATTGGTATTTGTTTGAGTTTCGTTTCGCTCATTGTTCAACTATCATCATCATCTTGTAATGTCTCTCATGGATATCAGCTCGTTCTCTCACTCCTTCTCTTTCTCTGGCCGAAGCACATTCGCACATATTTTTCACAATTTAAAATAAACGAGAAGTAATTTAACTGCTTGGCCAGGACATTCTACAGGATTCGAGAGTTGCCACAGGCAACTTTGTTTTTTTTTCCACCTCCTTCTCTCTCTCTCTCTGCCAGCGCTCAACTTAATAAAAAGCAAAATGTGAGACGATAGCCAATTAGCCATTCTACCAGAAGAGCCAATTGGCCAGAAATGGCGCAAAAACAGAGAGAAAAAAATATAAATGTTCACTCTTTTGGTCAAAAGATTTTTGTCTGTCGGTTGCCTATTAATTATCATATATACGATAAAGATATATTTCAATTATCGTGTAACTGGAAAGAGTTTTTAATACCATAAATTACAATATGTTGATATTATTACTTAACGGATTTGCGGCTCTCTTCTGCGCAGTCAGAATCGAACGGGTTGAAGTGCAACTTATAAACAAGAAACAACTTAATACCCTGTAAGAATTCCTTTTTTCAAGGGTATTTGATTAGTTTAGCGAATTATTCTTCCTTGTTCTTTTGAGATTACTTGGGAGCGTATACGTAATATTTAAATACTTTAAGATTTGAAATTTATTTTAGTAATATAATGACTATCATCTAAACAAATATAAGTTTAAGTTTCTCATGTTGGCAGACCGCAATTATCTAGGCTTGCTATTAATGGTCTTCTTCGCATAACTAAGAGTGTGCGATATTGATTAGATATTAAGCCTGAAGTTAACTAAAGCTCTCAATTTCATAGTTTAGCAATTCGATTGGTCATCGGACTTAACAATGAGACTTAGCAATGAGACGAACTTAATTTCTAATTACGCGTGCGATTTGTCAGCGTTTTTGTGTGTTAGCCTGAGAAATAAAAGGTGATGGGAAAAGAGGGTAAAGGGGAGGAAAAATGAGTAGACGTTTTGTTGAGTCTCTTGTTGAGTGTGCGGAAGTGGAAGTGGAAATCTTTAGCGCATCAAATAGTCCGAGCATGCCTCATTTCCAATTAACAATAAATCCGTTGCAGTCTCAAGTGCTGCCGACGTTGACCAACTGAGCGAATGAGTAATTTAATTTTGTTGCAGCTCTTGGCCTTTGCTTTTGTCGCAGACACGGCACAGACAAGAAAATGCAAGAGAGCAGAGTTAGACATAGAGACAGCGCGAACGATAGAGAGAAAAGGATGAAGGGAGAGACAGAGAGAGAGTGCACATTTTTACGCAATTAAAATTGTTGCCAACGATTTCTTTTCAATACCCGTTACTTCAAAAAATTCAAGGGGTATATTGTATGCGTTGCAAGGCATGTTACACGAATAAAAAGCATCTCTGATCCTATAAAGTATATTCTTGATCAGCAAACACAGGCGAGTCGAAATAAAGTTTTCAATAAAATAGTCAAGCATCTATACCGTAAAAGGTAGACAGCTTAAATTTGATGACTAGAGGCGTGTTTTTTCCACGGACACTAGAGTGATTTCAGAATTCTACAACGACCTCTTTTGCCTTCTAAAATAAATAAAAATCTAGAGTTTTTATTGGTGTTAAACGTTTACTTTATTTGTTATCAATCATTCAATTAAATCGCAATTATCGGATTAATATTATGACATTTATGGCTGTTTTAAGTGTTCGAGCAATACAAGCGCCCAAAAGTATGCATTCATTTTTTAGGTAAAGTTATATATGTATATCTAAAATGTGTTAGAGGTATCTCAAAGTCGTTCTCTGTTGACTTAAGTTTTTATACTTCCTTTTTTGTGTTGTGCCCCGTTTTGCTGCAACTAAAAGGCATTTAAGTGTGTCTGTTGCAGAGCAGCGTTTTCATGTCTTTTCGGCCGGATGCGGATGCGGATGGGGATGCGGAGACTGAGACGGAGACGGAGACGGTGGCCTTGTCGACAACGTCTACTACTTTGGCTTGTCGTCTTGGCAGCCCTTTTACTTTTCATTTGCAGGTAACTTTAGTTATAATTAAAAAATAGCAAAGCGCATTAGGCAACAACAAAAGGGGCGCAACTGCTGGCCAGCCAACTGGGCGTGGCAAGTATAAAAAGACGAAGAAAGAGCCACATAAAATGCTTTGGCTAATAGCCATTTTTATTTACTTGAGAGGACTCGGACGCGTACTCGGACGGGACTTACCTGAACCTGAGCAAGAAGGCCGAAAAGCCAAGAAACTGTCTGTGTTTCTGTTTCTCTTTCTCTTTCCATCTGTGTCTGTGTCTAGGCAAGGAAAGTTACGCTTGTCCACTTTGTGGCAGCTTGAGAATAAGAAGAGCTGGAGGAGGAGGATGAGGATGAGAGGGTAGCAGGAGGGGGCTGCTTTGTTGGCCTCCGTTTGCCGTGCGTGCAATTAAATGCGCCGTTACATTAACTTTTACAGTGTGTCTGCCACAATGTCTATATATACTTACTTGTGTGTGTCTATGTATTCTGTTGATTGTTGACTTGATTTGTTTTGCTGCCTTTGACGCCATTGCGTGCCCCTTGCCACCTTGCCACCTTGCCCCTTGCCACCTGGCGCCCAGGCGACCCCACTCAAAACAAATTGCCGTACTGCTGAACAAGTGGGAGAAGTAGACGTAGCAGAAGTAGAAATAGAGTAAAAAAAAAAACAAGTTGGCCTCTATAGACGAGCTCCCGACTAAAAGATACCTTCTAAAAAAAATATTGCATACATTTAGGCGTTCGACTTGCTTAACAATTTAAAACAGCCGTAAATATTATTCTATATATCTCATCTTATCATATCCTATTGATAATAATTAAAGTGAACGTTCAACACCGAAAACTTTTCTCGATTTGAGGGGCGTTTCAAAATTCCGAAAACACTTTATTTTCTTAATTTACTGGGCCGTTAATATATATATTATTATATAACGGGTCACAACTAAAATTCTGGACTAATTTCAAAACTCCAGCAAAAATGTATTTTCGGTCAATACTTATTGAGTTAATTTTTTTTTATAAAGGTAGTAATAATATAAGTTTATTTTATTTAATGGACTTGATCAAAATGTCCTTTGTCGGCCACACTACGCCGTTTTGTGGAGACGCTCGAAAATGCACGTTGTACGCCCTTGGGGTCAATTTCTTTTAGGCACTTTCGGATGCGACGTGTCAACTGATTAAGTTTTGGCCTTCCATCCATTCTTATACACTAATCTTTTAAGTTCTCCAAAAAAATCTGCAATTTATGTGAAATTTCTGTCTTTGGGAACAAATTTAATATTTTTACTTACCAAGAATTCATGATTTTTCTTTGTAATCTTTGCACATCCACCTGTATTGCGATCTTACTAGCTGGATTTGCGTCTCAGTGCAGCCTGTTGACCGCTGCTTCTTTCCGGCTTTGATATTTAATGATTTTAATGATTTGCAGATATGTTGCTGTGAGTATCCGAATTTTCTGGCCGCTTCAGCTTGGCTTACTCCATTTTTATTGTTAAAAGCAGTCTTTAGCTTTTAAATGTTTTTTGTAGTCGTAATTGTTGATTTTCTTTAAGAACCAGACTGCTTTTCTATTTTCAAACTGCTGAGAATTAAATATAAAGTGCTTTTTGCCACGCCCTCTGCCATAAAATGGGCACAGGTGTAAGTTTTTCCCTGCTGTTTGTGATCTTGGTAAAAGCGTACAATACGTTTTCGCAGCTGTTGCTGTTTGGAAGCCATTTTGAAGTCTAATATAGTGCACATAATTTTTTGGAATTATTTGGTAAAAAGATCATGCAATAGCTGATTTTGTTACCAAATATCATTGTTATACGACAAAGCATGCCTAAGCTGCAGGCACTCAAAATCTGTCCAGAATTTTAGTTGTGACCCGTTATTATAAAATGTTTGTTATTAATTACTTATATATTATATTCTTCGCCTTTTTCCTGTTACATTCATTGCAACAAATACAGCATACCCTTTTCCTTGACGACTAATAGGTATAGCAAGAAGAACAACAGGCAAACAGCAAATTGTTTTGCTTACTTTTTGTTTTCGTGCGCCAAGTTGCTCATTTGAAGCCCGTTCCTTTATGCGTTTGGCGTTGCTTTTCGGCCAACTTTGGCCAATAAATGGCTGAAGCTCGGACCAAGGCAAGTTCTTATGTTCCCCCAAACTCTTCTTTTTCACTTCAACTTCCTCCTAGACAGCGCGGCCACGTAAACAAATGTTAACTTTCTTGTTTGCTTCGTTTCATTTTGGGTGTTGTTTTTGTGTTTTTGGGGAAATTTTTTTGATTTAGTGACTTTAATTTACGCTCTTCTCAGGTGCACCAACTGTTGCCCCCCTCCTACCAAAAACTGGGCCGAAAGCAGCTGTGACCTCAGTCTCTCTCCCACTCCCACTCCTTCTCCGTCTCCAATTTTGTGCTGCTTCCTCGATAAACGCACACACTTCAGTCGATAGGAAGCGTCAGCTTCAGCTTCAATTCGTTTTTCGTTTTCATTTTTAGTGGTGCGGAAAATTGATTTATTACTTGGAAAATAAAATGTGCTACGTGTCGCACACACAAACACAGTGCCTCATAGGCACATGCCACAGAAGAAAAAAAATACAGAAAATATATATATATATATATGTATAAATGTATTGCGTGGGCGGAAGGTAGAGCCCGAATTACGCGCATACATAAACGGCGACAGGCAGTCACAGGTCGCTTCTCTCTGTCTCCATCTCCAACTCCAACTCTGTCTGTCATCCTGTCTGTCTCTGTCCGCCCTTAGCCCGCGTCTTGCTGTCAGTTTGTCTGTCAAATCACAAAGGCGACGCTGTCGCAGATACAGATACGCGCCGAGGGATGCCACAGACATTCACACAGATTCCCTAACATCAATACACTTAAAAAAACAATATATTTAACATTTGCATTATTACAATCAGTTGAATAGTTATAAGCAGCTGAGAATTTTAAATTAAATATGAGAAAAATAGTTGCTCATTGAACTGCTCGACTTTGTAGAGAAGCTAGAACTGATTCAGAATTCTAAATTAAATATGAAAAAAATTTACTCAAATATTCTTAGCGAAAATTTCATCATACTAAAGAAATGTATGACTTTAAGTTAAACAAAGTAATAAATTATAAATTATGAAAGTTAATTACTTTTGATTAAATATGACGTTTTTATTTTTAAATGCTTACTATATTTTGTATTTTATATTTTAATATTTATATAAATTATGTAAATTGAAAAGTTAAGAGACAAATATTTATTTATACAAGCCCTTTTTTATCAGTGTACATTTATAAGGTGTGTGTGTGTGATTGTGTATATTTTTGATAGATCAATCAATCAATTCGCATTTCTCAGTTTCTTTTTTTTGGGTTTTTTTTTGTGTTCGATTCGTTGTATTTTTATTATTTTTTTTATAATCTTAATTTGTCTTTCACTCGCGCGACTGGCGACGACTGAACCGCGATTGCCATTCATTTTGTTTTGTCGTTTTCATTCCCATTCCCATTCTCCTTGTTGTTGCTGTGATTTCTTTCTTCTTCCTGTAAGCTACGAAGCGAGTCGATTGGAATTTGTCATTCAGCTGGTGCAGCATCTTCGGTGTGATAAATTGTTGCCTACTTTTCGGCGTTCTCTAGAATTGTAATAAATGTTCCTGTTCCTGTTTCTGTTGCTGTATTTGTCTATCGATATTTGTCGCTCAAAAAATTTGTCCAGCTTTAACTGACAAATCCCTTTTTTGACACATGTATACACTTTTCAGTCTAATTAATTAATGAAACTCATATGATTTTCACAATGTTCTCATATAAGATCGCATTAGTTTTCCCTCCGGCGTCGAAACAATGCCAAAATGTCGAGTGAAAAAGCCCACACAAAATCCTATTGTAAAGTGTAAACAAAGCCACCGCAACCGAAATGTGCCACCAAATGCTGGCATTCTGACAGAGTATGCCCCTCTGTCCCCTATCCCGTCCCGTCCCTTCACTCACTCCAACCTACCTACCTACTTCACCCCACACCCATCACTCAACTCCCCCACATTCGCTAGGCCGTGTTATTGTTATTGGCAGTGCCGTTGACTTTGGTTTGTTTTTGCGTTATAATATATTTGATTTGTTGCTGGAATTTACCGTTTTTGTATACGATTTTGTACACTGCACTTTATCAGGGTAGTTGGACTAGTTTCTATAGCTTTGACAACTTTTACAAGTCAATGAATAATCTCAAAGTGAGGTTTAAAGTATTGATTTGTAATTTGTGGAAAAAAACTGTAAATTGGATATTTAAAATTATTTTTGGAAAAACTTTATTTTTACAAAATTAATCAATATAAAATCGAGTTTTGAGGTAAAATCATGATCAATAAGACATTCCGCACGGAAATCAGTTTAGTTATCACAAAGTTATGCAAGTTTGAAGCTGTTGAAATTCTCTGACTTGGGTCTGAGAGCTTTTACTTTGTTTACTTTAAGCGAAATGAATTAAATTTTAATGCACCATAGAAGCCAGACTATTAAAAAAATGAAATTCCGAAACATTTTTGAAAGATTGCTCTAATTTTAAATCTTGCAACTTTTAGAAGTGAAAACTTTTTTCCATTTAGCCATGTTATTATACAAAAAAGGAAGCGATTTATTATAAGATGGTTGTTTTGTAGTAAAGGTTCTATGATTTTTATGACATAAAAATACCACTTACCAATTTCTAATTGCAGCAGAAATCTTAATAAAATGACCTAAGAAAAATATTAAATAGAAAATTAACTTCTCATAAGAGTATTAATTATTCGTCTTGCTCGAATTAGCATTACATTCTATGTATTTTAATTCTATTTTATTTTTTTTTTTGATTCTTTGTCCAGGCCTATTTATTCGGCTTGACTTTTTGTGGGTTATGTTTCGATCAGTGTGGCTGCCACGCCCACTCGCCCCACATATGTGTGTGGGGCACGTTATTATAATTGGCAGCGCGGCTTGCGACTGTTTATTTTTTTGACTGTTTTTGCAGTTGTTGTTATTGGCTGTTATTTGAATGTATTTGAGCTGTGTTTTTGCCAATAGCCAAAATGCTTGTTTTTTGGCTTTGGCTTTATGCTTTGGCATTTTTGCAATTATTTCTCGCACAAAATGTGGTTTTAGCAGTTTAATTGCTTTTGGCAAGTGTATGTCTGTAGTTATTTTGGCAAATTTTCACAACATCAGCATCGATTTATATGCAGCACACACACACACACACACACACATGGACTCCCTTCACCTACTTACACACTCTTGCTCTCTTTCTGTCTCTCTCTCTCTCTTTGACAAGTGTGTGTAGCAGCTGCTGCTGGTTGGCAACACGCACTAATTGTTGCTGCTGTTGTTGTTTGCTGTTGTTTTGTTGTTTGTGGCTCGGCAATAAAACCTGAGCTATGTGGACCGCTTTTCCTGTTACATTTCACAGCGAAGAGAGAGGAGAACAGGAAGAGGAAGAAGAGGCGAGAAGGGGAGGGCAAAAGAAGAGCGAGCGTTATACGCGGCGTATGCGTGACATTAATTTAATTGCAATTTCACATCTCGTGTGTGCTTAGAGTGTGTGTGCCAAAGTTATAAAAACCAGATTTACAAAATGTTAACTTTGATTTCATTTCTTATTTACGAGTGTGAGTGTGAGTACAAATATGAGTACGCGTCTGAGTGTTTGACTATGAGTATGAGTATGAGTATATGAGTACATATATGTGTGGGTTACGCTTGGTTAGCTGCCAGCTTTTGCTATTAGCAGCTGTTGTTGCCTTTAAGTCTTCTTCATCTCGTTCTCTCTCTCTTCCTTCTGTGTCTCGGATTACGTGTGCGCTTTGATGGCTGCTTGCCTTCTGTCAGCAAATGCCACATCCTGCGGCTGACGTTTCACTTTAATGAGTTAATTATAACCGAAAGGCGTCGATTATGCTCAGTTATGCGAACACGAACTGTTGCCATCGCCATTGCCATCGCCATCGCCATCATCATCATCATATCGCGTGCTTCACTCAACCAGAATGACTATACCTCCGATATGAGTGTACATTCAGCGAAAAAAATCAACAGAGTAAATTTAAACACGAGCTGTATTTGTATTTACCATTTTACATTTAAATACAAATTTTAAAATCACAACAAATAAGAAACTTTTGAGCTTATAATTGTTTTATGCACTCTTTCATTTGTATTATAGTTCATTTCAATTGTTAATTTAAATAAACAAATTCTTAAATTATTAAAACCAAAGCACTTAATACTTTAAAATGACATTTGTTATTAATCAATAAGTCATATTTATTTTCAATATTTACAAAGCTGAAAAAAATATATAAATATATATAAATATATAAATATATGTTATGAATTTTTTATTTATATTCATTTAAATTGTATAATTAAAGTTAAAGTATTAATATTAATATTTCTGCACATTTTTCTCTCGGTGTATGTGTGTGTCTGTGTCTGTGCAACAGCATCGTCATCGATGTCAACTTTAGCTGGCACACTCCTTCGGCTTCTTTTGTGGCGCACATTATGATAATGGCTTGTTTGTTTGTACTCTCGTACTTATATATAGTCACAATTGCCTGCCCTGTGCGACAGGTGTGTGTCATGTGCTTTAAGTTCTTAGACGCTTCACTGTACCACACAGCGTACAAATGATGCCGTTTATTGAGTGCTTTAAGTATGCGGTTACTTTTCAGTATTTTGAGGGTCTTGGTGTTTGTTTTCGATTATGTTGTAATTGCCAGCTCGACTCGATCTCAACTCGACTCGACTCGACTTGGCACTTTTTAATTGGCAATTCGATTATTTTGCGCGTCGTACGTGTCGTATGCGTAATGTGCGGACTTAGGATTTGAGGATTAGTGGGCGCTATTGGGTATTGGGTAAATTCCCACTCGAGCTGTTTGTATGCAATGTCACTTGCGTTTGCGGCATGATTAATTGATGCTCATCAATGCGATTAAACTCCATTAAGCGGCAACACTCGCGCCTGCCTCACTCGCCGCACTCGCCAGCTGTCCAAAAGTTTTCCCACAGATCCCAGCGACAAGCAGACGACAAAGCAAACGTTGATGCCACAGCAAAAGCAGCAACAGAAGCGACAGAGGCTGCGGCAGAGGTTGCTGTTGATGTTGATGCCACAACCGTGGCACAGTGGGGCAAGCCACTAGATTAGCTCATATTAATAAGTATGCTCGAAAGTAACCAAAAATCATAGAATTTTTTTAATGTAATATTAATTTTTATAGGTCATGATCAGGGTATCAAACCGAACAGAATGCTCGCATTTATTAATGGATTTTTCAATGTTTCGGTTTCAAAAAAACGGTAAGATTTCGGTTCATAAAAATATGTTCAAAATATTAAAGATATGTCAATTTGAAATTTCAAAAATTCAGATCTTTTTATTGAGATCAATATTTAAATTAAATCGGGGCAGAAATTAAATTTAGTTTTAAAAATTAATTAAAACTAACAACATAATTAAATTTGATGCTTGACCAAACTGAAATTAGCCGTTAAACATGAATCGGTTACTTAACGGTTATTTCGCTTAGAGTCATTTCGGTTTTTGGGTTTTGGTATAATAAGAAAGTTTTGTTTCAGTTACAGTTTCCAATTTCAATTGGTTAATACCGGTTAACGGTAACGCTTATGGCTACAGTTTTAATCTGGTCATAGCCATGATAATTTTAAATTAATTATTATTATTCAATATTTTCTCTGATTTTTCAGGTCAAATCAAAAAAGTTGTCCCACTGTTTGCTTTTTCGAACGTAAATTGTGCAAATTTTAATTAATTTTGTATAATCCTTTTGTAATATTCACAAATGAATACAAATTGATATTAATTCTCAAGTGCCAGGCATTGACGGAAATCCGCTTCTGCAACTTACTCCATAACGAGAAAGGGAAGAAAAGAGAGAGAGGGAGAGAGAGAAAGAGTGTGAGTAAGTGAAAAGGATTTGTTTTCACGTCGAGTCCCAAAAAAATACTTTTCAGCCAATTACCAAACAAAACTCCATTAATGGTGCACATGAATTATGCAAATAGCTTGTGAGTATATTCACATGTATGCTACGTATATTCATAATTATTATTATTACTGCTCTCACCTGTGCTCCAATCCCACCTTATTGATATTTTTAAATATGAGAATGGGAGTGAGATTGAGGGTAAAGATATGTAGTTATGTTTATGCATAAATCGATGGGTCATAAATCTTGATAAGCACTTTAAAAACTAATAAATTATTACTTGTCGTTTCCTTTGTGCACTTTATAGAACTTTCGTTGTTGTCGCCAGCTTAATTTACATGATTATAAATAATCGAAATAAGGAAGTTGTTTAGCTACGTGAAAGGGTGAATAAGTAGAATATATAGAAGAAATCTCCATTAATATAGTCAATTTTAATTTAACTTTTTTGTCTTAGGTCAATTAATTGTTAGAGCTCTCATGCTCGTTATTTAATATTAATAAATAAACAGAGATTGATGCAAGAGAAAGACATTTAAGGCCTAATCAAATATTGCTAAAATAATGCAATTATGATAACTAATAAATACCACAACGATGCTTTTGCCTTACTTGACAAACAGAACAAAAAGCAACCAGAGCTCAAAGAAACCAAAGTCAAAACTGAGTTGGTGTCTTATAAATCAATATCAATATCAATATCAATATTAATATTACCATTTATTTAATCAAAGCTCTGGCTATTTTCGAGTACAGTTTGTGGCAAGCAAACACATTCATATTCATATTTGAACAATTTGATAAATTAATTTAATTTAGTGATAGAAATATGCTTTAAATTAACTCAAATATGAGGCAAGACTAGTTATTTTGCGTATCTCATACAACATCTCGAAGGGGCTAAAAAGGGGTAAAGAGGTGGAAGGGAATGTTGACATTTCGTGAGTAATGAAAATTGCAACAACGATAGATTCAAAATATGCAATGCGCATTAACCAAAATGAAATCATCTAATGAAAGTCAACTGAAAAGATAGATGCAATGTAAATTTAATAATCATTTTCGTTCATTCCGCTTGTCTCTCTGGCTAATTCAATCTGGGCCAGGCCAGAACAGGCCAGAAACAAGGCCAAAACCATGCCCAACCATTTGCTATTAAATTGCAATTTGTATGTAACTCTCTGTGTGTTTGTGTGTGTCCGTGCTCATGTATGTGTGCATACGATAATTGTCAGCAATTTTGTTAACATGCATTGCTATCTGCAATTGCTGCAGTTGCCAGTTGTTGTCCGTTGTTGTTGTTGTCTGCTGTGGTTGTTGTTGTTACCCGTTGTTGCAGTTGCAGCAGCCGCACAGTGGAATTAACCGCCAGATTTACTTATATTTATTCAAATTTTTAAATCTTGAATAAACACTTTATTTTATTCCATTCGATTATCAATATTTCAAGCTATCATTTTTTTATATTTTTAAAATCGTTATTTATACAGCTGTAATTTTTTAAAAGCAACAAATGTTTCATCTTTAAAAACGAAAAATTTTTGGTGTAAGTTCAGGCGATGAACAAAACAAAATATATATAGTATCTTCATTCTTCTTGGATTTTTATTCACGTTTGAATAGATTTTGTGAAAGTAAATGCAAATGTTTGTAGAAACGTTGTGAACTAATCTTCATAAAAGCCGAGAAGAATAAAATATTAGGGCACCATTTCATCACTTTGTTTGAACTTTGATTAATTATTTTTGAAAATAATATCCAAATTAAAAGCGAATATTATTGTAGTTTTCTTTTTAAACAAGTTCTACAATTTATATAAACCACATCTTTGGTACTTTCGAAAACAGTAAGCAAATCAAGCAATTTTGCCCACTGTTGGCCGTGTGTCAAGTTGATTGTGTAAAGATTTAGGAGCCTCGCTCGATAAACATTCGGCAAAAGATTGTAAAATGCATTAAATATGCAAATTTCAAATATTTTTGGACCGAATTTAAGAGATGCTTTGCTCTCGCTCTCTCTCTACCTCTGTCTCTTTCTATCTTGTAGTCCATTTAAGCATTATCAATGACAAATTTGATGAAATAATAATGATATATGTATTTGTGTTTGTCAAATTGCTCAAGTGTGCGAATGCCAAAGAATGTTCTGCAACATTTATGCTATTTGTTATCCTTGTTGTAGTTGTTGCTGTTGTTGTTGGTGTTGTTGTTGCTGTTTGACATGACATTAATATTTGAGCTGCCTGTGCTCGCTCATTACTAAAACAGCAAAATGATTTATTTAATTGTTGCATATATGCAAAGCAATTTTTAGTTGCATTTTCCCCTTTTGTTGGGGCTCGACGGCAATTCGACGATTATGAAAAATGCATGGAAAACATTTTGCAAACCAAATTAACAATTGGGAATGGGTTGCAAAAGTTTTTTTCTCTAATTTTTGATGCTTGTTAATGAAGTTATTAGAGCGCTGTAAAAGTTCATTAAACAATTGCGATGGATAATGCGCCAATTTCGAAGTGGGGAAAGGGCGCAAGGAGGATGGGAAGAGGCTTAAGAACTTTAATTGGCTGCGGCACACGCTGCGTATGTGCGATATGTAAACGATAACTGGCAGTTGCAGATGCGACAGAATGAAGGGGGGAGCAGAGGTGGTAGCGGAAAGAAGGGCAGGGGCAGCGGCAGGGGGCAGCCTCATCGTGACAAAGCCAACCAAAAGTGCCGCTAATGCGCTTAACTACTTGAAATATTTGCCATATGTGAGCTCGATGGGCGCAAGGGCGTGGCAACACGTATGTTTGGTTGAGTGGCATGCCACACACACACAGAGGGAGAGAGAGAGCAACTGCCACAGTTGCCACTTGCCATTCAAATTAAATATTTTAATATTTTAGCAAAGGGGGATTCAGAGCAGAGCAGCTGCTCTAGGGCGCATCCAACGTTGCGTATGAGTGACATTTATCTCTTTATTTGACTGGTAATAAATGCGACGCTTATTAATATGACCCCCCCTCATGTGTGTCAAACTTTTGTCACTTATTTGAGCTCTCGACTCGGCTCGACTCTGAACTGCCCGCTTAACGTGGCGTATACGCAATGCGGCCAAGCCTGAAATAATAAACTCTTGTCGCCAGTGTTTATTATCGCTAAAATGCACAATTAGTTGATGTTTTTGCGGTGCTAATGCCTTAATGCCACCCAAAAATACACACACACACACGCTGCACATGCAGCGATAAGTGCCGGACCATGAGATACAGATACATATCTATCTGTATCTGTATCTGTGTCTGTTCGTGTCGAGTTCGTGCGGTCAACGAAATGGGCGATAATTATGTAGTGTATTTATTATTTTAACCGCTAATTACATAAAATGCATATTAGCGTGCAAATTATTTATAAATATGTTTTCCAAAATGACACTGTTTTTCCATTTTCCATTTTCCTGCCCCACTCCCCTTGCACTAGTTTAACATGCCGCAAACCTTTCTCCCATTCTTTTTCTCCCCCTTTCTCTCTCTCTTCTTCTGTCTCTCCCACACTTATTTCGAAAATTGCGACATTGTGTTTTTGTGTTTTATATAATAATTGGTAATTTATTGCCTGCTTTTCATTATCGATTTTCACTTCGGCGAAAATATCATGCAAATTTTTACTCTAATGAATGTTTTTGCGTTTGATTTAGATGTTACATTTGTTGTCGTTGTTGTTGTTGTTGTTGATGTTATTGCTTTAGTTATTTCTAAAGCTATCTCTAGTGGTATGTTTGCTATTTACAAATGACAGAGCGCTTCATAGCGATACCCTGTAGTCATGAAATGAGCAAGTTGGGTGTGACAACGACTGCAATTAAACTGTCTGACTGGTTAAGAGCATATTTTAAGTATGTAAACAATATATTTAAAATCAAGCTCAATGCTGATATTCTTATTTAAAATATAGAAATAATATATACATATTTGTTTATGAAAAAATGTTTTTAATATTTAATATATTAATATTGTTGTCTCTCAGCTCTCTGACAGAGCATCTCTTTGTCTAGCACACTCAGTCTAAAACACATCTACATATTTGTGTTTGTTGATGATTATTCAATTCATATGTAAATGGACAATTTAATTGTTTTTGAGTCATTTGTGAATAATATGCGCATTTTGATTGCGAACTTTGAAGCGCATTGAAATGAAGATTTAATTCGATTGCACTTATATTTATGATAAACTAAATCACAGTTATGTACTGTCATATGCAATAAATATAGGTCATGACAATTTGTTCAACTTATAGTAGATACTGTTATGTTACACAAATAAATCGAAAAAAGAAAGTTTTTGTTTTTTTGGGCCAGCAATATTTGAGTTGAACTTTTGCGCAAAAAAGTGAAGAACAAAAGAATAACCAAAGAAATCTCATAAAGAACGTAAAGCAGAACGAAAAACAAAAGATGGAAAGAGGAAAATGGACAGCAAAACCATAAGTATCTAGTTTTTCTTCACAGTTTATTATAAGCTTAACTTTCCATTTAAAAATATAAATCCCCATGAAGAAGAAATGCCAAATGTTGTGCCCAGACATTTTGCCTTGTATTGTAGTTTTTTAACGGCAAAGCGCGCAGAAAAAAGGCAAGAGAGAGGGAGAGATTATGAGAGAGAGCGAGAGAGTGAGAGAGAGAGAGATAGGGGCATAAGTAAGAGAAATGGCAAATGTGTATAAATTTCAACAAAATATCTTCAACTTAATAAAAGTTTTCGGGGGTTGTGAATTTTTTGTTTTTGTTTTTAGTTTTGGTTGCAAAATTTCGAATACCTTTCAACTTTTGGCTAAATAATCTGCAAATACACACACACACACACACACCAATAAACACACACACATATAGAGAGGTATATGGTTATGCAAATAACAGCATCGTATCAACTCTTCCCCCTCCCCCTTTTGAACTCCCCTCCCCACATATATGAACATGTGTACATTATCAATTCATGGCAAAAAGAAAAACTTCATTTTGCCAACCGAAAACCCCGCAAATAACCCTCAGCACCAGCAACAACAACAACAAGTATGAAAACAATAGTCGAGCAAGCAAGACTATTAAACTCCCCTTACACAATGTATATTTGATTTTACAAAAATTACTGCATACTTTTAGACGCTTCGTTTGCTTAAAAACTGGAAACAGCCATAAATATCGTTATATTTATTGGAACTTTATGAAATTGAGAAGCACTATAAATAATAATAGTATGATTGTATGTGCATTGCTATATCGACTTATTTACTAAATGTATATAAAAGACTATACATATAATCTATGGGCTCAAAGATGCTTTCTTCTCTCTGTTACATACATGTCAACGAATACAATATACCCTTCGACTTATGTTTTAAGTAACGGGTATAACAATGCTGATGGGAGGTAAGCAGAGGGCGGGGCTGATGATGACGCCTCTGTTGCCACAGCAAGTGGCAAATGGGCCACAGGACACTGTGCTGGCAAAAGGACGAGAGGACGACACTCCCTGACAACTCCCCAGACTCCGCCTCCTCTTTCTCCTGCTCCTGCTCCTGTTGATGTCTGACATTCGAACCGAACTTGCGTTGATGCCTCAAGTTAAAAGTTTATTTAAACTTGGCTGGGGCTTTTGTTTTTGCCACACTGCGTGTGTGTGGCATGTGGCATATGGCAGGGACAGCGGCAGTGGCAGCGGCATTGGCAGCGCCAAAAGGATAATAAAAAGCGTTGCATTAAATATGCAGCATAACAGCAAACGAGAGCCGAGTTCTGGCAATCAAGGCGAGGTTTGTTCCACCTCAAATAATCAACTCAGTTCAGCTCAGCTGATTCAAATTTGTTTAATCAAATTGAATTACAACAAACAAGCCCAGGGACAAGTTCAACAACAACATAACAAATATAAACACATATGCGGCGAAAACAACAGCGACAACAACAACAACAACACCGCTGGCTGTGGGTTTAATGCAAACACTCTGCATTGTTTGCCTTTCTTTTTAGACCCTGCACTTAAAAAGGCCAAAGGTTAGATTAGGTTTGTCATAAAAGACAGGCAGAGGTGTGGTAGTACACTGTTAAAAAAGCCAAGCGGTTTCTAAAATGATCTTTTTTTCGCTTAAAGATTTGATTTTTAAAACAAGGCACTGAATGGCAAGGGATCGAATAGGATGATCTCGGAAAAACTTTGTATGAAAAGAAGGAATAAGTTGCTAAAAAAGTAATTGTAACCAATTTTCAAAAAATAAAAAAAAAATACTAGCAAAGAGATTTTTGAAAAATTTTGCAATCACTTTTAGTTATTTTTTGAGACACATTTTGTATCAAAACATTTTTTGCTTAGTCCCGAAGAAAACAGTTTCAAAAGTAGACTTTTACAAGAATTCTAAATTTTTAATGGGTACTTAATGGGCTAGGGAAATGACCTTTTCATTGATACCAAACTTTACATAAAGTAAGTTCAAATTATGAGTAAAGTGGTGTCAAAATACTTATGGCCACCTCTGTATATTTCAGAACTTACTCACCGAATCGGGCAATCCACTCTGCTTTAAATTTAAGATTTGCTTAAATAATCTTAAATTATGATTTCTTATTCCATCATAATTTTATTTAGAGTCTCTTGCAGTCGTGTTCTCTTGACTGTAGCCTTTCCTATTAGTTTATCCCCCGCTTGCTGCCAAATTTGGCTGACTAAAATTTTAAATTCCAATTGCGAATACGTATTTGATAATTAAAATTGCATGATATTATTAACTGAAAACGACTCGCGGCTTTTACGCTTTGCTGCGCGTTCAATTAAACTGGATTTGGGGTCAAACAGAATAAACATCAATGTTTGCTCTATGTTTATAAGCAAGCACATACACACACACACACACACACACACACATGTGTTGTCAGAGACTTGTTAATTTAAGCAACAAAAGTTGCCAGCAAACAACAAACAACCAAAAAAATCACACAAAATGTGATGATGCCTCCACCGTTGTCTCATTCCTCCTTTCCTTTTCACCTCCAGCTCCTCTTACTGTTCCCGCCCATCGTTTGGGCAGGCCATAAAAATATGAGCATTATTAAAAGCCATGTATGAGGCAGTCAGTCAGGGGGCGTGTTTGGGAGGCGAGCATCTGAGAGAGACGTCGCGCCGCCAGTTTCTCTCCCTAGGGAGACGGCACGTAAATCGTAAAAAAGGTTTTTCCAACAATTCCCAGCTTCAGCGTCAGCTTCAACTTCGGCATCCAGCTCCAGCCCTGGACAGAGCCCAGGGACGGACAGCAGCCGCCTACGTGCCAACTTCTGTTGTTTCGGATCAGTCCGAAAGACAGTGGCCAAAAGTGTTTTGCCAAATGACCAAATGAACATTGGAAAGTCCTCATCAACGCCTTGTCATTATCAACATTATGTTAATACAAGTTGAGCTCAAACATCAAACATCTATAAACATTATGTTAATAGGCTAACAACTTTAGCATTCGAATGCACAAACAACACATATTAAATTGATTTCAGGTTCCTGCTATTTTTATTATAAATATGTAACTATATCTTAATTTTACATATGCACTTTTAGCGACAAAAATTACTGCATACTTTTAGGCGCTTGATTTGCTTGAAAACTTAAAACAGCCATAAATATCGTTATATTTATTTGATCTTCATGGTATTTAGTAGGACTAAAAAAATTAAAAGTATATCGAATACATGCTAACATAGCATACAGCTGTAACCCACTGTTAATTAATGAGAAAAACTCAACAATAAACTAGATTTATTTTGAGCACAGAAAAAGAAGCAAAATAATCCTAGCAACTTTTCAGCTTTAACAGTTTCAGTGATGTCACACATAAAAACAGAGATGAAATTAGTTGCATATTTAGTTGATAAATACTTATAAATTAAAATCAAAGTTATTAAAGTGTGGAAATATGCCTCTTCTTACATTCATTTTAAGCATCTATTGACCTTATTTTAGGCCCTTTATATACTTGACTTCTTTTTTGATTGAAAACAATCCGCCTTGCAGAGGTCTTGTCGCAATTGTTGCAACCGAAAAGTGAAGGCATCAACTGAAACATAACTATGCAGATGATTGAATGACTGACGGACTGACTGTCTGACTGATTGACTGTCTGTCTGACTGACAATCCCGTCTGATACGACATCATCTTACTGGCGCTTATGAGCCAGAGTCCAATGACTTTTTTGAGGTTTATAGTTCAAACGTGTTTTTCTTTTTGGGCCAAAAGGCTTATGCACATAAGTCGATTATGGTCACCCTTTGCTTAACCAGTATTAGCTCTGTGCATATGTATGTGTGTGTATGTGTGTTTGTTTGTTGGATATAACCATAAATTCGTTACGTTGCCTCTATTGCCAACTTCAACGTCTGTCTGTCTGTCTGTTGTTGTTTATTTGTGTGCAGAACTTTGCAAACAACAAACAAAAATAAAAATGAAAGAAAAGTTGCAATAACTGTGACCAGTAATCAAAGTGAAGGCGCAAGGCCAAGACGAAGGCTGAATTGGCTGATAGCTGATGGCCGATGGCCGATGGTCTTGGCCAGGCCAAGTAGCACACAAAAGTATCAAGTGTTGTTTTTGACGGCTGCATATTGACTTAACTGTAAAAATAACAACAGAAACAACAATGACAACGACAATGGCAATGACAGCACAGAAGAATGAAGCATGAAGAAAGATATGACAGATACACTGCAAAAAAAAAGACAGAAACCTAAGCTAAAAAATCAATCTAGAATGGTGTCAAAAGTTCGGAAATCTAGGAATTTGCGGTGAATATCGATAATTATTTACTTTAATTTCTTATTTGAGTCAAATATTATCGCCAGTTTTTAGGTTGAGAGCAAGATAAGAAAACGACCCTTAATGTTTAAAACTAGTTTTTTTCAGTGTACAGTGCTGCAGTTGAGTGAAAGCTAAAAGATGAGGCAAATACCCAGCAGTGGGAGTTGTCGAATTGTCCTGCAAGCAACTTGAGCAGAGAAAGGCACAGAGTGTGTAACAGAGAGAGAGAGGAAGGGAAAGAGAGAAAGAGAGAGATAGAAAAAGTGAGAGAACTGTGGCGCGTGCTGCAAGTGTTTGGATTGAGTTGTTAGGCAACTGATTTGATTTACTGAATAATAAAAAACGAAAACATGTCGACACTCACACACACACACACACACACAGACACACACGTAGACAGACTGACAGACTGACTGACGGGCCATAAACAGTCATAGGCACTTGGACATGGTCTCTTCTCTTCTCTCCATTTCTCTTCCTTTTCCCTCTTTCCTCTGCTCTGCCTTTTTGGATTGGGGCACGAAACGGGAAGTTTATCAACTACAATAAGAAAATGTGACAGACTAAATAAACTTTTTGCAAGACAAATTTGTTGTCGTTGTCGTTGATGTGGTTGTTGCTGTTGTTGTTGTTATTATTGCAAGTGTATACAAAAAAATGCAAAAAATTCTGGGCTGCAATGAACAAAAAAAATATTGTATATAGATATATATATAGCAAAACAAGCAGAAATAACTAGAATAACTTTTATATGACAAAAGCTTAATACTCTTTTCTTATTCTTGGAGTGATTGATTTATCCAAAGTATGATTTACAAAAAATGTGAAGGATATCTAAAGCACGTGAAGCATCTAAAAAGAGATGCGATTTTCTAATTGCATTTTCGATTGATCTGATTAATTTCAATTAGATGTGAGAAAAAATAAATATAAAAGTTATTCATAAAAGCAAACAACAAACATGTTATTCATAAACTTATTTTTAAAAGATCTCTCCTATAGCAAATTGTTTGATTAAAATCTCTGTAAAAATCCGATAAGTTTCCCAAAATGTTCAATTGATTGACATATTTATTATATTATTATTTATCCAAATTATATATATTTATAGGACCTCCAATAAGCAAAAAACACATCTCATGACTGGAGTATTATACCTTCAGTAAGTGTATACACAAAAAAGGCAACAAATTGCGACAGGCAAAATGAAAGCAATTGAACAAACAAAATGATAAAATTTCGCATTGAAAAGAAAAATTACATTTTATTTTTCGACTAAAGCGAAAGTGCAAAAGTGTATGCATGTGCGATGAGATTTGCAAAGCGATATTTCCCAACTGTGGAAAAGGGAAAGGAAAAGGAAAAGGAGGGATGAGTGGGGAAAATACTCTATAGAATCATGACAACTATGGATTGACAGATGCTATAGATATGCACAGTGTCGCACTCTCACCATCTTTTGACAAATGTCAAGCAGTCACTGTAGAGATATTCAATTTATTATGAATGGAGCAGGAGAATAATTTAAATAGGCAAACTAAATTTAAAATTTACTTAGAAGATAAATCGAAAATAAATATATTAATAATAAAAATAAAAAATCATTTTCATAATAATATTTCTAAGAAAAAATGAAGCTGAATGAAGTTTTCTATTAAAAAAGAAGAAAAAAATTTAATAGAAAATCTATTAGTTGGGTAAAAAGAGAAAGAGAGAGAGCTGAAGGATAATAATTAAAATTATTTATTTAAATTCACAAAAATTTTCGAGCAACAACAATAACAATTTATATGCATTTTCCGTGTCTGAGCGAACGATATGAAAATTGTACTCTCAAAAGAGCTCTGACACATTTAATTTATAAAGGAAAAACTGGAAATACGCATAAATATAACGAAAAATATTTTACATTTGTGGTGCACCACTCTGATTGTAAGTACAATACACATATACAAACTCACACACACACGCACACACGCATACAGTTGCATTTGCTGTTGAGGCGTAGCGTGCACACACATACATATAAAAATATAAAATATGGGCATACATGACGTATGCGTAACATAAACCAAAGACAAATGAACAATTGGATATAAATAAGCGACGCAGCCCGAACAGCAGGCACACACATACAGTCACAACATACCAGACACACAAACACGCACACACACGCACACACATACACGCACAGTGAGAGATGCAAAGTGACTCGAATGCGACCAAAATGAAACAAATGGCTGAAATGCTGGCAAAAATGCAACAGAAGCGTCCCAAAAATTAACAGCAACAGCGACAACAACAACAACAACAACAAATTGAGTAACAACAACATCAGCAATAACAACATCGCAGAGTAATAGCAGAAATGGCGACAGAATGGAAAAAAAAGATGAAAAATAAAGCAAAAAAAGAAAAAGAGGGCGATATAAAGCGTTCAGAGAGTGTCATGTAAAAAGCCTTTCAATGCATGCTGCATACTTTTAGGCACTGTAAGTGAGTGTGGGTGTGCGTGTGTGTGTATGTATGAGACGCGTAGAGAACGCGATAAAAGCAATGCATAAAAGAGAAAAGAAATGCAAAAAAAAGGCAACACGTCCAAACACATTGAAAGAACTATACAAAAAGCAATGCATAAAATATGCATGTAAGTGTGTGTGTGTGTGTGTGTGTGTGTGTGTGTATGGCAAGTCAGGCCTGCATATGCTTGAATGCGCGTGTTCGCACTTGCACACAAAAAGCAACAACAACAACAGCAGAAACGAGAGCAATGCAACTACACAAAATGCACAGCAGCCACATTCAAAAACCCCAAACACACACACACACACACTCACTCACTCACACATACAAATGCAAATGTGCAACGAGTGCAAGTGGGTAAAAATAAAACATTTTCGCAATTAATTGCGCTCAATTTAAAATGTTGCAAAATTAATTCAAGAGTCATGCCAAATACACAGGCGCAGTCATTTATGCAAACAGAGGCAGGGCAATGTGAATGAGAGACAGCACAGAGGTGAGATAGCAGAGGAGAGAAGAGCAGAAGAAATGGGAAGTGAGAACAGAGGGCAGAGCAACAGTGCTGCCACAATTTCAAGAAATAAAATAGCCATCAATCAATTAACATTGCAAGTTGCCGAAAAAGCTAACAAAATTATCCGAATAAAAACTACAATTTTTTATTAAATTAAAAAAATCACAATTTGGTTTCAATTTTATTAAATAAATACAATAATAGGTAATTGAAGGTTATAAAAGATAAAAATGTTTTTATAGCTTATTAAAAAAAAAATTTATTTTTTCTTTATTGAAATATTCGAATATCAATTTGGTTTGGCCTTCAAATTTGTTCCACAGATTATGTATTTATATTTATTTTCGTAAGCATGATTATTTTATCATTTAGCCAAGTCATTTATTTACATTTACCTAAGCTCTTGCAACTAGAAAATAGCTAAGTCTAGCTATAAAATAGCTTAAATGACAACACTGCAGATAAGGCTCTGAAACACAGCTGAATTGCTGCTCAAGCGAGCAGGCAAATGCCACTGTTGAAATGCTTCTGGACAGGGATAAAGAAAGAGCAAGGGTGAGTAAGAGAGAGAGAGAGAGAGAATTAAGGAAAGGAAGGGAAGGAGGGTAAAATACATACACGGATATGGACACCGGTTGGCAGCCAAAGGAGCACGCAAATGTGGCGTTGATGAGCGTTGAATGTCGAAGCAGTTGCAACCAAAGGACGAGGCACAAAAGACAGGCAGGCAGGCAGGCAGGACCCGCAGCTTTAAGACACACACACTCACACACAGTCACACACACACACATACAAAGCCAGACGAGGAGAGCTGCAACCAGCAGCCGACAATAAAAATAACAAAAGCAGCCGCAAATGTGAGGCAAGGAGGCAAGGAGGCGAGCAGGCAACGATGCTGCTGCAAGTCCGGCCAAGGAGCCAAAGCAGCTGCAGCCGAAGAAAGCCAACCAAATGAACAATACACTGAGCGAAAAATGGGATAATCAAATGAAGCTAAAATGACATTGAATCAAGTAATTGCAATTCTAAAAAAGGATAGTTTATACTTAGTTGGATGAGTTCCGAATTACGCAAAGAAGCATAAATATCATTTATTCTTGTTGGCCAGTGTACAAAAATTGTGGTATATACGCTAGATTTACTAGAAATCGGAACGAAAAAGTTATCTAAAGTGGTTCATAAAATCTTAAACTAAGATTTTTTTTGTTTATTTGATTTAATGAACACCAACAAATAGTATTTTTAATTAAAAAAAAGCGTATAATCAATTCGATTTCAAATTTTAATGAAATTACTTATTTTTTATGTTATTTATATGTTTATAGATTTAAATCACTACCATCACTTGTAGCGTCAGTAATTTAATTTTAATAGAGAAATAAATTAAGAAATTATGTAGAAAATACTTAACCTTTTCGAGCAGTGTACACACACAGAGAAATACACTCAAGTATACACACATGGTAAGATTGTAAGTCAAATGGGTTTTCTTGTTGTCGTCGTTGTTGTCGTTGTCGTTCTCGTTGTTTTCCCTCTCGTTGAGTTGTCTGAGGCTCAGGCTCAAACTGAAAACTGAGAATGTGGCTGAGACTGAGACTGAGACTGTACAAGCAAAAGGGAGTTGAAGTTGCCGGTCCGGAAGTCGGCTGTTGAAATTAAGCCAACAGCAATTATGGTAACGAATGCAGCAAGCAGCGGCAATTACAGCTCAACAATTGTTAAACATTCTTAAAGCACTAAAAGCCACAAACAGTCAGAACTTTAGTTTCCTTTATTGCAAAACAGAACATATGTTATAGAGAGGGAGAGAGAACAGCATAGAGGAAAAGAGAGAGCAAGCATTTATTTTTTGTATATAATGAACAGTATCTTTTTTGGGGGCTAATTACTCAGAGTGTATCTAAATCATGTCTGTTGTCTTTGCAGTTGCATCCTACGGCAATAAAGGCTAACATCTGGTTTCTGGTTTGAGAATCTGGTTCTAGACTCTTCATCATTTGAAATTTATTTCCCACACTTTTGTGCTTAAAACTTGATCGTTTTCGGGAAGAAGAAGCATTTATTTGGAACCTTGTTTGTACTTGTCTATTAGCTCCACTTTAATTTGAAATTATCGAAGTGAATCCAAAATAATTTTGACAACAAAATAAGTCCGAATAATAAAGAGGTAAATGTATTTTTTTTTTAAGATTATTGTTTAATTTAAATCTACTTGATGCTCGAAGTGAGATAATTGATTTAGGCTTTTTTTAAACACTTTTTTTATTTAATTAAAAATTTTGAAACACATTAATTTTTTATTATTTTAAAGTGGCATATAAATAAATTATAAGATTATAATTATGATGAAATCTAATAAAAATTAAAATTATTTGGCTGTTTTTTAAAGTTACTTAATTTAATTTTAATGTAAATTGAATTCAATTTCTTTTTCTCTCCGTTAAATGGATTTCCAAAACACTCAATAAAAACACTTTTTGTGTTGTACTGAATAATACTTGGTTATTATTTCAACTCATATCAATGACAATGTGTGCAATCGGATCCTTTAGTATCCTTTGCAAGTGGCTTTCAATTATAATGAAATTTACGAAATGATTGTGCAATCAGGACTATTAGATAGCACATGTCAAACAAATCGAGCTCTCTATAATACCATATGTGTTATCTTATCGCTACCACTCTTATCGAAATTTGAAAAACAACACAGAGGTAAATGAAGGGGGAGAGAGAGAGAGAGGGTGAGAGAGATAGAAAAGATACACGCGTGCCCAGTTGAATGGAGTTAACGCTGAAAGCGTTCAGCACAATGCGTTTTACAAACTCCCTAAAGCTATTTCGAAACCAACTTTTTTTCTCAGCGCAAAGAAAAAAAACAAAAAAATTGCAAACGAAGTTTTTTGCTTGTTCGGGAGAGTGGGCGGCAAGGGGCGACAAGGGGGCGGGGCAGAGAACGGTGGCATGTCTCGGTGTGGGCAAATAAATGCCAAGTGCTACGCAAAACCAAATAAAGTCGAGCACACACACACACGCACACGCACACACACTTACACCGACACACTCACACAGATACTTACACGCACGCACATTTAACAGTAACAGACGTTGGCAATGAACATGAATGCTCAGAACTTCGCACAGTGGTTAACAAGCACATCAAAATGTGCACAAAATTATAATTTATTGTGGACTAGGCCTATTAAATGGGATGTCGCTAATTAAAAGTCTTGTGGCTGCAATACAAACGGTTATAGGTCAGTTATTCAATTAATTATTATTATAATTATAATTTATTACTCGGTTATTAAATAATCATCATATGTGTTATATTATTACTCTTAAATTATTAACCAAAGTTTATTTCTTGCACTAAAAAAATGATTTTAATGTTATTATTAAAAAATTATTCTAAAGCTTTTATTATTTACCTTCAAAAACTGTTTAGTTGATCAAATTGAAGTAAACTGATCCAATCCAAAAACGTCCAATTGGTAGTCACAAGCTCAACAGTATTTATTATATTTTGTTTTTTTTTTTTTTATAATGAATTGATTTTAGGTTTTTTTAATGTTTGGAAGCAGTGTGCATGGGTTGCAAGTAGGCAACTGCCAGAGTCTTTTAGTCCTTTAGTTGCTCAATTTCAGTTTCACACTTCCGTCGCCACAGACGTTCACACACACACGGAGACACACACACACACACATGTATGTATGTACATTGTACATATGTGAGTGTGTATGCAGATGGGCGTCCTTTGGCTGCAGGCGTAAAAACGTGAGGCGTACAATTTACGCCAGAAAAATAACAACAACAACGAAAACAAGAAGAAGAGGAGTAAGAAGTGAAGTAAGAGAGAAGAGGCACAACGATGACGACGACGATGATGATGATGAGGACAAGGAGTGCGCAAAAAGGACATGCAACAACAATTAAAGTTTGAAAGAAGCAACGTCGCCGACGACGACGACGACGACGACGACGCCGCTCGACACGGAAAAAGTAAACCGAGCAAAAGTTGTTAACGGCGCATAAAAAATGAAAGAAAAACTGCACAAGACCAGAACACGGTGGCAACGCCAGCAGCTACAGTAGAGAAAGGAGGAGGGAATGAAGAGGAGAAAAGACGAGAGGAGAGGAGGATAATGGGAAGGGGCAGGCAACTGCCAAGTGGCAGTCGTGCAGTAAAAGGCACGCGCATGAAGCCGTAGGACACCAAATGGACGGACAACGAGGGAGAGGACAGACAGACAGACAGACAGGCGGAAGGATAGACGAATGAGGGGAACGGCAAACGGATGGAGGGGCCAAAGTTTTGCGGGGGGGGCGCACAGACAGCGGCAAATTCGCATGCAAATTGTGCGCGAAAAAAGTTGAGAAAGCGCCAAAATGAAAGAAAATTTCAGCTAGAAAGGCAGTGAGAAGAGTGAACTTCGAACAGAAGCGGGAAGGGGAAGGGGAAAAGGATGATAGGAAGCGCAAGCCGTACGTAAGAAAGTTTCCGCCACATAGATGAGGCACACACATGGTGCAAGGCATAAAAATACACACACTCACACACTCATAGGACATAAATGTAAACAATGAAATTGTTGAATAAACAGTTGAGCAGGCGAAAGAGGAGTAGGAAAAGGGGTAGGGGGCACGTACATATGTATTTACGCTGTATGCCTACTACATACTTCAAGAGTGGGGCAGAGTGGCAAACAGAGGCAGCATGCCGGAAGAGCTTTTGCTTGTCATCATTTCACGATCCGCTGCCGGCAAAAAGGTGTGAGACAACGGCAATTATCACAATTGTACTCGGAATCCTCTCAGCTACCCCCTCAGCACCTCTCTCCCCACTCTTCTCTCGACCATACAGTGAGCCTACAATCATTGCCATTTGCTATTCATTCATTCATTCGTGTACCAGTTCTTTTCCCCTACTTACCACTTTTATGAACAAGGGCGCAGACAGGGGGGATTAAGAGATGTCCTCTTGCCCTATTAATAGACAAAGGATTCAATATTTAATATTTATCAGTGTACTTTGTCTCAAAACAAAGAGCTTATGTTTGCTAATTGTGTTGAGAACATAAATTGTAATTGTAATTCACCTTTATGCATTTTTCTCTAAAAATATACCTATTCCAAAAATAAGATTTTAAAAAGTCATTTCCGTGGTTATAGTACTTTGGGAATTGGCTAGAAATTGACTACTAATCAAACTGTACTCTCATCAAATATTTTATATGAATTTACTTATACATAATACAGGAATATCAAACTTAAATTTAGAATGATACTTTATTGTAAAAAGAAAATTAATATATCATGTATTTACTCAAACATTTTTTGAGTTAATGATGCAGAAATATTCGTAATATGCTGTTTTTAATTGTGTATAAAATTCATGTTCATATCCTTAATGATCTTCACGTGAGACTCAAGACATTTCTTGTGTATAATTTTAAAACATGTTTCTATTGAAATGACGTTGTCTGACTTATGACAGTCTTTTAGTAAATAAGTGAATAATCATAACATATCATATTAGGAAGCAAAATAGAATAGGTTAATTGCATGACCCCCCTCTAAATACAATGCTCTCGACGCCTCTGTTTATAACAATTTGAGCCGCCTTTCTCCATTTCAACATTCGCATTCATTCAGGTCTACGCATTGTTCGTGCTCGACGCCTTTGCCGGCCTTTTGTTGCCGCTGCTGTGTTTACATTTACACTTTGCAAGCATCATTTCCATGCCACGTCTAATGCTCAAGGCTTTGTGGCAGGCAACGAGGCGGAGAAGGAGGCAGAAACGGAGGCAGAGACGGAGACAGAGGCGAAGGCAACTCGCAGTTTGCAGTTGGCAGTTCTAAAAGCGTTGCCTACTTTGCGGCGCATTTAGTTAAATTGTTTATTTGCCACGCTCCCTCTCTCCTTCCTTCCCTCTTTCCCACTCTCTCTGTCTGTCTCTTTCAGTTTGCTCACAATCAATTAAAAGTGAGACGCCAATGTTTAATTAAGCTAAAATGCAGTCGTCGCATTTCTGCTCCTCTCCTCACTCTTTCCCTCTCTCTCTCCCTCTATTGTCCTCTCTTTCTTCCTGACAGCGCGATTTTAATTAGCGCCTAACGTTTTTCTCTTTTTTGGGCCTCCTTCGTTGAAATTGAGTTATTAGTCGCTCATTATTGAACTTTTTAATGCAGTCAGTCAAATAGTTGCTCGCTGCTGACATCCTACTATACAAATTGGCCAACAGTCTCTACCAGTTTCAGCCCAGTTTCAGTTCTCGGCCAATCGAGGCCTTCTCGATTGCCTTCACTTCATTCTCGGCCTTCTCTCTTTCCTTCGGGCGTAAAAAGTCGCCAATAATTGGCTACTAATGGCGCCACATCAAAAACTTTCGACGATTGCAATAAAAAATCTCAACGAGCAACTTTTCTGCACAACGAATATAAAAAAAAAACAGCAAATACCAATAAAAACAAATAAGAAAGTTGCATTTTAAAATGTTTGACTTAAAGATACCCTTTGACTGATTTTGACACAAGTCAAAATTAAATTTTTATATTTTTTGTTTAATTTAAAAATTTACTTTTTTCTTTTATAATGTAGTATTATTTTGGCATATTTTTGGATGAGATTTTAAATTATTTTAAGTACATAAATTCTCAAGGGCGTAATTAACGCAATATCTACTAAAATCATTATACATTGTCATACATAGTTTTTAATAAAGTAAATTTTATTAAAATTTTATCATTTTAAAATCAATTGATTGTAAACATTTTTAAGTGATTGCAAATACAAGTATTTGCATCAAACTAAAATGTATACAGGGTATATGTTGAGGAGGAACTGTTAGCCAACCAAACTACCCCCTCTTAAGCGTTTCCATTGGCTACAGGGTATAACAAAATAAAAAGTGAGACAAACAATTAACATTTTCATTTTGTGATTTTGCGCTTTAACTTTGCAAGCGCTATTTATTGCACTTGTCAGTGCTTGTTGTTGCTATTCTCGTTGTTGCTGTTGTTGTTCATGTTGTTCTCGTTGTTGTTGCTGTTGCAATGAAAATCATTAACGCCAGCGGCAGACAACATTGGTGGCAACAACAGACGAGGGAGGAGGAGAGGAAGTTGCTGCACCTGCAGCATGCTGTTGTCAGCTCATTGTAAGTTGTATGTGTTTATGGGCGTGGCATTGAGGCAGGGCGTAAGGTAGCGAGGGGGGGGGGTGAAGAGGGAGGCGGAGAGGGAAGATGGCAACTCACTTGGCACGCGCATTATTGCAAACAATTTGCCCCTGTTTGTGTAGTGGACAAATGACAGGCAGGAACAGGCAACAGTGAAGGCAGCGAGAGCTAAAGGACAAAGGACAGGAGACACGGCGGACAGAGGACAAAGGACAATGGCAGCAGCAGCAGCTAAAGCCGGTGTTGGCAATCGGAAATGTTGCCAAAGTTCTATGCCAGTCAGACCTACACACACACACACAGACAAACATACACACATACGTACAACTGCCTTGCAGGCAAACACACAAAATACACACATGCACAGAGCGAAAAAATCAAGTACTTTTAACTTAAAATGCCACATTTAAAACTTGATATCTCACTAAATTTTGAACATTTTAAGTCGAGTATCACGATTTTTTTTATATACGATCTTGCGTTCAAAATTTTTACGTATTCTAGTATTTTCAAATATTTAAAATTTAAAAATACTGATTAAAAATGTTACAAGCTAAGAATTTTTTCATAAAACCGTTAGGCTAGCGGAAAAAAAACGTTTTCTGTGAATTTTATTTTTTAATTTGACACTTGGTTAAAGAATTCCTGTGCGTGTATTCAGTAATTCGTCCTTATATCAAATACTTTATTCTTTTTTCTCTCTGTGTACACACATAAGTACATACATATGTATGTATGTAGTAGTTGTGCACTCCGTCGTGACTTTCCGCCGGGTTTCGAGGCGAGGTGCGCTCTGTGTTAAAGTTAAGCACTGTCAGCCCCTTGTGCCACGCCCCCCGTGCAGCTTGCTTTGGCCGTTTTTGCCCCTGCAGTGTTTGTTTTAATTTAAATAAATGAGCTTAAGCTTGATCCTTTAAGGCCTCCCGATTCCCCGTTTCTCGTTTTACGTTTCTCCTGCTGCAGTTGTCGTTGCTGCCGCTAGAGGGCGTAACGTTATTTCGCTGACACGCCCACGCGCCCATTGAGGCAACAACGTCATCATTCAGAATATATATATACTTATATATGTATGCAAGGGCTCAGCACATTTTCAATTCAAATTGCTTTGTCGCTTAGCAGCAACATTTGACGGACAGACGGACAGACTGACAGACTGACAGACAGACGAACAGACTGACAGACAGACAGACGGACAGACAGACGGTCAAGGGTCATTTGGACGAGTTGCCATCACTGACCCGCACTTCGTGCAGTGGCTCCCTCTGACGAATCCTTAGGGAGACTCTCCTTAGTCTCTTCAGCCAGTTCGGCATTCTGCTCTTTAGTTTCTTACAGTTCTTCTGCTCTTTGGTCTGTTGATTCTCCTATTCCAGCTCCTATTCCTACCCTACTACCCCTTCTACTACCCCTACTATGTACTACTGCCCCAATTTCTTCTCTTGCTTCGCTTCTTACTCCCCAAGTGCTTCTCCATCTACTGTTTTATCTCCTGCTTCTTCCCCTACCAATTCTTCGTCTTCTGCTCTTTCTCGTAGTTTTCTACTTTCCTCTCCTCGATATGTCCCTGAATATTTCTCCTGCTGCTCTTCCAGCTCCACAGTCTCCAGCTCAATCTGTTGAAACTCCTCAGCGTCTCCAACTGCTCTTTATATCGCTCTTTCCGCAGCTACTCCTCATTCTACTGCTCCTCATTCTTCTTCTCGTTCTCGTCCAGGCGTTAAAGTGTCTGCGCCTTGACAGCACACGATGTCCGCCATTTGAGAGATTGACGTTGGCGTTGACACTTGCAGTTGACTTCAGTTCATAGCTCAAGTGCTTGTTGTTGTTTCTATTGTTGTTGTTATACCCGTTACTTCAAAAGTAAGTAGAAGGGCATATTGCAATCGTTGAAGATAGTGTAACAGGGGAAGGAGGCATCTCCGAGCCGAGTCAATATTGTCATATCTCTGTCATATCTCTGTCATATCGTGTGTTTTAGTGTGAACACTTAAATCTCACAGATTTGTTTCAAAATCATAACGCATAGACTTGTGAAGATCGAACTCTCTACTCAGCCATTAACGCTCTCTTTTATCATTATCTTTTATCCTATTAAATCTCATCAAGATCGAATAAGTAAAGCGACAGTTATGGATGTTTTAGGTTTTAAATGAACTTAGGCCCCTAAAAGTATGCTATGATTATAATATTAAAATAGTTTGAGGGGTATCTCACAGTCAGGCACTCTCGACAATAACCTTTCCCGCTTGTTGTCGCTGTTGTTGTTGTTTTCTGCCAGCTGTAGAACACTTCAAACGGTTTTCTGTCGCTGCGCTTTTGCTTCTTTCGCTATCGCTGTCTCTGTCGCTGTTGTTGTCGCTGTCGCCGCCGCCGGCTGAGCTGCCACCTTTTCACATTGCATCAGTCCATCTCTCTGCATCACTATCTCCCTTTTTCTCACTCTCTTTCGCTCTCTGTTGCAATGGCCAGCTGTTGGTTTACCTTGCAACGAGCTGCGCTGATTTGCAGTTTCTTCTTTTCATTTGTTTGTCGCACTTTTTTAGCTTGTTTATCAGCATTTTTTGTGTATGTGTTTTTTTAGCTTTTTTTTTTGTTTACACGGTAAATTTATTTATGTTCGCGCTGTGGCACATTTTTCGGTATGCTTCTTAAATATTCCCTTTTTCTTAAGTGCTGATGCAAATTTGTTTTCACTGTCAGCGAGAAAAATGCACAGAGAAAGAGAGAAAGAAAGAAAGAGAGAGAGAGAAAGAGCGAGTGAGAGATTAATATAAATAAATGTAGAGTCAGTTTCCCCCAAGTTGCAATTTAAACACAAATTTAACAACAGAGATTTGATTTCATTTAATTTCATTTCAATGCACAAACTTTTTCCTGCTCCGAAACAATAGAATCTCCATTTCACGCTTTTGCTTGTAAACTTGCACTTTTATATCCATCATCATGTTTTAATGCTGAACAATATAATTACAGTTGAGCACTTTTGCCAGCTTGCCACAGTTGTGCTTCTTCTGCTTTTAGCTTTTTTATTTTATCGCTAAGCCGCTTATCATTGGCTTTTTATGGCCACTGAAATGTATAAAAAGTGTTGGAGCATCAGGAACACTGCAACAAGGTAAACCAACAACAAGGTAAACCAGCAGCATTTCCTTAACGTATTTACTCGTATTTGTAAGTCAAGTCAACAAACAGTTGAGTTGATTTGGTTGCAATTGCTTCGAGCCAATTGAATCGACATTAAACTAAGAAGATAAAATTCTGAAATCAGTTGACTGAAAAGGATTGGAATCGAGAGTGAATAAGGCAGAAATCTAGTACGAATTTCCATACTTTTAAAAGCAAGCAGAGGATATTTTAATTGATATGTCCATATTCAAAATATCGCCAATATTCTAAGTCAATTCACAAATGAAAAGCGGTTTATTTATTTATATGGATTTATAATATTCAGACCATATTTGTAGTGAATTACTTTCATAAATTCAGATTATTTAGCTACCATCTTTCGACTTACTTGGCCCATCGATCTCTTTCCGTTATTTTTAACTAATTGGCGCGTGCAAGTCGCCTTCATCTTCGTCGTCGCGGAGCAAACAGCAACAAATAGGTGGTATGCGATACTTTACTCATTTTATAAGTTCAATTAATGTTCTTTAAGTTGGTCTCATTTAATTTCTTTTGCTCCTCTAACATTGTCTAGTGCTAATAGGCTTCATCGAAAAGTCTTGGCTAGAACTCTTGCAATTAAACTGTACACAGTTTAAATCAAGATAGTTGAAAACTCTTTCGCAGCATTTGAATAGTCAACAATATGATAAGTCAATTGTGGTTTGCATGTTATGAAAGAGTGGAATAGATCCAGTTGCAATTGCAGTCCCAATCCCACTCGCTCAACTGTCGCTATCTCCGTGCAGTTGTATCTGAAGCCGAAGCTGAAGCTAATTCAATAAGTAAATCGCATTTCCGCAGCTGAAAGTTGTCATGAATTGGATGGGGGAATAGAGAGTGGGGGAATTCGTCGCGTATTTCATGCCCAGAGGCAACGCATTGACACCTCGTCAAAAGTTTACAAGGCATTTCTTTCCCTCTTGCTCCTTCTCTTCCCTCTCTTACACACTCTCTCCGCAGACAGCTTACTAACTGCTTTAGTGAAAATTTAGTATTAGCCGAGTGCTCAATTTCACACAGAAATTAAATTACAGACGCGTCAAAGTGCAGCCTCGCCTTCTTAGTGGGCGTGGCACGCGCGTAGTGGGCAGAGACAGAGAGAGAGAGGGAGACAGTGTGTAAGAGAGAGAGAGAGAGAGCGGTGAGGAAGTTTGGTAAGAGTGTAAAGCAAATGAGCGAACACCTCGTTAGTTTTTTGCGTCTTGAAACTTTTTTAATATTTACATTCATATTTTGCACCTTTTGGCTTTGCTGACGCGCAAAAACTCGCCCACTTTCTTCTTCTTTTCCATATTTTTTTTTTATTTTTTTGTACACATACACTTTTCTGCATTTTCCGGGTGGCGCAAAAGGTGGCCATAAATTCGTGTTTGTGTTGCAAAATTGCATTTGCCTTTACTTTGAGCTGCGGATGAAGAAATTGCGCCAGATAGCGAGCCAACACTTTGTTCGGGGGTTAACAAGGGGCCGGGATCGGGATTGGGGTCTGGCCTGGGGTCGAGGTCGACATCCGGGGTCGGGGTTAAAAGCTGAAGGGAGCCATATTGCCCGCGCCTAAAAGCAGGCAGCGTAAAATTGTAAAACTGCGCCGCGTCGCATATAATCAAGTTAGCCAGAATCCTTCTCCTCCCTCTACTCCTTTGCACTCCCACCCCACTTAGTATACCCTGTAGAAAATCAAAGTGGCCAGGAGGGTAGTATTACTTTGAGGAAATGTACGTAATAGTCTATGAATGACAAGTCTGTTACTTCAAATCTGCCAAATTGATTAAACAAAAATATAAAAATAAATAAATATAATATAATATATAAAGTAAAAAAATATTTAAAAAAAATTATAAATAATAAAATATATCATTATTGAATAAATAATATAACGAAAAATATCATTTTAAATTTCCTTCAAACGTATTTCAAAATTTTTACATTTGTACATTTATTTTTTGCTAAACAAGTACCAAATTAAAAACTTACTAATAAATATTAAGTTTGAAATAAATAGTTTAACTAAGATACATATGTATATGTTTATGAGGTGATATAACAATTTATTGGGATATTCCTCTTTTTGTATTTGACTACTGAGTATCTTGCAGTCGATCAGACTCGTCTGCAGCATTCTTACTTGTTGTTTATTTCTATTGTTGCAGCACTTAAACTGAACACCATTTGCTGTTGTTGTGTGTGTGTATATGTGTGTGTGCGTTTGTGTGTGTATGTGTATGTGTGTGTGCGCAAAATACTGTAAAATAAATTTGTTTGGTAGCTATTTTTGATGTTTCGTTTTTGTTTGGTATTTTATTAAACTGTTTTGTTGGATGTTTGCTTGCAGATGTCAACAGCACTTGGAATTGATGCAGCTGCAGTGAAATCAAAGCCCCTTGCGCAATTTGCACAAACAACGCACAACAATAGCAACAATAACAACGTCAACAACAAAGCGGCAAATAGCAATCGAAATACAACAAAAATAAATCGAAATCTCAATCGAAATAGAAAATCGAAAATTCAAATGCAAATAGAAATTGCGGCAACAAGAAAAAGTAGCCATAAAATAAGAGCGTCAACAACAGCGGCGACTAAAATTGGCAACAGCTGCAGCCAATAACAAACGTCAGCTGCAAAAACAGCGCAAAAACAAGCCACAACAACAAATACGGCAACAACAACAACAATCACTAGCAACAACAACAACAAAATGGAGTGGCATTTAGGGCCTCTCTTTATCATTTTGATAATGGCCACCAAATGTGGCAATGCCAATGGCATGCCACAGAATCAGAATCTGAATCAGCATCAGCATCATGGTAAGTGTGCTGCGTGCATTAAAATGCCCAATTTGGCCCACTGTACGTGTATGCTAATTCAATCTAATGGCCACGTGCTGTGCTCTCTGCTCTGTCCCACAGAATCAAATTCACAGCTGGATCCGGATCCGGAGTTTATTGGCTTCATCAACAATGTCACGTATCCGGCTGGTCGTGAGGCGGTTCTCGCCTGCTCTGTCCGCAATCTGGGCAAGAATAAAGTACGTCCGTCATTCAATATTTTTTAATACTTTCCAGCATTTTATCACATTTTTTTAAATTTTTTTAAACAATTTTTATCATTTCAATAGTTAATTTTTCAATATTTTTCAACATTCTTCTACATTTTTTTTTTGTTAGCACTTGCTTAACATTTGAAAGTTTTTTAACATTTTATGAAATTATCTACAGCTATTCAATTTTTTTTTTATTTTATTAAATTTTTTTTAAATTTTAAAAAAATTAACATAATTTTTTTAATTTTTACATTTAGGCTTTCTTACTAACTAATCTTAATCTTTATTGACTTTATATTCTTAGCTGTAAAACAATAATTTAAAATAATTTTATTGGCACTACTTATTACAATACTGAAGAGCTACTTTGATTAATGATAAACTTAACGTTTCACTTTCTCTCTTCCTCACTTTCTTCTTGTCTCTCCCTATTTATCTCTCTCTCTCTTTCTCTCTCTCAATCTTCTCTTCGATCTGTTTTCTTCAAGGTGGGCTGGCTGCGTGCCTCGGATCAAACGGTGCTCGCGTTGCAGGGACGCGTCGTGACGCACAATGCCAGGATCAGTGTCATGCATCAGGATATGCACACGTGAGTACAGTGAAATGTCGAAGGAATGTACAACAAATGCATGACAATGCAATTAAAAATTTTATCAAAAGAAATTCGTCAATTGTTTTTTGGGAATATTCCGAGAATTTTAATATTCTCTTGCCATAAAGATCGAGCTTTAAAATTGATCAAAAACCAAAAACAACTATTGATACTCAACTTATGTTAAGTTACTCATAAATATTAGTTTTAATTTTCTAAATACAAATTCAGTTTAGAGTTACATATTTTATTGACAATTTTAATTCAGTACTCCAAGTTTGTTATATACAGAGTCTCCTTTAACTAACTTATTCTTTTCCCTTTAGCTGGAAACTGAAGATAAGCAAGTTGAGAGAAAGTGATCGGGGATGTTACATGTGCCAGATCAACACGAGTCCAATGAAGAAACAAGTCGGCTGCATCGATGTCCAAGGTATGAAGTGATTATGTCATAGGAATAATACAAGTGAAAGGGGATTACATGGTAATTTCGTGTGCTTGTGTGTGTTGCAGTGCCGCCGGACATCATTAACGAGGAGTCCTCGGCGGATCTGGCGGTGCAGGAGGGCGAGGATGCGACACTGACGTGCAAGGCCACCGGCAATCCCCAGCCACGTGTCATTTGGCGACGCGAGGATGGCGAGATGATTCTCATACGCAAGTCCGGCAGTCGAGAGCTGATGAAAGGTGAGTGTGGGAAGTTGACTAAGGGAGAATCTACTTACTCCTTGCTTATTCCTTCTACAGTGGAGACCTACAACGGCTCGTCGCTGCGGCTCATAAGATTGGAGCGTCGCCAGATGGGCGCCTATCTGTGCATCGCCTCCAATGATGTGCCGCCGGCTGTCAGCAAACGCGTTTCCCTCAGCGTCCAATGTAAGTCAATGGAATGAACTCACTGCTCTCTATTGTCACTTCTACTTCCCTCTCTGTTACCTCTGTCTCCCCCTTTGCCACTGTTCTTTGTAGTTGCTCCCATGGTGCGCGCACCTAGCCAGCTGTTGGGCACCCCGCTGGGCTCCGACGTGCAGCTGGAGTGCCAGGTGGAGGCCTCCCCCTCGCCCGTCTCCTACTGGCTCAAGGGAGCACGCACATCCAACGGCTTTGCCAGCGTCTCAACCGCCAGCCTCGAGTCCGGCTCCCCGGGCCCCGAAATGCTGCTCGATGGGTGAGTTGCTCTCCCAATCTTAATCCACACAGTACCATACAGTAGACTCTCACGAATTGCAACCGAATTGAAACAACAGTTTTTCTTTTACCTAAAAAGTCTTTAAACATAAATTTCTTAAAATGTATTTTATTTTTCCCTGTTCAATTTAAGCTTTGTTATTTAATTATTTAAATTTAAATTCTATGTAAATATTATTTTAAATATAAATATAATCCTTTTTAATTCTATATTTTGCTGAAAAAATCCGAGATCCGCACTTATATTTCAAGTGTGTGCACTTTAATGCACAGCTAAATTTTATCTCTTCAAATGAAGTAATTTACATGAATTAAAAAAAATACAACTTATAATTAGGTAAATTACATATATTTTAAAATGTTACATATATTTTACAATATATTTTACAATATATTTTAAAATGTTTTTAACATTTTTCAATTGAATTTACACTCTTTACAGGCATTTTTATTTTTTTTCTGTATTTTTCCTCTCTATTTATTTGTTGATTCAAAGTTGGAACAAACTTAAAAGCATAAAAATACGCAATTCTCAGAATTCGCATGTTTTGGGTTAAACTTTTATTTTATTTTGATATATTTATTTATTCACATCAGCAGTCGACGAAATAAAATTTAAATTTATAATTTTTAGTTTACAATTACAATAAATTTTACAAATACTTAAATATAAATTCATGTTTGAATTTCTGAGAAATTTGATTTTGTGACGCGTTCGAATTTTGTGCGCCTCAACTGTACTTACATAATACCATTTTATCCATTTCCCACTGTCCATTGTCCATTTTCAATTTTTGCCAGGCCCAAATATGGGATAACGGAAAAGCGAGATGGCTATCGCGGCGTCATGTTGCTCGTGGTGCGTTCCTTCTCCGCCTCCGATGTGGGCACCTATCACTGCGTCAGCACAAATTCGCTGGGTCGTGCCGAGGGTACACTCCGGCTCTACGGTGCGTATGCGTAATCTCAATGCCAGCCAAGCCAAACCAAACAACTCTCATGTGTATCCCTCTTGTTATTGTTGTTGCTTTTGCTTTTGCTTTTGCAGAAATCAAACTACATCCGGGAGCCTCATCGAGCAACGATGAGCATCTAAATTACATAGGCGGTAAGTTGAGAATTTTTGTTCTCTGATTTTTGTATTCTGATTTCGGAATTTCTGAATTTTCTGACTTTTTTGAATTTGAATTTCTCGCTTGCAGGTCTGGAGGAGGCGCCGCGTAATGTAGCAGCTGCCACGTGGCGGCTGTTTCAGCTGCTGTTTTTGCTGCCTCTGTGGCTGGCACCGTGGGACGCGTGATATCAAAACTGAACGTGAGCCGGCAATCAAGTATTCCTACAGGTGTTAACCTCCCCCTTCTCATCATCATCTTTAGCGCCTACCGCTTATGCTCCCTCCCCCACCCCCACCCCTTACCCCACTCACACCCCCATCTGATGAGCCATATTTTGTTAAAACATATCGATATGTGGACCGACGTCCACCAACCACAATGCCAATATACATATTATATTATACATATAATTTACATACGTATCACGATGAATGTTGTTTCCTCCTGCCCCGAGTATTTAAATCGAATCGAATGCCAAACCAAAAAATAATTATAACATGCCCCAAAAAATATGTCGCATAATGTTAAATTGCATATAATTAAACACGAATACTATAAAATAGTGCATAAATATAATTAACGAAGAATTATTGAATAAATTATCGCAAACAAAAAGAAAACAGAATAATAATAATATAAAAAACTTTAATAATTTGTTTTATTTAACAAAAGAAAATGACTGTGAAGGCAAGAAGGCTAGTGACGAAATCTGACCATAGCAGCAATTATGCTAGCAATTTTCGGAACTATTGAGAACTGTGGTATTTATTGTCTGTCTCTTAAATTTAATAAGTAAGTCATAGTTTATTAATTTATTTACATTCGTCTTTATTTTTATTTAATCTAAATAGAAAATAATAAATCGAATGACTTAATTATATTTTGTATTCAATTCCAACATCAACAACAATGTTATTTTATCTTTATTATATATTTATTTCCATTCGTCTTCATTTTTATTGAATCTAAATAGTAAATAATAACTCGAGTGATTTCAATTATATTTTTTTTATATTGTATATTTATTTCCATTTGTCTTTCTATTTATTTAATCTAAATAGAAAATAATAAATCGATTGACTTAAATTATATTTTGTATTAAATTCCAATATCAAAAACAATGTTATTATACTTTTATTATGTATTTATTTCCATTTGTCTTCATTTTTATTGAATCCTAATAGTAAATAATAACTCGAGTGATTTTGAATTATGTTTTTTTGTAGTGTTCCAATATCAAAAATAGTTTACTTTAAAATTTAGTTTATGCATTTTGCAGTAAAGTAAATCAAAAAGATTTCGTTCAGCTTTCGTTCATTTGCCTGATGCTGCAAAGCGTCTGTTTTTGTTTGGCCATTTCGAGCCACTGTGCAGCCACTAAATAAATAAATGAGGTAATTATTGAAAAAGCATATCCAACTATATATAGAGCAGTGTGTGATATCTACCCCAACGGTTGCCCTGCAGCACCGGACAGGCGGCATGCAACGTGCGCTTATCGCACTCGGCCGCATTGTCCACATTGTGCCACACGAGGGCGGCGCCTTTCTTCGGCGGCACGACCAGTTGCAGGACGGGAAAGGATGTGACTCCACCCAGCTGCACATCGGTTAGCTATCGGTAAATGCATATTCGCTCTGGATTAATAAGAGCGGAAGAATCGAAGCAGCTGTTAACTTACGTAGAGCAAAACGGTGGCAATGCGATTATTTTTATTATATTCCGAATAAGCCTGTGGAAGGCAAGAATTAAACTCAAGTTAATGAGAAAAACGAAACCTTAAAGGAAGTAACAATTCAACCCACAAATGTGGGACAGCAGCTAAAGATACTTTCAGAAGAAATCGCTAATTAAAATTACCTTTAAAGCAAAATCAACCATTGAATATATGTTAAACAGGGTATTAAGCCAAAATGAATATCGGTTTCAGTTACGATTTCGGTTATGTTCGCATTCAGGTTTTCGGCTAAAGGTAACGCAAAATTTTAGAATATCGGGTTTGAAATACCGTTAAGATTTTGGTTCACGGTTTAAGATCTGTTAAGCATGAATCGGTTTCCTAACGGTTTTTTCGAATGGAATAAATTCGGTCCAATATTAAGAAATTAAAAAAGATAGCATTCTTTAAGAAATATGCCTTTGATCACTGCGGACGGCAGTCCGCGCTAGTGACGAAAGCAGCACGAAGGGTGCGAAAGGCGACTAGCAATATATACACGAAGAATGGACAGTTTGCTATGACAGTCGGATCAGGTCAAAATTTTTGTCACACGAAAAAAAGTAAAATTTATCAGGTATGAAGAGTTTAGCGCATGTGCCGAGTGACAAACATTTTTTTTTAGTAATAAATGTGTAAAACCTAATATTTATCGTTACAAAATTGGATATCAGAAGTTTTGGGGCATGAAAATGTTTTCGTCACTAAACTTTTACCTCGTAGAGAGGCTTTTTTTATAATATAAAATATATAAAATAATAAAACTTTCAGGCATTAAAACCGTAACTATTAACTTTAAACCGATGGAAATGGGTAGCCCAAAAAAAACTTTTTTAGCTATGCCGAAAAAGCTCAAACCGAAAAGCCTTTTAGTAATTTGTTCATGGATAACGATTAATTAATTAACTTCATATAATGAGATGTAGAAAGAGGCACATTCTGTGGACAAACCAGAAACCTCTCAGGGATAAAAACCAACATATTTCCAATCACAATTCAAAGCAAACTAACTAAAGACTCACCTTGTCCGCCTGGAGGCCACAATCATAGTGCATGTAGTACTGTCCACCGATGCCGTAATTGATCACCTCAAGCTTTTTGTTGAAGCTCAACTCGAGGCCGGACATGTCTTTGATTCTCCGACTGAGACGCTCGATGGACACGGAGGCATTGTGAGCTAAACCCGCTCTCATGGCACTTCGCCGGAGATCTGATCTTGGCAAGAGGGCGCCGACAAGGGCTCGTCTTAGATATGGTCTGGCCAAGCGTAGAATCTCAGCAATCTCTTCATTATAGACGACATTGTGGTAGAGCACGACATGGGGATCAAGGCTGAGTTGCTCCTGCTTAAGAGGAGCAAGGCGAAGAAAAGGAGAACTGAAAGTATTATAAGAACATCGTAATTCGGAGCTGACAGGAAGTTTTCTCAGTCCCCGACAATTGGACAGATGGGAGAGATGTTGTTGGGCCATCTTCATAAGAGCTTCCGCTTCCCGTTTTTGCTCCTGCTTCTCGGCGTACTTAAAAATCTGCTTAAAGGTTGCCAAAATTCCTAGAAAATTGCCTGAAATACAAATAAAAAGAATCGGCTCTTACACAGCGCCAAAAAGTCAAGTATTTCATGCTTTCAAAATTGATTTCTCACCAAGAAAAAATTTACTAAGATCAAGGACCTCGATCTGGTTTTAATATTTAAAAAAATTGAATTAAGAAATTACAGTCTTGTTTAAAGATTCGTAATTATTCGCTGCGAAAACCCGTTTCAACCTGAGTTTCAAAACTAAAGGAAAGAATTTTCGTGCACATTTCTAGTAAATCTGGAGTTTTACTTGAAATTTTTACTTATTTTTTCTCACAATTTATATTCACTTTTAGAAATTTTAACTTATATCAAGTAAGAATTTGAAAATTGCAGGGCTTCTTTTTCTCTCTGTGTAAGAATACAACTAACCCTGTTGAACCCGAATCTTGCCCAGCTCCCTCAAGATCACAGCACGCTCTGTGTTCATCAGCTTCAAAACCGGCTCGGGAGTTTCCTCATACTGTTCCAAAGCAATCTCCAGCCATTTGGCCGCCTCCTGATCATCTCCCTGCCGTCGTAGATATTTCGCCAGGCAGACGCAGTCCAAGGTACTCAATTTAGCGCTGAAAAGGGAGAGTGTGCGGTCTGAATAAGCTACTGCCAAATTACATAGACTTTTCAGTTGTGCAGTTGTGGACAAACTTGTATTGCTTTTGGGCTAAGAGACCCTTGGCCATGTGCCGCTCATCCAGATTGTAGGTCTCTTGGATGCGCAGCAATCCCTTGGTCGCATATTCCAGATCCAAATTGGTTATGACATCCAAGTTGTAGTCTGCAATTTGCTGTAGATCTATGGGGAATATTATTTTAAATTATATTAAAGTAAATATTAAAAGAAACACGAACCTTTGGCCTCTTCCTGCTTCAGATAGCTGTACAACTTGGGCGCATCCTGTTGCATTCTTCGCAGCATTGGCAAAGTGTTCAAGGGATTCGAGACAAAAGCCACGGGATCCATCATTGCCTCCTCCTGTCGTCTAATCGCATCATTCACAATTCTGTTGCAATTCATTTCAATTTCATTTTTAAAGTCATTTCCGCTTCTTCCACTTCAACTTACATGCGTATGTTGTTCAACTTGTGCTCCACAACTTCAATGTAGATGCGAAAATCCTTCAAGAGATCATCTTCCCCCTCGAGCACACGTCTCATTTGATGTGTCGACGTGGCCGTCAACTCTTCAGCCATTATTTCTGAAGAGAAGTAGAAAAAGTAGAGGGAGAAGCACAAGCACAGGTTGTAGACCAACATTCTAAACTGAACTGAATTCAAAAATACTCGCACCAACTATTGATATGGCCAATTGGCATTAGGCCACGTCAATTGATTCGTTACAGATCTTCAGTTCCCAACTGCAAAGCGAATTCTTTTTAGCTCTTTCTTAAACAATGTTTAGCATCTAATTTGCCTGTGCTTTTTAATTTTGTGAATTTTGAATTTTTCATACTTAACGCAACATAATTTAGAAATCTTTAAAGTCTCGTAACTTCCTGAAAACGAAACCAATTTTATTGTTGAATATCAATTTTATCACATATTGACCACTTATAAAATTCTACATTTAAATTTGATTTAGTCAGAAAATTTAATTTTTCTGACCATATTTCCAACTTTGTTAAAACTTAACTGATTTCTCTGCAGAATGTCAATGTGCATCAAAATTGTATTAAATTAAAAAGATTCATTTTTTTGAATACTTTTCAAAAACTTAAATTTTCATAGCTTTGTCAGAACTTTACCGATTTCCGTTTGGAATGTAAAGAATTTCATATTTTGACCTCTAATTTCTACCTCTTAATTCTACATTAAAATATAATTAGATAGAAAATAATTTTTTTTTTCAAACACTGTCCACTACTTCCATATTTACCCCTTGACCCTTTTTCAAATATTTCCAACTGTCAAAACATTGTGAAAATGTTACCAATTTCCTTTTGGAATGTCAGTTGAATCATATTTCCAATTTTCAAAGTCAAGCACTTTCTTTATACAAATGCTTTTTTAAAATTTGGTTCACTTGGAGTTTGCTGTCAAAGATTTGTTTGAGTTGAGAAAAGGGGAAATTTGTCAGGTTTTGCAAGATTTGCAAGCAGAGAGAAATTAAAAAATAGAAGATGGACTGGGCATGGATTCGACCGGAGTCGCTGAAGCCGCAGGCGCCTCCGCGATTCGAGCCGTACATTCAGCCGGTGAATGGAATCGTTCAGCCGCCTGTGATTCCGCCGCCCAATCGGCCGGGACGACGGACGAATGTCCTGGACAGCCTGAAGAGTGCGCTGGGGATTATCTGGAAGAGTCGCCTGTCCTACTACTTCCGCTACCCCGTAGATGCCGTCAGCCTGGGCATACCCGACTACCACAACGTGATCAAATATCCGATGGATCTGTCGACGATCCGCAAGAGATTACAGAACAATTACTACTGGCAAGCGGACGAGGCGATGGACGACTTCGAGCTGATCATCGACAACTGTCTGGAGTTCAACGAGGAGGGCACGGAGGTGCACGCCGCGGGGAAGGAGCTGAGGGAGGCATTCCACCAGAGATTGGACCTAATTGATATGACAAATGAGGTGGAGATCGTGCCACAGGCGGGATCAAGGAAGCGAAAGGCTCAGACAACATCTTCAGCCCCGGTTGACGAGTGCTCGAATTACACTAGACAGCAAGAGACAAATTTTGAATTTGACGGGGATCAGGAGGAACCCGATCCTGAACATCCCGACTCCTATGGCGAATCTGATTCCGAACCTGAACCCGAAACCGAATCGGAAACCGATTCTGGACCCGAACCCGAGCCCGAAACCGAAACTGTTGCTGAACCTGTTTTTGAATACCAGCCAGTTTTTGAGCCCGAATCCCAGCCAGAATTCGAGCCTGAAGCCGAGCCTGAACCCAAACCGTTAACAGATCAGGAGAAATGGCAGCTGAAAACGGAAGAGCTGCTCGAATATCAAGAGTATCTCATCGAGAAAAGCCACTGCAAATATCTGCTGAGAGTCCTAACAAAACGAAAACGGGCCCATCACAATTGGCCCTTCAATAATAGGGAACTTTGGCCCATTTATTGCCAGAATGAGGAGTTTCTTAGTACCGAAGTCGAGAAATTGGACTGGACAATTTTAGGCGAGAAACTGGCAGAGAATCATTTTGATGGTTTTGAACATTTCGTGATGACATTGCGACAAATGTTTCAAGATGCATTGACTTGTTTTCCACTCGATGATTTTTTAATTGATGCGGTTAATGAGACTGACGAGGTACTCGAATCATATTTGGATGAATGCCGCGATTCGATTGAATACATGAGGGACGCACTATACGAAGAAATCGATTACCTGGATTTCGAAATGACCGACGTTTTAGAAGCCAATGTTGACGAAGAAGAAAGTGAAGCATCATCTCCGGATAGTGAGAGCGACGTATCATTGTCGTTTGCATCTTAAATTTAAAAAAACCGCCAATAAACTTTGCCACGCGAAGAGCGAAATGCACCAAACCAACTTTAAAATAAGCTTAATTATTTTACATTTTTAATTTTTTGTTTTTTTGTATTTTTAAATTTGTTTCTCAATTTTTTTAAATTGATTTTTGAAAATTTCAAATTTTTCATTTCAAATTTTGCGCACAAATTGGAAATCAGTTGTTATGTTATTCAAATAAACCGCCAGGTGTCGTCTTATCTTACAGCACCGTATTAACATTGCCATTTTGAGTGTAACAGCAAGGCAGCCAACAGCAAATGTTAACCTGATCTAAATGTTGTCTTCCTGATACGAACTGCTTTAACATAAGTTACACACCTAAGTTACAAAATACAATTACACTATATATATATAAATAAACTAAACGAATTTAACGATATTGTTAGCGAAGCACAGAGATGTATCATCATCTTTTGCATCTTGAATTCAAATAAACCGCCAAGTCACAGTGCTTTTATTACATTACGCCAGATGTCGTCTGCAATAACAGTGCCATTATGAGTGAACCGCAATGCAGACAACAGTTAACATGAACTAAATAATTGTAATAAACTCATATTTATTATTAGTATATGACAAACAATCATATGCATATAACTACTCTTCTGCTTATGTATTTCATGTAATCTTGGCTAAAAACTACATTTATATACTTTGAAAGCCATTTACCAAGCGATACTATCGATAGTGTAGCAACTTGCCAGTGTCGAATTATTACTAACGATAAGCGATAACATCTTGCGACAGCAATCGTTGCGAAGTAAAGTTGTTCATTGTAGTTCAGTTGAAGGATTCAGTTCAGTAGCTCAATTTTTGGTGAACGAACTAGTCGATCAGTTAGTTCAGTAGTTCAGTTTAGAGCTGGGATAAAATCGATTCTCAGTGCATCGATTTTTTTCGATCTTTTAGAAAAAAAATCGATTAAATCGATTAAATCGAAAAAATAAACTTTTTTTTTTAAATTTATAAAGATCAATTCATGGAGATCATATACTTAAACATGTAAAAAGCGGCGCGTCTATGCGCGTACAATGCATCCAGCCCTACTAAACACTCGTTCTGATTCGGTGGAGCATTTGCATCCGATTCCTTGATCCACCAACACACAACGATCCTAAGGAAATATAAAAACAATTATATAGATCTATTTAATCAGTTAAAAGCATAATTTTTTATTAAATTACCCTTATTCGCAGGTTTTGTTCCTCTCCTTATTCACAGTGATGGAGTTTAGCTGATGGAATTTAGCTTCACGATACATCGATTCTACCAAAACAGAATCGATGTTTGAACGAAAAAAAAGAATCGATAGTATCGATTCTAGAATCGATTTTATCCCAGCTCTAGTTCAGTTGCTTTAATAGTTCGTTCGAGTCTTTTTATAGTTCGATCGAGTGCCATTCTCGTTAAAAAGTTAGTTCGAGTCCCATTATAGGTCAGCAACCTGATAACAATAACAATACCTGATAACAAATTTTGTTTTGTATATTATTTATATGTTTGTTATCTTCGGAGAATATTAATATTTTAAGTAATTGGATTAAAATGTGAATTCTATTGTTTTTATATTTTAAATGACATATTGCTTTTTATTTTCAATACTATTTTTAAATATAACGAGCGATAAGGGATCTCGAATAAACGATTGAACGAACGAGCTAAACAAGTGAACTACTGAACTATAAGACCTACAATCAGGGATCTTGTTCGTTCGTTCACTTTGGTTCAATCGAACTTAGTCCGAACTAGGGATGGCGATATCCAAAATAGTGACGATATTGATATCCAAAATAATATCGTATATAATATCATATAGAAAATATCATATCGTAGTAAATATCGTAAATATCGCCATGAATATCGATAAAAACGATATTCTTATGTTTTCAACAAAAACATAAAATTTTATTGAATACAGTTTGTTCAATTAATAACAATATTTATTAATTCACAAATTAAATAAAGAAATGCTTCTTAAGCAGTTTAAAAGGAAAGAGAATATCAGAATTTCAAAAACTTAAAACTTGCACCGAACAGAAAGTGAGTGCACTTCGAAATAAATAAATAATCACGTTTAAAAATGATTTAAAATTACTTAATTTGGCATATTGGAAATGTGTAACGCGAACGCACGATGCAACCAGCATCACCGCTCACAGAATAGAAGGGAAAAACGAAAATTTTGAGATGATATGTATTTTTCGATATATCGAATTAAAGCTCGATATATCTAAATGGTATCGCATTAAATATCATATCGTCTCCTGCTTGGATATCGTTAGTAAATATCGATATAATATCGATATCGCCATATCGATACCCATCCCTAGTCCGAACGATACCGATGCAACTCTTTTGCGAAGCTGCTCAAGAAATTTCGTGAAAAAACGCGAAAAATGTCGTAAATAATTGATAAATGATTGTGCAAAGTGTTAATAAGTGATCTGTGTAGTGTCAAGTAATGAGATTCGCATTGTAAAATGCATAAAAATGTAAAATAAAATGCTGCAAACCTGATTGCTGAAGAGGCAGGCTTTTTTCATCGTCGTAAAATACATACAGACATTCTCACACACACGCACACGTTAACGCTGATGTATATATGTATAACGCGCGGGCGCGAGAGTGAGAAAGAGCGTAAACGAGAGTCGTACATGTGTTGTGTTGTGTGTACGTGTATGCGTATGTGTTTTTGTATGTTGTCTTTTTGGTGAGAGAGCAAGCGCGCGCCAAGCAGGCGAATGCGAGAGCAAAGCAAAAACCAACAAATAAGTGAACGAAAATAAAAACCGAAAAATACCGAAATCGAATATTGGAACAAGTCGTGTTTGTGTTTTTTGTGTATGACAAATTATGTCCTAGCACAGCCTCCCCCCCTATACTCTTCCCCCTTGCCAGCCACAAGTTGGATACATTTGCAAAAAAAAAAAAACAAAAGGTAATTAAATAATATATACATTAAATAGGCGTCGTCGGCTAAAACGTATTTTCTTTTTGGCCATGATGAGTCACGTCACTAATAACAATTGCATTTTGACACAATTAAATAACTAACACCTTCATTCATTAGAAACATTAGATTGTTGTTTTCCTTAGGTATGTAGTAGTTTGTGTAGTTGTTGCCGTTGAGTATATTTCTTTGCTTTGAAATTGTGAAATTTACGAGCACAACTTGTACTGTTATTTGTGCAAGTATTTAAATGTGATTTTTATCTACGACGTTGGAAAAACCGAATTGAGCAACAACAACAACAGTAGAGAGAGGGAGAGAGAGAGGGCAAGAATGGTATAAAACAACAAACAGCATCAATAAATAACGTTTAATGTGTGTATTGAGTATCTACAGTTAATTGTTTTTGTTGTCGACTTATTTTAAATCAAATAAACTCGCTCTCTCCCACACTCACACTCACTCTCTCTCATTGCCACCTCTCCCTCCCCCTCCACCTCCCTCTGTGCGGTGTGTGTTGCTCTCTCGCTCGCTCGCATACGCACTGTGCTTTTGTATTTATAACTAAAATTGCGCTGATCATTTGCGTTGCTTTTTAAACTTTTAATAAATTATGTACACACACACACACGTATGTATGTCTGTTTGTGTGTGTGTAAGTGTCTACAATAAAATGAAAAACTGCCAAGCAGCTAAATCGATTGGCTTACGACAGCGCAACGTTGTTGTTGTTTTTGTTATTGCTCTCTGTTATGTTGCTGTTGTTGTTGTTGCTGTCGTCGTTGGGCTGCTGTGATAATTTTGATGAATAATTACGAAATATGTGTACGTATTTATTAGATACATTTGTATCTGTGTATATTTGCATATTCATACACATGTCTCTCTCTCTCTCTCTCTCTCTCTCTCCTCCACTCTTGACGCCATCTTTGCCTATGGCATTTTTGTCGATCAAAAAGCCAAATTCCAAAGCGTGAGAAACTACGCGCCAAATGAGTAATTGCTCAAATACATATATTTACATACATATACGCACACTCACACAATGCACTAATACATACATACGCCTTAAAATATTGAACGTCGCAAATTGAAATTTGCTGTCTGTTTTTACGCTTCGCTGCACCAGACACAACTTATCGCACACACCTCGCAAATGTGCCAAATTTTGCTGTTGTTCATTGCTAAGCAAATTATCAGTTTACATTGCTTACACTAAACATACATACAAACATACATACAAACAAAATTAAACGTGCGGCAGCTGCTGCAGCTGAAGAGAGAACTAAAGAGAACCCACCACCACCAACACTAGCAGCAACAACAATAACAAAACAACTAATAAAACAAGAACAATACATTGCCTACTATCCTTGTTGTTGTTACTACTTTCGTGTTTCGTGGCAATTGGGCATCAGAACTGCGTTTCACGCTTAGCTTTTGCTGCTCATTCATCCTCTCACATTCACACGCACACATTTACAAATACATACATCATAACATCGCCTCCTCTGCTCCCACATATTGGCGCGCACATTTTCTTTCACCTTTGCTGCGTGTTGTGTTTTGATTTAAACGTCTTTTTGGGCACCTCAATCACCTTCGCCCCATACACACACACACGCATACTCACACCCACGCATATGCGCTCTCTCTTATATTTCATTAGTTTGAGCTCCCACCTCAGTGCTCTCTTTTGCTCTCTCGCCCGCTCTCTCTCAGTCACAACACACATTTGTTGCTTGTTGTCTTTTGCTGTGTTTAATTCAAAATTCTTCAGCTGCTACTGCTGCTGCTTCGCTTGGCCTGTGTTTATGGGCTTTCTCTTGTTGTTCGGCTCTATTGCGCTCTCTCACTCTCTCGTTCTTAGTTGCTCTCATTTCGCCTGCACATGTATTTTTGGGAATTTTTCGCATAATTTCATGCAAATTTACATACTTATCTATATATGTATGTAGGCATGTAAGTGTGTGTGTGTGTGTATTTGCTGTCCAACTTGTCTGTCGTGTTTATATGTATGTATATTTAGTAGCATTGTTGTTGTGATTGTTATGCTCACGTTTTTAATCGTTCGTCAGTTGATTCGGCTTTCAATCGACATCTTGGCATCGTCGTCGTTACCTGCTACCTCCCTCCCCACCCCATCCCTCGCCCACTCACTCATTCACTCACCTCGCTGTCTGTCTTGTCTGCTCCCTCTGTTGTCGCTGCTTGACTTTAATCTGCTCAATTACTCGCAATTTGCAAGTTGTGTCTCCGTCTCTGTCTCAGTCTCGTTGTTGTGCCTACCTGTCTGAACAGGTATTTGTGTGTGTGTGTGTGTCACAATCTGTCTCTGTATGTATGTATTTCGTTTCGTTTTGCGACTCATTCGCCTTATGCATGTTTTTGTACGTTTTGCGCTTGTTTTGATTTCTTAATCTTTTTACCATAATTGATGGCAATTAAATTAAAGGTGTGTGTGCGGCCTCGCGCCTTAGCGTTGTTGTTGTCGTCTTTACACGATTGCCGGACTTCGGCTTAACTCGTCTTGCATCGGCTCGCTTCGGCTGCGAATTGACTCGTTTTGATTCGCACGAATTGGTCAGCTCACTCGTTTGTCTGCCTGTGTGTGTGTGTGTGTGTGTGTGTGCGTTGTTTGTTGTCAGTCACCTCCATCTCCGGCTCCATCTCAATTCCCTCCCCCTCCCACCCCTTTAACACAGCTCGCGTGACTCTTATTTATTTGTAGCATTCAAATTATTCACATCAATTGCTCTTTTTTTTATTATGTCTTCTCCTCCGTCTTTGCTTTGTGCACACATTTCTCAGAGCTCGCATTTTGTCATCTTTAGCGAGATTTTATTGATTAGTTCAATAATATGCCTCACAGCTCAGCCATGAGGCATCAACGCACACACATACACACGTATGCGCATATTTACATACATATATGTACAGATATGTGCAAACTAATAAGAACAGCTTTATTTTTTATTACATTAGTTTTATGATTTAAATATGAACTATGAAATGAGGCCTACAATTTTGTCCTGAAGTTATAGATGCCACTTTCTGCATATTTTTTCATGTTTCTCATTATCGTGTCATAACTTGTATGATATTTGTATCTTCATTTTTAAAATCTCTCCATTAGATTTATTTCTCACGGTTGAGTCAATAGTATCAATTTTATGGCAGGGTGTTGTTAATTTTTTGCACTCGTCTGTATGCGTACATGTATGTAAGTTTAATTATAGCGATTTACTTAATTGATGTCAGCACTCATACACACACACACACACACACACACACAGAGAGACACTCTACACTGTTATTAATACTAGTTTGCAAAGTTTTATGTGTCACTCTGTGTTCAATTTGCAATTTAAAGCGTAGTTTGTATTTGTATTTTGTGTGTCGAGTCCGAGTATTAAGTATTAAATTGTTGACAATTGTTTTGAGCTTGAGCGAATTAACCTTTAGTTTGTTATGTCATTTCTGTCATGTCTCTATTTGCTCGACAGTTTTCTAATATTCACATTAGGCGTATTACAAATTTGACACCACATTCAATTGCAACAACAATCTTAACATTATTCATGAGCTTATATTATTTAAACTATCTTCTGAATTGCCCTTGCAATAATAGTTCGCCTTAATGATAATCGTTACACTTAATTGATTCAAATCATCAATACTATCATCTCATCATTACACTATTCATCCCTTTATCAATCATCACATCTTTCCCACACACAACACCAAATAATTACAGCTGAAAAAAGGTTGAAAAAGCTTTGAAATCTTTAATAAGTTTTCACTACATCAAGTATAAGAAGAACTAACTGTTTGTTGATCTGGTACATCAATCATCATTCATCCATTCTATTCAATCAATCTGACTGTATTACATCATTCATACATGCTGTGGGTCGCAAAAGATTAAAGGAAAACAGTTAACGGTCCGTTTAAGCCGCAAATGAAATAACAAACGTTAACGTTAATGTTAACACAAATGCACACACTCATTGTGAATATGGAAAATGAAATGAGAAACGATTGTCTGGCCAACTAGCTAGGAAAACAAAAACAACAACTGAAACAAAAAATTCAGCCACTTTGGTTGGTGTACAGTTGACATGATTGACTAGCTGCATAACTAACTAACTGACCGATGGCTTCGAGCAACAGTAACCAGCAAATAGTAGTAACTAGTCACTTGTAACTTGCAACTGGTAACTGTGTTGGTAATTGTGCCGTTGTGTCGTGGGTCGGTCGTGTGCCCCTTGGCCAACACAAACACCTCGTAAAGGAAAAAAAAACAAACAAGTAAGAAATGCTATTCTGTGCATAACGAAGATTTAATACCCTAGTTTCTTGCAAAAGTAAAGTTACTGAAAAATAATATATTTTTATGAGAAAATTAGCATTTATAATTTTATAATTAAAATTTTTGGCAGGATTTGAAGGAATTTAGATAAAACATCATTTTGGTCATAGTTTTGCCTCTTAATATAAAACTTTATTCAATTCTATAAAATTCATCGTATTTAACACAAAGCTCCCTCGTTTGCTTTTTCGATAATGTTTTTTTTCAAACTTTCTAAATCTCTGGCCCTAACTTAAATAAAAAGTATAAAGCTGATCTTTAAATAATTTTTTGTCTCAAAATATCAGTTTTTTGCAAAGAGTTACCCTCTGTTTTTTGAAAAATTCATAATTCTGAATTTCTAACTAACATTTTCTCAACTCCTTATGTTATAAATAGCATAGAACTACATTTTAAATATTATTTTGAGACTTTATTTTTATATTCGAATTAATGCACTATAATTTTAGATTAAAAAAATTGTCGGAGCTATGTATTTTTGTAAAGTAAAATGTTTTCAGAATCTTCAAACTGGCATAACTTTTTGAAACCGATTTCAATGCGCAATATCCTTTAATTCAAAAAATACTCTAATTTAAATTTGTTAAACTTTTTTTTGTGACCATTATTAGTCACGTCTGGCCTGTCACGCTTCCTCTAATGCGTTACACATTTCGTGACCAAATTATAATACCCTCTGCAAGGGTATTTAAAAGAAAAATACTAATAAAAAAAACACAATCACCTATGCACGAACTGAGTCATGCATGCAGCAAACTGCACTAAACTGAAAACTGAAACAAAAAGAAAAAGCAATAACAAGTTAACGTTCAAAGAGGGGGAGGGGCCGAAAAATACGAGAGGGGAACGGGAACGTTTTTCACCTCATTCTTATTTCATCAGGCATTAAGTATTTCACAAACATGGTTAACTGTCACATGCAGCTCCTGCTGCACTCTCTTACATTCATACACAGCACATGCATACATACGCACACACACACACACACATGCACCCATACTCCCACCCATTGACACACAGGCGCACACACACACACACACTCGCACAAACACACATAGTAAAAACTCAACTTGTTTGCCAACTGCGACGAAGCGAACTAATAAATTTCTACTTTGTTTTTTCTTTCCTCCCCCCTCCCCCTCCTCATTCCTTCTTATTTCAATCATTTTTCCAGATTCAAGAAAAATCTCTCGCTAAGACACAAAATTCGCGAATAAAAGCCGATGCGCAAAAAGTGTGCTAGTGTAAGAAGAGGAGGAAGAAGAAGGAGAGCGGGGATTGTTGTGAGTGTACGAAAAGTATTTGATGATGTAGTTCATCATGATCATAATGATAACAACAACAATGATGATGATGATAATGATGTTGTTGCCGATGAGAGAGAACAATCATAGTTGAAGCAACGATCCGCGAAAGTACAGCAATGTGGAAAATTGTAAATACGACGAGCAAAAACTCAAAACGCAGAAAAACTAAACGCGCAAAAAGAAGAATTTTCATTCTCGACTTGCCATAAAAAAAAACCGAAAAGAAAAAGAAAACTGAAAACAACAATTCGCTGTCGTAAAAGGGCAGTCCTAAAGGAAAACCCACCACTAAAACAACAAGCGTAAGAATTTTAATTTCTAGCAACAACAACAACGACAAGCAAATCCTGCAAAGTATAAAAAAGTTCAAGTCTGAAGTAGAAAAACCACTTAAAACGTCGATGAAACTGTTGACGGGAGCGAAACAACAACTACATTGCGATTAACACGCGAGAGAGTGTGAGTGTAAGCGGGTGACAGAGAGAGAGCGAGAGCGAGAAGTTGCTCAAAAGGAGTCTGCCAAACGAAGTCAAAGACAAAAACGAGCGCGTGCTAAGGAGCAACATTTGTTGTTGTTTTTTTTTTTTAACTACATACATACATATACATATTTAGTGGTAGGCAGCGTGTAAAGGTGGTGGTGTGTGCTGGTGGTCACGCAAGACTTGGCAGCGGCGCGAGCGTCATCGTCAGGAGCAGCAGCCGAGAACCAATAACAACAGCGAGACAAAGGCAGCTGCAATTGCACCTTTCGTATGTTCAGGAGCGTGAGAGAGCACAGCACAAACAAAGAGAGCGGCGCTGTGTGTGCGTGTGTGTGTGTTTGTGTGAGAGAGAGTAAGTGAGCGGGAGAGCGAAAGCAATTGCAAAGGTAAAGCGGCTGCCGCATGCCGACGTCACATTCGGCTTTAGTAGTTGTAATTTGCAAAGCAAGGAGCGAGGAACGCGCGCGAAAACGAGCTAAATATACGAGCAGCAAACGAAACGATACGAAAACGAGTCGCGCCGTGTTAAGTGTCGAGTGGGGGGAGTCGAGTGGCATTGGTAACCACAGCAACAACAACAATAACTAAAATAAGAGAACGAGTAAAGAGAGCAGGGGGCAATTTGACGCATTCCAAACGTGGTTCACTTACAGAGGCTTCAACTGCAGCTTTTGTGCATGTGTGTGTATTTGTCGTTGTTGTTGTCGCATTGTTAATACCGGTATATGTTACTGGTTTATTTTATTGTCGGGCTCACGTGAACATTGTTGTTATTCATTTGTTTTTAGTTGTTGCAAGAGGAAAGTTGTGCCGCCAAAAAATTGCAAATGCAAAAACTAAAAACTGTGGCAAGTGCGTGTTTATTATGGGCCGTTCCAAGTTCCCCGGCAAACCATCCAAGTCGATTAATCGCAAACGGATAAGTGTGCTGCAACTCGAGGATGCAACAACAGCAACAACAACAACGGAACAGCAGCAGCAACAACAACAACAGAGCGAACAGAGCGCCAACTCGGCAACGCGAGAGAAGAGCAACAATTGTGATAACGATGATGATGAAGATAATGCGCCAACTGGCGCTGTTGCCACAAGTGGCGCGAGTGGCTCGAGCAATGTTGCAGCTAGCAGCAACACAACAACAACAAATGGTGGCAGTGTAAACGGTGGCAGCAATGACAAAGGCAACACCAACAACAGCAGCAACAATCACCATAGAAACGCAGCAGCAGCAGCAACAGCAGCAGCAGTTGCAACTGCCGCAGAGTTGAAGGAATGCAAAAATCAAGGCAACAATAACGAGGCGGCAACTGTTGTTGTTGCTGCTGCTGCTGGCGCTGCCGAGGACACAAACGATGATGACGACGATGACAGCATCAATGACAAGAAGCCTGCGACAGCAACAACAACGACAACAGTTGCTGCAGCCTTTGCATCGTTGCAACGTGCACGCAAAGGAGGCAATAAAAAATTCAAAAACTTGAATCTGTCCAGAGCGGAGGTGATGTTGCCCTCAACGTCGAAACTCAAGCAGCAGCAGCAACAACAACAACAACAACAATTGCAACTTAATTGCCCTTCATCATCAACAACTGCTCCTGCGACAACAACAACAACAGCAGCAGCAGCAACAACAACTTTGTCAGCCACAACAACAACAACAACTCTGTCAGCTGCAACAATAACAACAACAGCAGCAGCAGATACTGCGATTGGGACGCCAGCGTCAACGGCGTCGTCGACGTCGTCGTCGTCATTGGTGACGGCCACAACGGCAGTGGGCGGGGGAGGGGGAGGTCTGCTGACAACAAATCCCTTTGCCACAGTCGCAGTCACAGTGGAGGCAAAAGTTGTTGAGGCAGCTGGCAGCGCAGTCAGCGGTGGCAGCAACGAAGACGTTGCAATGGTAAGTTGATTTTTTTTTTTTGTTATTGCTGCTCGGCGAACGCTTTGCAAATGCATACAGTACGGCCAGTAATTGTTTTGACAAAGCAAAATTATAACACATTTATGTTTTACATTTTTATAAATAATTAATCACAACGAATCCAATTTATTTTTATTTATTAAATATTCAAAGAACCATAAACAACAATAATAAAATAAGAAAAAAATTAAAACAAATTATTTAATTTTTTTCTTTTCTTTTCAAAAAACAATTTAATTTTATTATTATGGTTAAAAAAAGTTTTAAAATAAAATCATGGATTTAATTGGGCTAAACAATTTTTCAAAAATAAAAAAAAAACAATTATGTGAATTTTATTTCAATAGCAAAACAATTACTTGACCAACTGTTTGCATAGGTACTCTATATGCATATAGTCTATAAGTTAAAATGCGATTTTCCTCACTGATTTTGTTGTGTCTCGCCCTTTGTGTGTGTTGCGTGTTTATTTTTACTTATGCTGCCCCATTTCAGACCTACTAAAATGTAAATACTATAAGAAAAAACGCTACTCCACCCTCCCTCTAACTTTGAATCTCTCCCCCTTTTTATCCTATTCCCTTTTGCCAACTGCTTGCCACACTAAATTATGCGCCCCAAGTTGCACTTAGTTACACTTGCACCGGTTACCCTTCCAAACAGTCTGACTGTCTGCCTTGACTCGACTCGACTTCAGTTGCAAGTTGCAATTTGGCTTGCCTGGTCTTGTCTTGTCTTGTCTTGTCTTACCTGCCTCGCTTACCTGTTTACCTGCTTAATTGGCTCTTATGACGTTTTCGCGCTCTGCCTCTGTTAGCCAACTTTCAGGCTGTACAGGCTGCAACATAACTTGTTTTCCCCCAAAACTTGCACTTGCTTTTTTTTAGCTTCTTTGCTCCAATCCCCTTTTTTATTGTTTTATTTATTCCATGCTCTGCTTTGTTTTTTATATTTTACTTTTGCTTTTGCATGCTTCTTAACTTTCCGTAGTTGTTGTTAGTGGTGATGGTGTTGCTGGTTGTAGTTGTACTAGTGGTTGTTGTCGTGGTTGCTTTAGTTTTTTACGAGCATTCATGTAGTTAGTTGCATGAATTATTGATTGGCTGTGGGAGACTCGACTCGAGTATGGGAGTTTTTCTCTTAACAGCCCAGTACCCGAAAGATATACGAGAATATCGGTTCGTGACAATGTCTATCCATTTGAACAAGGGATCCTAGCGATTACAATTTGTAAAATAAAATAAGAATTATTCGGTGATTGGTATCAGTAAATGTCAAAAAATTCCATAAATACCAAAAATACAAATATCTAAAATATTCCTTGAATTAAAATTTATTTTGGTTATCCCTTCGGTATTTTTTGATTGAATTCTTTTTGCATATTTCGGTGAATTTTGATATATTTTATCTTTTATTTTTCTTAAAAAATATAAATAAATATTAAATATGTAATAGTTTTAAAGATATTCATTTTTTTTTAATATTAAGAAAAATTTGGTTTCTACGGTATTAGAATTTTAAGTAACAAATAATGGTTTATGTTAATAATCAATTAAATTATGTACTCATTATTAATAATAGTTAAGATGAGTTTTTGTTTGTATTTTGCTTGAATTAAACGGTTAGGGTTACGGGTACTGATACTGGGCAGCCAACAGTCGAGCACTTTGACTGTATTCTTTATACTAGCTACTTTTAGTTTGTTATTGTTGAGTGTTGGCCCTAAAACCTGTCGTTTTACATTTTTGCAGCTGATGGCTTCCAACGACCAAATGATCAATGAGGCGGCAACGGATGCCCCAACCACCAGCAATAACAGCAGCACCAGCAATAACAGCAGCACCACCAGCAGCAGTAACACCAGCAGCAGTAACAGGAACAGTGGTGCAGTGGTGGTCAAACCGAGTGAAGGCAGTTCCAATGCAAATGGTGCTGGCGCAGGAACAGGAACAGGAGCTGTTGGAGGAGGAGCAGCCGTGGCAACGACAACAAAGCAAAAGAAGACGGTCACCTTTAAGAACATACTCGAGACGAGCGATGACAAGTCGGTGGTGAAGCGTTTCTACAATCCGGATAATCGCGTGCCCCTCGTCTCCATCATGAAGAAGGACAGTCTGAATCGACCGCTTGCATATTGTCGTGGCAGCGAGTTTATTGTGCGTCCCTCCATCCTCTCCAAGATACTCAACAAGAACTCCAACATCGACAAGCTCAATTCGCTCAAGTTTCGATCGGTGCAACCACCCTGCAGCCGCAACATCTACACATGATTCAGTAGCAGCATCTACATCCACATCATCATCATCATCCTCTGTCTCCGTCTCCGCCTCGTCATCTGCGAGTCTCTTTGGCTCTGGTTTATCTCGCGCTTTTGGCGCCCCTTTGGAAGATGAGGATGTCGTGTCCGGTGGCGTCACATTTCGCAAGCACGAGGATAATGATGACGAAGATGGGTAAGTCTTGATTTAATCACAACAACTTTTAAAACTCAATTCTGCGACAGCCCCAAAGTAGGCAGCACTTTTGCACCGAAATTTAATTCGACAAAAATCATTTAAATAAAAATTAAATAGAAAATATGATTAATATTGTTATGAAATTAAAGTTCATTATGCATAAATCAAACTAATAAACTCAAAATTAATTAATATTATTTCTTTGACCTAAATAAGTAATTTTAATATTTATGCAAAACTTTTATTTTAGTTCGGCCAGCAGCGACGACATGGAGGATGATGACGACATTGAGCACGACGACGATGATTTGGATGACAACGAGGAGGCCACATCAGAAAAGAGCGCAGAGACTGCAGCCAGCAACGAGGAGAAGGAGAGGGACAACACCGAGGAAAGGCAATTGGTGATGGACAAACACTTTGTGTTACCAAAGCGCAGCACGCGTTCATCGCGCATCATTAAGCCCAATAAGCGACTCTTGGAAGTTGGCGGCATTAGCAGCAGCAGCAAAAAGAACGCTAATGAAACGCAAGCTGTCAAAACGAAGCCCAAGAACTATTTTGGACTTGGCGACTTTGCTGCAGATTCTGCGTCCACGTCATCAGCGCTAGGCCTGAAACTGGGCAAGGAAACATTTCCCAGTTTTGGCGGCTTGAAGCTCAATAACAGCTTTGTTTTGCGTCCAACGCGTTTGCAATTCCAAACGGACAAAAATGGACTCTTTGCCAAGTCGTCAACCTCAGGGCTGCTTTTGACCACATCCTCAAGTGCCATTTCAACCATTTCGACAACAACAACAACAACAACTGCGATCAACTTTAGCTCACACAGTGCCAATTCAGGTAAATTGCATTTATTTATTCAACTTTAAAGTCTACAACAATATTTAAAAATTAATTTTGTGCATTAAAATTTCTTAGAAAATACTGAAGTACAAATATTTTAATGTTGAATAATTAATAGGAATAATGATAAATTGATAAGGAATTAAGTTCTCTACGAGGTAAAAATGTTGTCGCGAAAACATTTTCATGCTCCAAAGTTGCTGATATCCAGTTTTGTGACGAACGATATAAAATTGTATACATCAATGATTCTTAAAAACATGTTTGGCATTCGGCGCATTGCCAACATTTTTTTTAAGAATAATTTTTGAATAAAATTTAATGTCGTTCATCACAGAAGTTGATATGAGAGATTTTGAGCTTAATATATTAAAATTATTTAGAAAATTCTGAACTATATAAATGTTGAATAATAATTATTAAAAATGTATAATAAAAAAATCGATAAATTGATGAAGAATTGAATAATAATTATAATTGCCTCTTTTTATAGTTGTGCCTGTTGCTTGTGCCGTGTGTGCGACACCTGTGAGTAACAAGGATGCGCCGCTGGAGCGCAAATATGGCGCCATTGCCTGCGACTATTGCTGCAAGTTCATCTCGCGGATGAGCAAAATCTGCAAGTTGTACACGCCTGGAATGCCCACTCAGCTGCTAAAGTGCAAGGATGGTAAGTCCATTTTGATTTGTTACTCTAGGGAGTACTCTCTAATTGCTCTCTCTTTCTCTTTGCTTGATATCACAGGTGGCAGCTGTAATATAAATCCGCTGAACACCCAATTGAAGAACTTTGTGAGCTCGAATATTTTCAAGAAGCTGCACAAGACACGCTGCACGGCCTGTTGGCTGAGGAAGTGCCTCGCCGCCTTCCAGCTGCCAACTGGACACAGGAGTCGCATGATTGCTATGTTGCCAACCAGCATGCGTGTCGAAGCTGCTCCTCCCAAGGATCTAGACAAATCTCTGGAGCTGTTGTCGCCACGATTTGCGGCGCCTGGAGGCAGCTCCACAACGATCAAGTGGAAATCCAGTGCAGAGTCGACAGTAAACTCGATTAAATCGAATCCTCTGGCGGAGAATAATGTCACCTTTGGCAGCACGCCACTCTTGAGACCTGCTATACTCGAGAAGCCGTTGTTCCTGAAGATTGGCGAGCAGAAGAAGTCGAATGAGGCGTTAACAAGTCCCAGTCCCAGTCCTAGTGAAGCGGCAGTTGCTCCAACGAAAACATCGCGCAAAACAAAGCAGGAGAAGCTCGAGAAGGAGAAATCTAGAGAATTGGAAAGCGAAAAGCCGCTTAGTCCAGTGGCCAAAAAGGCAACAGAGTCGACGACGACTTCAACGGAGCAACAAAAGGAGGAGCAAAAGGAGAGTGCAACAAATGGAAACTCGACACTGAACGTCAATCAAGCGACATCCAGTTTAGCAGAGACTGTGGAGACTGTGGCGCCGGAGAGTCTGAAGCGTCAACGCATTGACTTGAAGGGACCACGAGTCAAGCACGTTTGCCGCAGTGCATCCATTGTGCTTGGCCAGCCGCTGGCCACCTTTGGCGATGAGTTGGAGGCGGAGCAGGAGCAGGAAAATGCGACAGTCGAGGAAGAGAAGAAGCCGACGACGACGACGGCTAAACCGACTGTTGAATCCGAGCAAATGATGATGGATGAAAATGAGAATTGTGCCAGCTGCACGTTGAAACCAGAGGAGACCACAACAAATACCAATACCAACGAGACCAAGTTGGGTAAATCACATATCCAAACTGAGGCTAAAAAGGTGACATCCAGCAAGGGCAAAGTGACCACAAGGAACGCAGCTGTGGCAACAGCAACAGCAGTTGGCATTCTAAACAACAAGAAACAGAGAAACATGGAACATTATCAGCACCATGCAACAACAACAACAGCAAGTGCTGGTGCAAGTCATCATCACACATCATCACGTCGTGCTCTGACCAAGGAAGTGCATCGCATCAAGTCTCTGATTTCTATTGATTTCTGGGAGAACTATGATCCCGCCGAGGTTTGTCAGACGGGATTCGGTTTGATTGTCACCGAGACGGTGGCGCAACGTGCTCTCTGCTTCCTCTGTGGCTCCACGGGCCTGGATCCCCTGATCTTTTGTGCCTGCTGCTGTGAGCCGTATCATCAGTATTGTGTTTTGGATGAATATAACCTGAAGCAAAGCTCCTTTGAGGATACATTGATGAACAGTCTGTTGGAGACTTCAACAACAACCAATTGTGGCATGTCAACAGCAACGAATTCAACGACGGCACTGAATCAGTTGACGCAACGCCTCAACTGGCTGTGTCCACGTTGCACCGTCTGCTACACATGCAACATGTCGTCGGGCTCGAAGGTCAAGTGTCAGAAGTGTCTGAAGAACTATCACAGCACTTGTCTGGGCACCAGCAAGCGATTGCTAGGCGCCGATCGCCCTTTGATCTGTGTCAATTGCCTCAAATGCAAATCCTGCGCCACCACAAAAGTCTCCAAGTTCGTTGGGAATCTGCCCATGTGCACCGCCTGCTTTAAGCTGAGGAAAAAGGGCAACTTTTGTCCCATTTGCCAGAAGTGCTACGATGACAACGATTTCGATTTGAAGATGATGGAATGCGGCGATTGCAACCAATGGGTGCACTCCAAATGCGAAGGACTAAGCGATGAGCAATACAATCTGTTGAGCACGCTACCCGAATCCATTGAGTTTATATGCAAAAAGTGTGCGAGGAGATGTGATGTGTCCAGGAACAAGGCGGATGAATGGCGTCAAGCGGTGATGGAGGAGTTCAAATCGAGTCTGCACAGTGTGCTCAAATTGCTAAGCAAATCGCGGCAAGCTTGTGCGCTCTTGAAGCTCAGTCCGCGCAAGAAACTGCGCTGCAATTGCGCAGCCGGGGGAGGATCGGGTGGAGTGGGTGGAACTGCAGCAGCTAAATCTCGTTTGCAGCCCAAAGCCCTGCAGTTCAGTTATAATGGCTTGGGCAGCGATGGAGAATCGCAGAACAGCGACGATGTCTACGAGTTCAAGGAGCAAACGAAGCCAGCGACGCCGCCAGTGCCATGCAGCTGCCTGATGCAGCCCATGATGAATCCAAACCAATCGCAGTCCTTCAGCCTGGTGGATATCAAGCAAAAGATTGCCGGCAATGCCTACGTTTCCCTGGCGGAATTCAACTACGACATGAGTCAAGTGCTGCAGCAGAGCAACTGCGATGAACTGGACATTGCATACAAGGAGCTGCTGAGCGAACAGTTTCCCTGGTTCCAGAACGAGACGAAGGCCTGCACGGATGCCCTGGAGGAGGACATGTTCGAGTCCTGTGGCTATGACATGGAGCTGGACCAGGCAACTGCCAACTATGTGCATGCAGACACAGCTGCACACGGCAATGCAGCCCAACAAGCCCAAGGTGTACTCGACATCCCCCTCGAGGATGTGGATGGGGGCGACTTGGGGGGCTGTGCACTGAGAACCCGGCTCGACTCGCGCGTCTGTCTCTTTTGCCGCAAGTCCGGCGAGGGTTTGTCCGGCGAGGAGGCGAGACTGTTGTACTGTGGCCACGACTGCTGGGTGCACACCAACTGTGCCATGTGGTCCGCCGAGGTCTTTGAGGAGATTGACGGCTCGCTGCAGAATGTGCACAGCGCCGTGTCCCGGGGCCGAATGATCAAGTGCAGCGTCTGTGGGAATCGCGGTGCCACCGTGGGCTGCAATGTCAAGGCGTGCGGGGAGCACTATCATTATCCCTGTGCCCGCAGCATCGATTGCGCCTTCCTCACGGACAAGTCCATGTATTGTCCATTGCACGCACGCAATGCCTTGAAATCGAATGGTTCTCCCAGCGTCACCTTTGAGACCAACTTTGAGGTATCGCGACCCGTTTACGTGGAGCTCGACAGGAAGCGCAAGAAACTGATGGAGCCGTCGAAGGTGCAGTTTCACATTGGCTCCCTGGAGGTGCGACAACTGGGCTCGATTGTGCCGCGATTCTCCGACTCCTTTGAGGCGATTGTGCCAATTAACTTTCTGTGCAGTCGCCTCTATTGGTCCTCGAAGGAGCCCTGGAAGATTGTCGAGTACACCGTGCGCACCACCATCCAGAACAGCTACTCCAGCTCCACCTTGACTCTGGATGCGGGCAGGAACTTCACAGTGGATCATAGCAATGCAAATGGTTCCTTGGTGCAACTGGGATTGGCACAGATTGCCAGGTGGCACAACAGCCTGGCCAGAAGTGATTTGCTGGACACGGATTGGGGTGAGTTTCCCACAACGACGACAACGACGACGCCGCCATCGCTGGACGAGAATACGGAGGAGGGGGAGCCACAGCAGAATGCGGACTTGTTGCCGCCAGAGATTAAGGATGCCATATTCGAGGATTTGCCACATGAACTGCTCGACGGCATCTCCATGCTGGACATTTTCATGTACGACGGCGAACTGGGCGACAAGACGGAACTGTTCGCCATGAGTGAGCAGTCGCAGTCCAAGGATGCGATCGCGATGACACCGCAGCACCTGGCAGCTGCTCCTCCCGCTGCGCCTCCCTCTTCCGTGAGCATCTGTGACGAGGACACACGCAACTCGAGCAGCCTCAACTGCTGGCCCGCTAGCAATCCCGTCGAGGACGCCATGTTATCCGCCGCCCGCAGCTCCAGCCAGTTCCAGGCCAAGACGGCGCTCAAGAAGATGGCCAAGCTCGACGGCAGCAGCGTGGCGGCCTTTAAGCGACGCAAGCTCTCCAAGAACCTGGCCGAGGGAGTGCTCCTCAGTCTCAATCAACGGAGCAAGGGCGTGAAGGAAATGGCCACCGTGGCGGGCATCACGAGGCGCCAATCCGTCAGTGAAATGTCCACAGAGGGCAGGAGCTTCACTTGGAGCGCCGCGAAGCGTTACTTTGAGAAGAACGAGAGCAGCACGCGCGATGTGGACAAACTGAAGATTATGCAAATGGATGGTGTCGACGACTCCATCACTGAATTCCGCATCATTTCCAACGACGGGAATCTATCGACGGCCCAGTTCACGGGCCAGGTGAAGTGCGAGCGCTGTCAATGCACCTATCGCAACTACGAGTCCTTTCAGCGTCACCTGCCCAGCTGTGAGCCCATGTCCACCAGTGAGTCCGAATCGGAGACAAATCCCCCCCAGCAACAGCAACATCAGCAGCAACAACTCAGTGCCGAGAGCTTGAATGAGTTGCAGAAACAATTCACACTGGGTGGCAACTATCTGCAGACGTCATTTCCCCAAGTGCAAATCGGACAGTTTGGTGTGCAGGGATTGCAGGGACTGCAGGGATTACAGGGACTGCAGGGACTGCAGGGACTGCAGCTGCAACCGCAGTCGTTCTTCCTGTCGCAACCAAATGCGGCGACAACAGCAACCGCCAATGGCAGTGGCAACACTGGCAGCGATGCCACCGAGCTGCAACTCTATGCGAATTCACTGCAGAATCTAGCTGCCAATCTGGGCGGTGGCTTCGCCTTGGCACAACCACAACCACAGCTGATAGCGCTGTCCACAAATCCCGATGGCACCCAACAATTTATACAGTTGCCACAGAGTCACAATGGCGTGTTGCAGGCGACAACCAGCACAGTGCCGACGACAACAACCACTTACCAGACACTGCAGGCCACCAACAGTGACAAGAAGATTGTGTTGCCGGTGCGTGGAGGTGGTGCAGTCAAGGCACACAAGACGGTGGCCACCAAGGCGGCGCAGCAAAAGCAACTGAAGGCGGGGCACGGTGTCAAGCCCATACAGGCCAAGTTGCAGCCACATCAGCAGCAACACCAACACCAACAGCAACAGCAACCACAGCACCACCCACAACAGTTGCACCACCCACAGCATCAGCAACATCAACAGCCCATACAAATGCAGCAACTGTTGCAGCCACAGCTGTTGTTCCAGCAACAGCCACCACAACAGCAGCAGGCAGCACCACAATTGCTGTTGCCACAAACGCAACCACAGAACATCATCTCATTTGTCACCGCGGACCAGAATCAACCACTGCAATATATTTCCATACCAACCACGAATGACTTTAAGCCACAGCAAACGCAACCCACGTTTTTAACCACAGCGCCGGGTGGTGGTGCAACATTTCTGCAGACGGATGCCAGTGGCAATCTAATGCTCACGACTGCACCACAGATGATGACGCAACCACAGGTGATTGGCACACTGATCCAACCGCAGACACTGCAACTGACCACAAGTGGTGATGCCTCGCAGCAACAACAACAGCCACTGATCTTGGGTGGTGCCACAGCGGGCAATCCGACGGGCCTGGAGTTTGCCACGGGTGCACCACAGATGATACTCGCCACACAGCCCATGTACTATGGACTCGAGACGATTGTCCAGAACACCGTGATGTCGTCCCAGCAATTTGTGTCCACCGCAATGCCCGGAGTCCTCAGCCAGAATGCCAGTTTCTCGGCCACAACCACCCAGGTGTTTCAGGCCAGTAAAATTGAGCCGATTGTGGACTTGCCCGCCGGCTATGTGGTGCTGAACAACACGGTGGATGCCACTGGTGTTGGTGGTGCAGCTGGTGGTGCGAGCAGTTTCCTCAGTGCCAGCAACGATGCCACCACACAGCTGCTGCAGAATGCAGCCAACTTTCAGTTTCCCACAACAACAACAACCACTTCGCAGGCAACAGCAACAACCTCGATAAGCAGCAACATATCCGACTATGGTGCACCACTGGTGGTTACAGCCAAGATACCACCAGTGGGTCAAGTTAAGCGACAGACGAACGCACAAAAGGCGCCCATTTCGGTGCTGAGCAAGCCGCAGGTGGTTAACAAGGTGCTGCCAACCACCACGCATCACCAACAGCAACAGCAGCAACAACAACAACAACAGCAGCAACAACAGCAGCAGCAGCAACAACAACAGAAAGCATTGGCAAATCAACTAAAGTTGACGGCACAATTTCAACGACAACAACAACAGCAACAAGCAGCTGAGCTGAAGAAACAAGGCACTGTGGTGGTGCAAACGGGCACCACTTGCGGTGCACCACCGAGCATTGCCTCCAAGCCGCTGCAGAAGAAGACAAATCTCATCAGGCCCATTCACAAAGTGGAAGTGAAGCCGAAACTGATGAAGACAGCGCCCAAAATCAACACGGCAGCAACTCTGCAGCAACAGCAGCAACAGTTGCAGCTGCAACAACAGCAACAACAACTGCTGCAACACCAACAACAACAATTGCAACCACAGCAACAGCAACAACAACAACAGTTGCAACAACTGCAGCCTGTCAAGTTGACAATGTTGCCACAACGTCAGCTGCAACAACAACAGCCACAGCAGCAACTGACACTGCAACCACAGCAGCAACAGCAACAACAACTGCAACTGCAACAACAACTCCAGCAGCATCAGCAGCAACAACAACAACCACAACTACAGTTGCAACCGCCACAACAAGCGCCCATCATTAGCATTGTCAACACCACTGAACCAGCACAGGCAACCACACAGTTTGTCATGACACCGCTAGTGGCACCTGCACCACCACAACCACTGGCACCACCAGAGCCAGAGCTGCCAAATCGCTTGCAACATTATGCCAGCAATTGTTTGCCCACCAATGTGGTAAATCCGCTGCAGCAACAGCCACTAGCAGCAAGTGCAACCACCACAGTGGTGGCCCCACCAGCAACAACAACCACAATCAATAGTCGACCCACAAACCGTGTGTTGCCAATGCAACAGCGACAACAGGAGCCAGCACCACTCGATGCCGATGCGGTGGTGCAATCGCCAACACCACCAAAGCCAATTGAGGAGCCGCCGCCAGTGGTGGTGGCAAGTGGTGCGGTGGTCAAATGTTATGCACAGTCGCCAGTTTACGAGGCGGAACTCAAGACAAATGTGGTGCTGGATGCGGTGCAACAGGTGCAACACCAACAGCAACAACAACAACAGTCACAGCAACAACAACAATCACAGCAACCACAGCAGCAACAGCAAGAACAGCAACAACAACAACAGCATTCACATGAAATAAGCTACAATGAGGTGATCTATGAGAAGGAAGCGTCGGAGAAATCCAAAGATCTGATGCTAATCGAGGCAACAAACTGTCAACAACAACAGCATCCACAACAACAACAACTACAACAACAACAACCACAGTTGGAGATGCTAGCGAATGGTCTTCAAGTTGAGAATTGTTTGCTGGAGAAGCACAATTATCACGTGGAGACAATTCCCATGGATACTGAAGATCATTATGCGAGTCTAAAGAGCAGCAATGAAATGGAGGATGAGGAGAACAATGACCAGGAGGAGGAAGAGGAGGACGACGATGATTTCAGTTTGAAGATGGCCACCTCAGCGTGCAATGATCACAATGAAATGTCGGACAGTGAGGAGCCCGCCGTCAAGGAGAAGATTAGCAAGATTCTCGATAATCTAACAAACGACGACTGTGCTGATTCCATTGCAACGGCAACAACTGTGGAGGCCAACAATGCGGGCTATCAGCAAATGGTGGAGGATGTGCTGGCCACAACAGGAGCAACTGTTGGCGGTGTCGGGGCCGTTGTTGCCACCGACGATGAGGAATTCACGGCCACGGCGGAGGAAACAGCAGCTGTGGAGGCAGCTGCCAGTTACATCAATGAAATGGCCGAGGCACATGAATTGCAACTGAAACAGATGCACGAGAATCTTACGAAATCCCAAAAACCGAAGCCAGCAACAGTTGCTGAGATTAGTGAAGTGCCCACGGCAACAGTTGCTGCACCACAGCAGCCACCACCGCGCGACCCAATGCGTGATGCCAAGAAAATCAGTGGACCCCACTTGTTGTATGAGATTCAGAGTGAAGACGGCTTCACCTACAAGTCCAGCTCGATCGCAGAGATTTGGGAGAAGGTCTTCGAGGCGGTCCAAGTGGCACGACGTGCCCATGGTCTGGCCCCGCTGCCCGAGGGGCCCCTCGCCGACATGAGTGGCGTCCAGATGATTGGACTGAAGACGAATGCCCTCAAGTATCTCATCGAGCAGCTGCCGGGAGTGGAAAAGTGTGCCAAGTACACGCCCAAATACCACAAGCGGAATGAGCAGCCGCAATCGACAGCAGCGGGAGCTAATCAAGCAGTTGGAGTTGGAGTTACTGCAGCAGGCGGAACCGATGGACAGCTGGCAATGGACTACGGCTCCGACCAGGAGGAGTTGCTGGAGAATGCCTACGAGTGTGCCAGGTGTGAGCCGTACAGCAGTCGCTCCGAGTACGACATGTTCAGCTGGCTGGCATCCAGGCATCGCAAGCAGCCCATTCAGGTCTTTGTCCAGCCCTCGGATAACGAACTGGTACCCAGGTAGGTGTCAACAAAACATTATAAGTAACTTATCTCAATCTCAAGCTTAACAATCAATCAAAATCTCTGGCAGACGGGGAACTGGCAGCAATCTGCCCATGGCCATGAAATATCGCACGCTGAAGGAGACCTACAAGGATTACGTTGGCGTCTTCCGTTCCCACATCCATGGACGTGGTCTCTACTGCACCAAGGACATAGAAGCAGGTGTGTAATCTCTCCGCGCTTCCCTCTTCTCCTACATACTAAGTATATATAATTTATGTTTCATTTAAAAACAGGTGAAATGGTCATTGAATACGCCGGAGAACTAATACGCTCAACGCTGACGGATAAGCGGGAGCGCTATTACGACAGTCGCGGCATTGGCTGTTACATGTTCAAGATCGACGACAATCTGGTGGTGGATGCCACAATGCGTGGCAATGCGGCACGCTTCATCAATCACTCCTGTGAGGTAAGTTGAAATGATTCTGATTGAGATTGAGATTGAAATTGAAACTGATGTTAAACTTTGATGTGCTTTACAGCCGAATTGCTACTCGAAGGTCGTCGATATACTCGGACACAAGCACATCATCATCTTTGCGCTGCGACGCATTGTGCAGGGCGAGGAACTGACCTACGACTACAAGTTCCCATTCGAGGACGAGAAGATACCCTGTTCGTGTGGCTCAAAGCGTTGTCGCAAGTACTTAAACTAGACTAGGAAACTACAACAACTACAACAGCAAATAGAAGCATCAACCACATACTCAACAGAGAAGAATTGCAGCTAAAGATAGAGACAGAGAGCAGAGAGAGGAGTGGAGAGGAGAGGAGAGAAGAGAAAGAGAGAGAAACATGTGTAGTTAACGGCTATTTCGATCGAAGTTTTTGGTCAATCGTGATACATTTTCATTATATAGAGCATACAAATAATTAAGTAGCAGTTGTAAATGTAAGAGTTGAAACGTTGATATTATAATACTATACATATGTCAAGATCTATATATATATATCTATAACCCGATTGATATAACCCACAACTGCATATAAGATAAGCACACACACAAACACACTCGATGATTTCAGTATTCAGCGGAGAACGTTAAACTGTATATGGAAAAAGAATATATGTTTATTATTAATATCAGATATATATATATCTTTGTATGAAATTCAGTATGTTAAGGCTTGACAGATTCTATATACTTATTAACATAATTACGATCAAGATCAACAATATATATATATACTTAGCATTAGCCATAGATACAGTTTTGATCAAGCTAAAGGAAAAAAAAAACAATTGATCAATGGATAAACAATTTAATGATTATTTACAGGGGCTTGTGTTAGTTTGTAAATACTAAAAAAGAAGGCTTCACAATAAAAAGCATTAGATAATTAACATACATAATTAACAGTAAGATAACAAATCTCTAAAAAGAAAACGAAAATGAAAAAAAAAACAACAACAACAGATGAAACTATTTTATGGTAGGATTATGAGAATAATGCACACAAACAGACAGACAAACAAACACATTGCAAATTGAAATTGAGTATTTACTGTTTGTTTCAATTGATCCGACTAACTATTACAACTAAAATATATATAAATACATATATAAATAAATAAATGAATAATTCAATAATATTCACTGGGCCTAACCTAATATGAAACGCAACTAAGCATCACCATTTGAAATTATTTTGTGAACAGACAACAACAACTAAAAACAAAACAAAAACACCAATTTTATTGTTATTGTATAAACAAACAACGCATATGCATATACTTATTTATTATTATTATGATTATTATTATTAATAACTAACAATTATTTGAAATGTGTCCATGTAAATTGTAATTGTGTTCTAAATTGTAATTGTATTTTTAAATTTATATTTTAAGCATATATTTTAGCTTTTAGATTGTGTACAATTTTTTGTTTCTTCTCGTAATGTCAGCCAACAATTGCCGGCTTTTAAATGTAATCCTTATTTATTAAGCTCCCACTTTGTATTCTATTAGTTTTGTTTAAGCTCGTTTTGTATTCGGTACGAGAAACCAATCAATCAACACCCATTATCTAGCAATCTATCTTACTTATCTTTACTCTTATACTCTACTTATTTAAATTGTTTGGTTCGGAATCATATGAAAAGAGAGAAAAGAGCTAAGCAAACGCAAAAAAGAAAAAACAGAAAAAACACGAATGTACAGGCAAAGAGTTCCACAGCATTTTTGGCAGCCATTCAGACGGGGGCACTTTTTGCCCCACAGTCAAGGAATTTTATATTTTTATTCCCTAAAGAAAAAAGTTTAATAAACTACGAATAAATTATTTTAAAACAAATGCGCATTTTTTTTATTCATTTAAATATTTTGGGCGGCTCGTTGAAGTCTATATATATATTTCTGATCACGATGATTATAATATTTGCACATATTTTGATAAATTTCAGAAAGTCCTATGTCATCGTATATCCTAACGGGTCACAACTAAAATTCTGGACTTATTTCAAAAGTCCAGCAAAAATATATTTTCGGCTTATACTTATTGGGCTAAATTTTTTTATAAAGGTAGTAATAATATAAGTTTATTTTATTTAATGGACTTCATCAAAGGGTGCTTTGTCGGCCACAATGCGCAGTCTTGTGCAGACGCTCGAGATGCACGTTGTACGCCCTTTGGGTCAATTTCTTTGAGGGACTTTCGGATGCGACGTGTCAACTGCTTAAATTTTGGCCTTTTAGCCATTCTTATATACTAATCTTTAAAGTTCACCAAAAAAATCTTCAATTGGTGTGGAATTTTTTTTTTTGGAAACAAATTTAATATTCTTGTTTACCAAGAATGAATGATTTTTTTTGTAATTTTTGCACAACCACCTGTATTGCGATCTTACTAGCTGGATTTGCATCTCAGTACAAAATGATGTCCGCTGCTTCTTTCTGGCTTTGATATTTAATGATTTTAATATTTTGTAGATATGTTGCTGTGAGCATCCGATTTTCGGGCCGCTTCAGCTTGGCCTATCTCATATTTATTGTTAAAAGCAGTCTTTAGCTTTTAAATGTTATTTGTAGTCACAATTGTTGATTTTCTTCCCGAACCAGACTGCCTTTCTATATTCAAGCTGCTGAGAATTAAATATAAAGTGCTTTTTGCCACGCCCTCCGCCATAAAATGGGCTCAGGTGTAAGTCTTTCCATGCTCTTTGTGATCTTGGTAAAAGCGTACAATACGTTTTCGCAGCTGTTGCTGTTTGAAAGGTAATTTGAAGTCTAATATAGTGCATATAATTTTTTGAAATTATTTGGTGAAAAGATCATGCAATAGTTGATTTTATTACCAAATACCATCGTCATACGACAAAGCATGCCTAAGCTGCAGGCTCTCAAAATCTGTCCAGAATTTTAGTTGTGACCCGTTACATATTAATTTTGTTGACCGGTTTTCATTTGCATTAAAGACTTTACTTCAAATTAAGCTTTATAAAATATATATAAATTATATGCATCTTTCTAATAATTACAAATAGTGACCCAACCCTCATTTGATTCGTGGACCTCACCTCAAGAGGAGGTCATGCGTCGATTCCTTTGGGCCTTCTGCTTGGCCTCAACTGCCGCACAAGCCGCTTTATAGGCGGCTTTCTTGGTCTTCTCAAAGTCCTGTTTGGCGGATTCCAGTTGATGGCCCAAGGTCTCTACACGATGCTTGGCCGCCTCGAGGAGCTGCGTCTTCTCGGCCAGCTCCTGTTGGGCGCCATTCGAGACGTTCTCGATCTGGCCCAGATTCGTGATGGCCGCCTGCACGAGTCGCTTGAGATAGTTGACCTGGTTCTTGGCCTCCACGGCCGCATCACTTGCCGCGGCGGCATTGGCCTGTGTGTTCTGCAGGGAGTTGGTCACCTCTTGGACCACCGCCTGGGCCTCCGTGTGCTCCGACTGCAGCTGCTCGACGATTTGCTGCTTGCCCGCCAGAGCTGCCTCGGCGGCCCGTGCCGACTGCAGCGCCTTGTCGGCCAACTCGGACTTGACCTGAGCAGCGGCGGCATCGGCAGCTGCCATTTGGGCATCGTTCGCCGCCTTCGCCTCCTGCGCCGCCTTCTGGGCAATATTGGAGGCCTTGGCCTTGGGATCGGATTTACCCAACGAGTTGCCGCAATTCTTCTGGGGACTGCAGTTTTGGCCACCTTCTCCAGCTTCTTTCTTGGCGCCTTCCTCCTCCAACCTGACCAGATCGGGATAGATATCCAGGTTGCGTTTGCTGTAGATCTGTCAACATTTATTTATTAAGCAGCGACTGTAAAGGAAGAAAAGGAAGATTCAACTGACCTTATCGCGTGGTCTCATAATATAACTGTCCGATATATAACCAATGTTGAGGAGCAGAAATATTGAAAGATAGAGCATTTTGACCATCTTTCCGAATTCATTGTTTTCTTCTTTGTTCCTGTTGAAAGTCTGAAAGTTAAAACCAGGCACTGTAACTGTTTTTAGTTTTGAAATAAAAACTACCACTTGACAATTACATATATTCCAGTTGTTATACCCGTTACTTAAATAATAAGTTGCAATGTATGTAACAGGAGGAAGGAAGCATCTCCGACCCTATAAAGTAAATATATTCGTGATCAGCATCAACAGCCGAGTCGATATAGCCATGTCTGTCTGTACTTGTGAGGGCCTAGATCAAAGAGATTATAATAGCTAGAGCACACAGACTTCTATAAACCCCACGCAGGTCAAGTTTGTTTCAAATTTTTGCCACGCCCCTTCCCGTATTATAACGTATTCTTTTTGGTAATTAACGTTATCTATTAACTAAAGCTATCATCCTACTTAAACGCAGCAAAATTGAACAAATGGAAAGGTGGTAATGGCTGATTAAAGTTTTTAAGCAATGCTTTTTTTTTTTTTTTGGTATAAAATGTATTAATTTGGTCGTGCTAAAACTACATTGGAAAAATAAGCAATGCAAGTGCCTAAAAGCATGCAATAAAAAATATTTTAAATGTATTTAAATAAGTAACGGGTATCCTAAAATCGCGAGCTTGACTTTAGCCTTTCCCGCTTGTTTATATTCGGTGCCATCTTAACTGAAGTTTTCGGTTCCTGGCTTAAACTTATAAATTTTGAAAAATGGAAAAATGTCGAACGAGTTTCTAGTCATGTTTTGTGTTTGTGGGAAATGGGAAAATGAGGCTAGAATTTCAAGTCATGTGGTTCATCATAATATTGTCGTGCGTGACACAACAAACCTTGGCATCGATTTATCCGTTGCGGAGGGATCTGCGACACCCGAGATCAAAGCGTCTGCTGCCCTACGACTGTGGAGATCAGCACGGGGAGAGAGAGTGCTCCCGGGAGAGTGGCCGAGAAGCAGCGCAAACGCTGCGCAGACAAAGCTGCAGAGCGGGCAGCTCCAAGTCCCGCAGCACGGGCATCGCAGTGAAGGCGGCGCAGGAGGCAAAGCAGGCCAACGATGACATGGCCAGTGCCGTGAAAGTCGCATCGGATCGTATCAAATTGGAGTATGCCGAAAAGGCAGCAGCAGCTGCCAAAGCGGCGGAAGCTGTGCTCTCGGCCAAGCTCCAGGTGCTGGAGCAGCTGGAGATGGAGGTGCGAGAGGCGGAGATCGTTGTCCAAGAAGAGTCCCAGGAACTGAGCTCGGCCGAGGCCAACAGTCAGCTGGCCTTGAAGGCCCATCGCCAGGCCCAGGATGAGCTCAAGTTGCTCCAAACTGGCCTCAAGCTGGCCAGGGAGAACTATTCCAGTGCCGAGCAGGTTTCCTCCGCCTGTCAGCAGTCCATGGTGGACAAGACGACGCTCATGGAGACCGCCCAAAAACGCGTTCAGCTCCTGCTCCGGCAGCTGAGCGAAGCTCGCGGCGATTACACCAAGACCAAGAAGGCCGCCTACAGGGCTCTGTGTGCGGCCAACGAGGCCAAGCAGAGGACTCAGCATACGCAGCAACGTTGAACAGCCCAAAGTGAAAGTTCATATCATATTTCTATATATTTTTTTAATAATAACATAAAACAGCTTTCCATATTAAATGCCAATTTTTTTTTAATTATTTCTTACAGAAATAGAATTTATATAGTAGATTGGGAAACTAAGACAACTGTCTGATACAATCGTACGGATTTTGAGAAAGATTGATCAGCCCAAAGGGGTAACTGTAATTATTTATAAAAATAATCAATATCTCATGCAAAGAGATAGAAATATTTTTTCAAATGTTTGCCTTTTTGTAATTCGGGCCTAATACTAAAGTTAATGCCTTGCTGAAAATGGGGCCCTGAATATGATTTATACTTTATATGTATATAGATATGTACATAACAAATTTTAAACTATCTAAATTAAAAAAAGAATAATTAATTCAATAACATTTGAATGGAAATATCTTTTGAACGAGGTTTGTTGTGGTGTAAATATCGGAAACCGGACTGAAGTTTTTTATAATAAATAAATAAAAAACTTTTGTCATTGAATTAAAAATATAATAAAAAATATATTTATTTGTGATAAAAATAAAAATAATCATAATGCAAATGTAATGGCATTATTATTATTTTTATTTTGATCACAAATAAATATATTTTATTATATTTTTAGTTCAATGACAAAAGTCTTATATTTATTAATTTAAAATCTTAAGTCCGGTTTCGGATATTTACTACAAGTTTTACCTTTCACATTTGGAGCCCAAGTTCAAAAACTTGACATTTTCGGATAGATGATGAAAATGTGTTTGGAATATTCTCGGCACAATGCTCTATATTTCCATATTCATCCTGCTCAACATTGGCTGTGTCTCCGAGAGTTATGTAATCAGATCGCGCGATAAGGTGAGTGGAAGTCTCTCAGTTACCTACCAACAACTATATATTTTGTGGACAGGTGTACAACAAACGAAACCTGGACATTTATCCCGACCTGGTCCGGTTGGATGAGGAAGCCGGTGGTGGTGGCAAGAAGGAAGGTGGCAACTGCAACTCCCAGAAGAACTGTGGCAACTCGTTGGGTAAATCCGATCCCAAGGCCAAGGCCTCCAACATTGCCCAGAAGGCGGCGCAGGAGGCGAAGGCGGCGAATGACGCCCAAATGGCGGCAGCCGAGGCAGCTGCGTCCCAGGTGAAGTCCGAGCTGGCCGAGAGGGCGCTGCAATCCGCTCGAGCCGCAGAGGCAGCTCTGGCGGGCAAGCAGCAGATCATGGAGCAGCTGGAAACGGAGCATCGCGAGGCGGAGGCCGTTGTCCAGGACGTGACCAGCTCCCTGCAGAACACACAGGCCAATGCCGCCGCGGCGAACGATGCGGCAATGGAGGCGAAGACGCAGCTGGAGAAGCTCAAGCAGCTGGTGCAGGCGGCCATCACGAATCTGGGCAACATCGAGAACGTCTCGAATGGCGCTCAACAGGAGCTGGCCGAGAAGACGCAGCTGCTCGAGGCGGCCAAGAACCGAGTCGAGAATCTGGGCCATCAGTTGCAGGAGGCCAAACAGGACTTTGATAAGACCAAGAAAGCCGCCTATAAAGCGGCTTGTGCGGCGGTTGAGGCCAAGCAGAAGGCCCAAAGGAATCGACGCATGTCCCACAAAAGGGTAAATTAGTTTGGAACAAGCGAGGGGATTCCCCTTTTTATAATGGCGATTTATTGTATCAGACCAAAAAGTCACATTCGTATATTTGTTAAGGAACATTAATAAAAAGACTATAAAAGACTATTTAATCAAATATTTTACTCGATAAAGAAAATTAAATTGTTTCAAAAACACAAAAGTATCATAACTTTGTCAGTACTTAACCGATTTCCTTACGGAATATCCTTTATATCTTATTTTGATCACTTATTTGATTCCGCATTAAAACTTTATTCATTTCGAAAAATATATTTCAGGCAGGGTAACATAGTTGTCTGACTTGAATTACAGGGTATGTCATCGTAGTTAGAGTTGCTTCAAGTGTCGAAATGTGATCGAAGGAAAACTATTTGGAATATGCTCTATCGAACAGTGCTCTTCCTCTTGCTCATATTGCTGCAGGCGATTCCCAGATTGGACAGCTATAGCTGTGGCGGAGAAGGAGGAGGAGTCCAAAGAGGAGGAGAAAGAGTCGTCAGAGGAGTCGACGAAGGCGACGGTGTCTCCAGATTGCATTCCCACGATGGCGAGGGCGGCTGCGGGGGGGAGGAGTGTGGGCAGATACAAAAGAACCCGATGGGCAGCGGGGATCCCAAGACGAAGGCGTCCAACATCGCCCAGAAGGCGGCGCAGGAGGCGCGGGCGGCGAGTGACGCCCAAATGGCGGCCGCCGAGGCAGCTGCCATGCAGGTCAAGGCCGAGCTGGCCGAGCGGGCAGCGCAGTCGGCGCGGGCGGCAGAGGCGGCGCTGGCGGGCAAGCAGCAGATTGTGGAGCAGCTGCAGCAGGAAATGTGCGAGGCGGACGCGGTGGTCACCGAGATCACGGCCTCGCTGCAGAACACACAGGCCAACGCCCAGGCGGCCACCCAGGCCGCCCAGGAGGCCCAGTCCCAGCTGTGTCAGATGAAGCGCCTCGTGGCCGCTGCCACCGCCAACCTGGCCAACATCGAGAACGTGGCCAGTGGCGCCCAGCAGGAGCTGGCCGAGAAGACGCAGCTGCTGGAGGCGGCCAAGAACCGCCTCGACGGCCTCAGCCGACAGATCGCCGATGCCAAACAGGACTTCGATAAGACCAAGAGCGCCGCCTACAAAGCCGCCTGTGCGGCGGTCGAGGCCAAGCAGAAGGCGAGTCGGGCCAGGAGGATGGCCGGACACAGACACTGGCGACAGCTCCAGCTGCATCTGAAGAAGCCTCAGACCCACGCGGGTGACACCAAATTATAACTGTTCCCTTGTTATCTATTATATTTTCACGTTTATTTTTCACTTTTTACTATTAAAATAATTTAACTGTTTGTTGTATACACGGTTGCCACTTTAAAAAATCTGATTGAGCCAAAAAGAAACAAAAAATTAGCCAAAAAGAACCAAGAAATTGTTTTTCAGTATATTTCATTTTTGCATTTGATTAAATAAACATTTTGTTCACAAACCTCAAAGAAGAATAACACACATATTTAAATCGGGCGCGAACTTAAACTAATGATGAGCGAGAGAGCGCATTGTCACTCTCTCTCTCTCTCTAACTCATTGTCACGCTGCACATTGGGCGGAATTGCCCGTTTTTTGGCAAAAAGTCTAAATTCTCTTTTATAATATTTTTATGGTTATAATATTTTTTCCAGTAAGTAATTGTCCCTCCTCATCGAAAACAATAAATTTAAATTTTATTATGCAACACTCGTTTAACACCAGCCCTTCAAACTCAGCTGTTTGAGCCATGCGGTGTCTGCATGTGGTCCGATTTGAAAATTTCATATTTGTTTGTTAGTCTCCCATTTTTAAACGGTTTGAAGAATCTAAATAGTTTAAAATGGAAAATAATCACCAAGGTGTGTAGAAAAGAGTTGTATATGTGTTTAATTATATGTGCTTTTGTTTCGTTATGTTTTCAATGTTATTAATAAACCATAATTTTTGTCGAATCTAACCTCAATATAGCTGTGTTTCGTGGAGTATATCTAGCAAGATAAACGTGGATTATAAAAAGTGCTTATGTGGTAGTATGCGTTATTATGTATATATTTATGTAGAGTTTAAATCATAAGCGGAATTTTGCGGTTTTTCGAAATACTCCAGTAGAAGTTGGTGTGTTTTTATGCTTGAAAATTGGATATTTCCCAGGTGTTAGATGGGGAGGGGGGTAGGAACATGGTCAAATAAAAAAACAAAGAAAATTATAAATTCTATTTTAGTCTGATTAGCAATCATGCAAAGTTTGAAATATTTTCCTTTATATTGAAGCTTTTTAAAAACAAATATACATTTTTCAATGAGTCGTGGAAAAAGCGAAAAGGAGGTCCATTTTTTTTAGGTCCAACTAAAAAACCGAAAAAATTATAAATTGTACTTTAGCCTAACTAAGATTCATGCCAAGTTTCAAGTCTCTAGCTTTACATTACGATTTTATATAAATATATTAGACTTTTTTTTCATAGTCGTAGTGGGAGGGGGAGGTGAAAGCATGGTCCAAATCTAAAAAAAAAAAAATTCTAAATTCACAAATAATATGAAAAGGAAATTCTGCAAGTTTCAAGTTTCTAGCTTTAATATTAGAGTTTTTGCCAAAAAACGGGCGATTCCGCCCAATGTGCGCTGTACATGCAAAACAAAACAAACAGCACACACACATGTAGGCGGCCATTAAAACTCACACCGCTATCACACACCAACAGGAAAAAACGAGCCAGTGTTGGCGCAAAAATGCCAATTGTGGCAGCCGTGGTTGTAGATTGCTTTTCAAAATAAAGGGAATTAATAACATTTAAGTTTTACATTTGTAAGGCTGTTAACAATTAGGCAATTATTGCTTGTGCCATCATTTGAATTACAAAATAGAGGAAATTAATAACATTAGCATTTTACATACATATGTAAGGCTGTAATTATTGCTTTTCCCATCAAATTATAATTATTTCACTCACTTTCCTTGTTGTTAGTTTTATTTTCACTTTTTATTATGAAAATAATTTAAATGCTATCCACTTATTTTAAATTACGTTCAACAAAATTTGAGGTGCTTTTTAAAATATCTGAACAGCAATAATTATTTAAAATTTGTGAGGCTGTTAACAAACAGGTATGTTAATATCGCATGTACCATCAATTAATCATTAATACACTTGCTTCTCTTCACTGACTGCTCATTATATTATTAAGTTCATTTTAACTTTTCTCTTTAGTTTCATTCAAATTTGATATGCTTTTTAAAATACACGGAAATAAAAATACTCCTGTAAGCAGGGATATTTAAATTAATTCGAGGTGGCTGGCAATATTTTCCCCAAGCACCAGTTGCTCCTCAGCTGTTAACCGTTCACTGTTAAGCTCCACAGCTTTGTCAATAAACAGCTGTTAAACATGGAGATGGGCAGCACTGGCCAACAGCTGATTGCTGCAAAAGTTGCCGGCAAATTGTTATTTATTTATTAAATGCGTGCATTTCTAAGTTAAAATTAGTGTTTTTCTAATGTTGATAAGTAAAATAAAATATATAAAGGCGTTGGGCGTGCGTTGCAATAGTTCGCACTACGTAACAACGCCCATATTCTACGTAAATGCAGGTGGGAAACTAAAACACAATTAAAACTGTTGAATAACAATATTAACAATTGGAAATTTTATAACATAATTACTTTAGCGCCGCACATTGGTCACCTGTACTCGGCGGTTATAGCTGATGCTCATTGCCGTTACCAGCGACTGCGTTATCCAGCGAAGACTGTGCGCCTTTGCACCGGGACCGATGAGCATGGGACGAAGATTCAACAGGCGGCAGCTGGGAACAAAGTGAAGGTTGCGCAATATTGCGACGAGATCTCGCAACGTTACAGGAGTGTCTTCCAGGCGGCGGGAATAGCGCATGATGACTTCATTCGCACCACTGAGCAGCGCCACAAGACGGCGGTGTCTCACTTCTGGGTACGTTCAATGTGATACCCTGCAAAATAGGAGTGATTCAGCTTTGTGACAGTGTATGTAACAGACAAAGGAGTCATCTCAGATTCTATAAAGTATGTTTATTCTTGACCAGTATCACAAGCCAAGCTGTTTTAGACATGTCCCTCTTTGCAGGGTATCTCATAGTCTCAAATCTCGATTTGTTATTAATTCTTGTTCCTTACGTACAGCAACTGTTGCAGTCTCGTGGTCATATCTACTCGGCAGCCTACAGCGGTTGGTATTGTTGCGTCTCGGACGAAACGTTTCTCACAGATTCCCAGCTGCGGCTGGACGAGCAGAGTGGAGGACGCTTCTCGCTGGAATCGGGACATCCCGTGGAGTGGACAGAGGAGACGAATTACATGTTTCGCCTGTCACAGTTTCAAGACGATGTGCGTCATTGGGTCAAGCACGAAGCGCGCATCAGACCTGCCAAGTTCGAGAAGATCCTGCTGGACACGCTGAGCGAACCGTTGCCCGACGTGTCCGTCTCCCGTCCTTCGAATCGGGTGCACTGGGCGATACCTGTGCCCAATGATGACTCACAAACCGTTTACGTCTGGCTGGATGCTCTCATCAATTATCTTAGTTCGCGAGGGTATCCCGATGAGCAGGTGAATTAATCTTTAATTAATCCTTGGAGTCCAACTATAGACTTACTTTCGCTTTCGTTTAGTATGTCAGGAACTGGCCACCTGCTCAGCAAGTCATTGGCAAGGACATTCTCAAGTTCCATGGCATTTATTGGCCCGCCTTTTTGATAGCCGCTGGACTGGCGCCGCCGCAGCAGCTCTACGTGCACTCGCATTGGACTGTGGACGGCCAGAAGATGTCCAAGAGCAAGCACAATGTCGTGGATCCCGTGCAGGCGGCTGAGAAATACACCATGGAGGGCCTACGCTACTTTCTGCTGCGTGAGGGCGTCGCACACAGTGATGGCAGTAAGTATACGGACTTGTTGAACGAAATGAACTGACCCTTTTATGTATGCACATGCCTTGCATTTGAATGGGGACAACGCTTTTTAATAATAAGCAGATGGAGAAATCTCCGATCCTATAAGCTATATTCATAGATTCTCAATTGGTATCAACAGGGTTTATAGTAATTTTGAAGTAAGAAGTAATTTGGAATGTCCTTGAATCCGTCTAGCACCATGAAACTCACACTGATTCTATACTCGTATTTGGATTTCTTGAAAATTAAAGTACTTGAAGTTCCACTCAATTTTATTTAGTGCAAAGACTATACGTAATATTATAAAGGTTGTTTCACAGAGTAAAATGTATTTATTATAAACCCACTTAAAGTAAATAGTTCTTGATTGAAAACATCGTGTTCATAGTTAACCTGCTTCTCAATGCCTGTATGAATTTTGGATGCTTCCTGAAATATTCCTGAAAAGTTCTTTCAAAAATTTGAGTAACTAATATATTTAATTTGTATTTTCCATTTCTTTTTTAAGAGTCCGATCGATAAAGTCTAGTCTAATAGTATTTAAAAGTATTATATATATTTGTAAGGCTTCTATTTTGATGTTCACATGTGTATTGTAGTATGCAAATGTGGGCCTGATTCCGTTAGTTTTTCTCGTACCTTTGTTTTTCTCGTACCTTTGTTTTTCATTTGCATATCAATTTTGTGCCAAAGTTACAACAACAACAATCACGTTTTATTCTTGTATTGTTGTTGCCAAGTTTTTGGTCTGTCAGGAGCTGATGACTTTTGTTTAGTCGGTTGCAAAGTTGTTGTTGCTTGAACTTGACTCAAGATTTGCCTAAGTATTTGCATAAGAGAAACTTCTGTTGGGGATCGAGATTTCGACATTTCCAGACTCCCAGACGTCTCAAAGTTTTAAAGTTGCTGCCAGATCCGATTAGTTTGCCATCCCAGCCCCCAAAGAGCCGTTTTTACCCGTTTTTCCAGATGTTTGGAAACTACTTTAAGTTGTCCAAGATTCTATTTCCATTGTAGCTCATGTTAAACCATTTATGCAACTGATTTAATTTGTTGTTGTGTAATCTGTTATCAGCCTTATGTCTAATGCCAATTGTTATCTTAATATTGTGCCGCCCTTTTCGACTGTCAAACACACCCTTATAATTTGGCCAAAAAGCAATTAACACGCCTCGACGCACTGCCAGAAGTCATCAGCTTTAACGATGCTGTTGTTGTTTGATTGTCACGCCCACATTTCATAGAATTTGATTGATTCCTTAACCGTTTTCAGCATTCAATTTGCATAAATGAACGATGGACGCTTTTAAGCCTCAACTCGGACCTCTGAAAACTCTCAGAGACTCTCAGTTCTCAGTTGTCGGGCTTAATAGCTTGGCTTGACGTCTGCTTTGTTTCTGTTTCTTGCCAGCAATTTAAATTTAAATTCAATTTTCCATTTTCAATTATTATTACCGACTTTCCGACAACCTCACCTCACCACACAACATCTCACCTCACCTCACCTTTAGTCAATTTTCCTTCTGCACTTTTGGGCCACGGCAGCTGACAACCTCTGGTTTTATTCTGGCTCTCCATTTTATGGCCTGCTGCCTTGCGGCTAATTTAATTGCATCTCTTTATGCCATTTGAGCTGGGTATTATGCAATTCTTAAGAGATTAGTAGCGCTTTAAGGGCTTCTTTACATATGATATTAATGAGTTTGAGGAGCTCAAAATAGAGTCTTCCACAAATAAATGGTCTTTAGACTGTTTTCAGATAAAACCTCGACATCTTAGTTTATTTTAAATCAGACGACTATAACATAATCCTGCAATTGAAAGAACTGTTCAAAAAGCTTTTTATATTTGTAGATTTCCTATTGGAACTTTACCTTGTCCACAAATACATAGAGGTCTATAGATGTTATCGGACAATAAATTAGGAAAGTGAATTTAAGCTTCGGCTTACCAAGTATATATTTTTTGCTCGCTTTTTTATTGCATTTTCCTGCGAGGCGCGAGTCTCGTTAATATTGTGCATATTAAAAAAGAAAAATGTGCGAAAAACTGGCAGCTGTGGCAGTCGCAAGATTATTAAATTAAGCAGACTTTTGAGTGGGAAATACTTGTGACAGGCACTGTTGAACGACACCGCCGCCGCCGGGCGCTGAGACAAACATTTCTATTACATTTCAATAAGTTTTTCCCCATTGCATTTTGCACTCGCACTCGCTCTCGATTATTTTCCAATGTCGCGTCGTCTGATTGCTGACATCCGCTTTCCATCGACTGACAGCATTTCAAAGCTTTTTATGAACACCAACACGAAGAGGAGCAGGAGCAGTAGGAGGGCATGTGGCGGGGGCAGGGGCAGGGGCAAGCATCATTAAGTGCGCAACTTTTCATTACCAACAATTTAATTTTGAAATGCTGCCACGGCGGTAGTTGCCACTCGGCGGCCGGAGGCGCCACTTCCGCCCAGTGGTGGCAACGTTCAACGGATGACGGACAACGGTCTGTCTAGCTGCTTGCAACACTGAAACTGCATTTGGCAAGTGTTTGGGGCATTGGGGGCAAGGCGTCGTGTTGCACCACGGTTGTGGGAATACTTGCATTTAAGAACCAGACAAACACTGCTACAATTTGTGAAGAGAATGAAGCGCAAATGAAGCGCGATTTTAATGTTCTTGCCACACTGCGCCCCAAGGCAACAATCGCTTTGAGTGCCACCATTTAATTCAGCTGGTTGGGAATTTGCAACTCGCGAATTTGTCTTATCTATTGCCAGCTGCGATCACAAATCCTTTTCATTTTCCATCTGTTTCTTTTGTTTGAGAAACTCATATGTTGTTTACACAATTCATGACCTATTTCTAATCTGTGTCTTACTTTTTAAAAAGGATAAAGTTCAAGTTTTAAGAGCTTCTAAAGCCCGGATTAAACCACCTACCATGCTCAGCTCGAATTGGCTCGAAAGGCAGATATCCTGTTTTTAGATTAAAAGTCTGAGGTTAAAAGTAAAAATTCAAAATAAAATACATAAATTCAAAATTTAAATCACAAGGTTTTACCTTGATTCAACTCCTTAGGCCATAGTTAGTATAAGACAACACATTAAATTTTATTCTGAGACGTTTCATTCTCTCGTAAAATATCATGTTGCCAGGTGCAAAATGAGAGCAACTTTCATAACTTTGGCAAAACAGTTATGACTTGTCAGCTGTGATCCCATGAATAAAAAAATTTTTATATTATTTGTTATTTAAGCACAGAGTATATAGATTCATGTTGATAAATAAAACTTGCATTCATTATAAAGTGTTGCCAATTCATTTTGAATAGACTTTTATATTTCTCTGTCATATTGTCACTGGTCTAGCATTCCCCATTAGGGTGGCTTAAATAATGCGGGGTATATGCACAGCTTGCTCGCCTTTGGCTATATCCTGGAAAAGGCGTTCGAGCTTAAATCCAGCACATTTTGACTGTGTCTGTGGGCGACTTTGCACTTTGGTTCAGTGTAAAAGTGTTTAAATATTTGACGTCGACACTTGTCGGGCTGCCACTGCCACGCCCATGTAGTGCCACTGTGTGGCAAGAAAGAGATAGGGCGATAGAGGGAGAGAAAGTGTGTTGCAGTCAACTTTGCCTGCAATATTATTTGCAAGAGACATTTTTTGTGGCAAGGACGCAGCGGGAAGAAAAAATGCGGCAAGTGCGACAAGTCATTTAAGCAATTTAAGGTGCAGCGCGTATACGAGTAAACGAGCTTGGGGCATGCAACAAAAAATATTATTTATGTTATGCCAAATAAGTGGAACAACAACATTTGTCTGAGGCACGGCCAACATTGCGACAGTCACGTGCACCTGTGTGCAACATGTGCAAAACTTACTACAAATTGCTGTTGCTGTTGTTGTTGTCGATGTTGTTCCGCATGCTGTTGCACATGCCACAAACATGTGCCCCCGGACTTAAGTGCAGCGCGAGCCGTGGCCAAAGCCATAACCAATGCTGCTTTTTAGCCAAGTAGCCAAAGTCAACCAGACTTGTTAGATTCAAGTAAGTTTCTATTTTGTCCCTTTATCTGCGAGAAATCAAATTTGTCAACAATACTAAGTGTGTATAAATAAAGCCATTTATTTTGATACGTTAAATTTAAATTTCAATTCTGATCATTGAATCGAAGGCTACCGGGCATATAATTGTTGAGTGCGCTCGGCTCTCAAGTCTTTTCCGCTGGTTCAATTTCTTCCCAGCACACGTAAAACCGTTAAAAGCAACATGGAAGGATTTCGATTTCAAGTTGCAAGTTGCGAGTTGCAAGTCGCTACACGTGTGACAGCTCCTTGTGGCAATTACATTAGAAACTAAAGCATTGCAGCATAATTGCCGGCAAAATGGCACTCAACTGGGCCAACTGATGTTTTTTGCCCACTTTGATTGCAATTGATTTTTGCCAAATGTTGCTTGCAACTGTCTCTGCTTGCAACCGACCCTGCCTCAGTTTCTATCTTCTTCTGTCGATCTGTGGACGTCATCAAAATGTAATGCATTGAAAATCAAATTTCACTCAGTTGGAAATGAAATTCAAGACTTTCTCTAGTAAATTTCAGAAATAGTTTGTACCCAGCAATGCAATTGGGTTTATCAGACTATCGAACAAGTTTTCTGTTTGCGATTTTATTTACTTTTTACTTACAATCTGTAAGATTTCAAAATACAATTTAGTTTGATTGTGAAATATTACATTGAAATATAATGATAATAACATTATCTTTAGATTAAAATGAAGTTATATGTAAATGATAATGGAATGATAATACAAAATTTTATACTAAGTAAGAAACTTGTTACATAATTGGTTTATACTTAGAGTGCTGTGAAACTTAAAAGTCAAATACTAACAAAGATCAATTAAAATTAAGAGTTAACTAATAGAAGACTTAGAGTAGAATTGCAGAAAATTTGAATGAAATATTTAAATTCATTAGTTAAACCTATTTTTTGTTGGTATACAGGATGTCAACGTAGTCTATCATTTGACACAGTGTGCGCTTTTCGCTAGTTTTAGCATTGCACATATACATAGTATGTACATATATACATACATATATATGGATATGTATATATGCATAAGTATGTAGAGTTGATTGTGAGTGCACGGCATTCAAATTCAGGTTGTTCGACAACTTGACTTTCCTGTAGTGCCTGCAAAAAGTTATGCACCAGTAGCGACAACACAAATGCATTAATGATGCGAAGAGTGCGGAGGAGATGTAGGCAACACTTTTCGTACTCTAGTCGAAAACCTCAGCTATTGTGTGTAACTGTGTGTGTGTGAGTGTGTGTGAGGTTGCTGTGTCTGTGTGTGTGTAATCTGCTTGAATATGCATTTGCTTTTCTTTTTATTTTGGGGACACAAAACAGCTGCTGTCCTGTCTGTCCGTCCGTCTGCCGCTCGAGAATCACTTGGCATGGAAATGCAATTCCCAAAACTGTGAAAACCCACAGAAGGTTCTATGAAAAACTATTTGAACACTCGCAATACCACAGCAATTGTTGTCGTTGCTGTTGTTGTTGAAATCTATGACGTTGTTGTGCTTAGCATGAATGCATTTTGTCGATTTCCGTCAATAATTCGATGGCCCAAAACTAATTAGTGCATATTTTCATATATGCATATTTGAAAAGGTGTCAAAAATACACAGGTGCCAAAGTGATTGCATGTCAGCAGCGGCAATTTGTGGCAAATGCAGATATATTTTTAATTACCAGCAGCAACAACAACAACAAGACAGGAATAACTGTTATTAAGACATTTAAACGAGCATTTAGACATTTGTTGGCTGACCAACTTTGACAATCGGCCATTGTCCATGTGATTTCAATTACATCCCCAATTAAAGCATCGAATTGTTGATTCATCGGGAAAATTTTTGATTAATTTTTGTTGCTTGATCCAAATTAGTTATTTATCAGAAAAGTATAGCAAACAGTAGAAAACTAGTGAATACCAAGAAAAATAAAATGCAAAATAAATAAAGTAGTTAAAAATTGTTTACGCAATCATCGATTTTATTGATGATCCGATATATTTTTACATCACTAATTCCACTGCCTTTTGTTCGTTGCCACATTGAAAATCAAATTTCCTCGCATGTATTTTAATTAACGTTGCATGTCACATCGCACACAATATCGAAACTATTTTCGCTGGCTTTTGGCGCAACTTCATCCGAATTATTGACCCATGCTAAAATATATGAGGTCTCACAGCAATTTGGTTGCATTTTGTCCAGATAATCAGCAGTCGATAATCACGGCCAATACCAATTAGCAATGATCCGTTACTAATGCTCTCGCTTTTACCCTGGCCTTGTGTCCTGTTTCCACATGTCCTGTGTCCTCTGTCCTGTGTACTCTGTCCTGTGTGTTTTGTGTGCATTTATTAAAGGTAAACATTTCTACCACATTTTGAATTGCTCGACATTTATTTATTTTAAAATGCTCTTTGGGCGGTGAATCCATTCAAATGCAAAGTACCCTTTATACAAATATTTCTCACTGAAACTTAGTCCGAAATTATTGTGAATCCTATTAAAAAACAGCATTTCATTATCTTAATTTAAATAAATTATCTCCGAATCTCAGTCGAAAGAATCATTTAACAACTGAGCTTAAAGATGGAACTAAAAACTATATTTACATCTCGTTTATAGTTCAGTATGTTATTAAAGCTTCTCTTCACTCGAAGTTTGAATGTAAACTATCATAACTTTGACGCACTCTACAATATTACAGTAAATTAAAATAGCACAGCTGATTACTTCAAGCTGAGTAAATCTAAATAAGTTTCTTGGTGACAAACAAGTTTACTCTCTAGCGCTTTGCCAGCATTCGTTTTTTTAGCTGGACATCTGCTGGACATTTAACTTTTTACAATATTTAGTGCAGAAAGTGACTGCGAGGGGACAGCGTGGAAATAGTTAAAGCTGCTTAAACCCTTTGCTCCGCTAAGCGACTTAAAATATTTGTCGCAGATTTTCAAATGCGATTTTCCGCAACTGGAAACAGTTGTTGTTGTTGTTGTTGCTTTTTGTGTGCAATCCTTTTGTTTAGTAATTTAGATTTTAGTTTCATTTCTTGTATTTTTAGAAACCGTGCTTAGTTTATATGTAACCTATTTAGTATTTGTCGCAATGCTTTTAATGGAAGTGCAGAAATGTTAGTTTTGCCAAATGGCAAGCTGACAATCAGCCAACATCACTCATACGCACTGTGCAACCCGTGGGGAAATTGCGCTCTAATGAGCAGCGAGACATTGTCAACTGCAGGCATCTATTTTTTGTTTTGGGTTTGGGGTTGGGAGTAAAGTTTATTTCGCATTTTGCAGATTTCAGTCACGTGAAAGCGCTGCGCGTACTGAACTCGGAGTTGGCGGACACTTTGGGCAATCTGTTATCACGCGCCTGTGCCAAGTCGCTGAATCCACAACAATTGTATCCCGCACCGCATGCCGAGCACTTTTCGCAGTTGTCGCAGGACTTGGACGCGGCCAAGCGAATGCAGGAGGCGATGCTGCAACTGGCGGGTAAGTCATTTTAATATTTAAGCCAAGCCAGCCACGTTGAAGTGGTTGGAAAGGAGTTAGCCTAGATGTTGGCATACTTCCGGCCAATAACCGGGCTACAAGTGCTCTGCACTTGCGAAAGCCAACGGTGCACAGTGGAACAAACGGCTAGAATAGCTTAACATTTTTTTTATGATTATTAGATTCAATATAAAATATTATGCCTAATATAACTTGTACAGTACAAGCTTTATGAGTTACATTTTGTTTTATATTTGGTTTATAGTATTAATCTAGCTTAGCTTTAATATTTATTAAAATATTTTTAAAATAATTTAATTTAATATTTCTTAACTTAAAAAGGAACAAATCTTTGAAATTTTTCTTTTCTATTTATTTTTTTTGTAGAATTTGTATGGTACAGAAATGTTTTTATGATCTTATTTTATTTTGTTTTATTTTTAAAAGTAAGAAATGTTTGATATTTTTTTGGACAAATAAAGGAGTTTAGCTAATACTATTTAATATTGAAAGTAACTTAGATATAGAACATCTGTTTTATCCAATGTATATTGTGTAAGTCATAGTTTATATGCATGCCAAATTCAGATTTCCTTCATTAATTTAAAAAATATTTTATTTGATTTAAATTATTATTGAAATTAATTTAAAGAAAGTAAAAAGTGTAAGCTGATCTAGCAATTTTTGTCACTGTGCGCTGAAATGTAATGCCTTCCATTTGGAATTTTGCATTTACAGCTCGCTGCGAGCAGCACTATGGGAGCAATCACTTCCACTTGGTGGCGGACACGGTCATTGCAGCGCTGCATGCAACCAACAATTTCTTTGAGTGCGCCAAGCCCTGGGAGCTAAAGGCCGCCGGCAGTTCACCGAATGCGCCACGCCTCGAGACAATAATCGCCATGACAATGGATGCACTGCGGCTTTGCGGCATTGTGTTGCAACCAATGATTCCACAGCTGGCCAGTCGACTGCTCGATAAGCTCAACGTGCCCGGATCACAGCGCAGTTGGTCTGTGCTCAGCGAGAACTTCAGCAGCAACAACAACAGTCGCCAGTTGGATGGAGGCAACCCAGTGTTATTCCAGCGCATTGTGGAGTCATCTCCGTCTCCATCTCCGTCTTCGTCCCCTCAGTCGGAGTCTCAGCAAACCAAGCGCAGTAAATCGAAAAAGCAACAGAAGAAGACGGCAACGAGTGCGTCTTGAAGTGTCACGTAGCTGTAATAAACTGAACTGAACTCAACTGAATTGTATCCCAAAGTCAACTCTGTTTTATACTTACATTCATTTGGTTGCCCATTGTGACATTTATGAATTGTTGAATGGCGTTTTGTGCCACGCTGCGTATGCTTAATCTAAATAGCCAACCCAAGTGGCCACAAATCAAAATCAAAATCAAGCAGCGCATATTCCCATTCTCATCCTCGTTCTCATTTGTGGGTCCCACTTGGCTCGACGCTCATTAAAATCCACTTAATTATGTCGAGGCAACGGCAACTGCGTATCCTCACGCAACCAGATTCCTGTCTCCGTCTCCTTTTATCTATTTCTATCTCTATCTCTCTTTCTGTTCCGTTCTCGTTTATCGGTGCGCATATTTTGTTATTTATTACACATAATTGAGATGCGTTCACAGCAGGTGCTAGAATTTCTACAGCTTTTCCCACTTCTTTCAATGGCGAAAAACTCTTCTCTTTAATAGGTTCCCCAGCGTCTTCAATTACTCGCAGCTTTGTCAAGTTGCTTAGTTCTTAATTTATTTTAATTTGGCCAAAAAATCATATGTTAAAGACTTCTAACGTACGAAAAGTCAACGTCAAATGAGAATTAATGGAAATTGTTGGCTTTCATTTAAGAGAAAATGCAACGTTAATAAATGCTGACCACTTAAATAAGTGGCTTAAGATGCTCAGCTGACCAAGGGGAGCAGCAATAACAAGCTGTCAAGTGTGTTTATTGTATGGGAAGTACTAAATGTCTGTTGCGTATACGTTGCGTATACTTGTTATCTCTGCACGTCTCTCGTATGTTACGTATGCGCAGTATATGCTCCCTGACTATTAGGTTGTATAATGTAATATACAATAAATGTATTATAATAAATATATTAATTCTAAATATATTTAAAGTTGCTTTATTTGATTTAAATTTCTTTTTGTGAACTCATTTTATTTTGAATCAGAATTGAAATACATAGGTTGATTGCAGGCTTAAAATGTATCTAATTTTACAAAAGATATTTTGCCAATTAAAAGAACTAAGCTAAGATGTTTTTATCTTTTCAGTTATTAATTAAATTTGGCTGAGTTTTCGAAGGCTGCGTATACGTAGCGTATGCCAGGTAACTAACATTTTACGTATACGCGACGTGTTCTTCATCTCTCGTATGTTGTTTGTATACTGCTTGACTTGGAAGTTGTGTAAACGCTGGACATACAAGTTGAAGTCTCTTGTTGTTTCTTGTTGTTTTCTCACATGCTTCCTCCGCCTGTTGTTGTCTCACACGTTGCGTACACGCTGCGTATACTCAATGTCTGGCTGCACTTTAGCGCGTGCAATAAGTGTTAGGAGAGCAATAATTCAAGTTGGCGCTGAAAACACAGACCCCTTGTGACCAAGTCCTAAGCGTGCCATTAACAGTGCCTGCCAATTAGCAATGCCTGCCAAATGGTACTATAGATTCACCTGCATCACATGGCGTTCCAACAATTTGAGGTCGTTTTGCAGCCTTCACTCGCGATGGACAAACAGAGGCAACGGCAACTTGCGTAAACACATTTGAAGGGAGTCTAATTAGCAAAATTGAGGGAAAAAGAGGCAATGAAGGACAGAGCATGAAATAGAAAGATAAAGATAGACAGAGCAATTTATAGGGAGAGAGCGAGAAATAGATGAAATGTTCATGGTTTTGATTTGTGTGCAACTTTTCAAGTGCTTTCAACAAAAAAGTTAGTTATTGAAGTTGAGTTGTCCAAGTGGATTGCTCCTTTAAGCCAATAACAGTTTCAGGAAGCAGAGCACACTCCACTCTTGGCAAATTAGTGCGCAGTTAAAGTGAATTTCATATTAAAAATGCGTTAAAAGCGTCAGAACATTAATAAAATGCAGGAAGCGAGTGCAAAACGGGGTCCTGAAAACGACAGGATGCGCTGGCAGTTTAAACAGCAACAACAACAACAACAATAACAGCAATAACAAGAACAACCTGCTTCACTTGTTACCTTTTGCATAATAAATTAAATTATGCTGCAAGGTAACTGGGCAACCAGCAAAGGCAAACGGTAATATGGTTAATGATTCTGTTTAAATGCTGCTTAAACTTGGTAAAGGATGCAAATACACAGAGAAAAAACTGCCCATTTGATTGTTCTTCACTGCCGACAAGCTGGAACCGGTTGAGAATTTTAAACTAAATATAAAAAATGTTAAACTTGCATATTTTTACTGAATATTTAGGTAAACTATTAAAATTATCTGAATTTAATTGACTAAAACAATTAAAATTTACATTAAATATATTGAGTTTTCATATAAATTAATAAGCTTTGCACGATTTGAATGTAAATTATATTTGACTTTAAACTAAATCAGTAATTTTTATTATTTTAATATTATATGCATTTATGTTCTTAAGATAGCAAATTTTGCTCTGAGTGTAGAGTCGTGGTCAGAAATGATGGTTATTGTTTCTGTTGCGTGCAATTTGATTAATTGCATATCTTTGGCGCATCCTTTGGTATTGATTGCAGTGCCTAATTTAATTGGCTGCATGCCATACCAGCGTATGGGTAAAATTATAAATGAATTAGTTTTGGGCAAGGGCAATAATGCCTGGAGGGCACCCTGTATCGAATGGTACTCGAATCGCAGTTAGACATGAGCTCAAGTGGAACATCAAAGCACAAATTGATTTCCTTTTGGCTGTACAAGAACCCAAGTCAAGTGGTATTTGGCATCCTTGAGATTCCTCTCCATTCCGTGCCATTCTCTCTCTCTCCATCTCCATTTTCTCATTTTCTTTGCTTGCAAATGCCAAAAATTTCACGTGCAGCACTTGAATGATGTGCTACTCAAAATCTCAACTCAGACTAGCTGCAGTTGCATCAACAACAGCGTGATTGCCTTGATTTAAGTTGTCCGCTTCTCGAGTTGCCTTCTCTAATATTCAAAAGCATCGTGTATGCACTCAGGAAAAGAACCAAGATGCTAGAATAAGTAAGGAATTCTGAGGCGCAAAAATGACAAATTATACGTATACCAATCGTTTCATACTTATTTCAAAAATAATAATTAACAGCAATCATAAAATTTAAGAGAACAAAACGGTATGGATTCAACTGTGGACATTAGAGTGCATCGATTTGTATGGGCCCGAAAAAATTAAAAAATGGTAACCCATTTTCGTAATATTACGAAATAGGGCTACCATTTTTTGTGAAAAAATCTATGCACTCTAGTGGACATATTTTGAGCATGTACATTTTTTCTGAGTGTACTCGAGCTGTGCTCTGATTAAAAATCCTGCAATTGCTCTCGTACTCTTTAATTTTCTTGTTTACTTTCACAAAAACACAAAATTGTTGTTGTTGTTGGTTCTGCACTTGTGGTACTCGGTGATCTGCTTAGTCAGCATTTCTCGTGCCATTTTCCGAGTGCAGTCTCAAGTGAGTGAGTTGCAGGTGCATGTGGCATGTGGCAAGTGGCAAGTCACGGCTCCCCTCTGCCACGTGGCGAGTGAATTATGAACTCAGTTTAATTTCCACAAAACCAAAATCCTTTCCTTCTTGACAAAAACGATATCAGCTAGGTGAGTTGAATATTTTGATTAGAGAATGATATTTAATATTTTACTAACTGGTTTATCATGACGTCGTCAATGGAATAATACAATACGATCTCTGTTAACCGAGAATTATAAGTTTGTAAATAATTATATTCATTAAATATACGCAACTCAAAGAAGCTCGTATACAAATCACTATTTAGTTCAATACAATTGATTGTTTTCTATTAAACTCTTACCCATTTAATTCGAACTCTCATTCAACTCAGTTGAGGTAAATTGCTTTAGAGTTTTCGACAGTTCTCCCGTGTAAAACAATGGAAAACAATAATACTAATTAGCTAAAGCAAATGTGGAATGAACACTGTAAAAACGCTATCGATTGCATGCGTAATTGCAGTTTAAATAATTAAATAAAACAAACACGTTTCAATGTGGTTAAAATTCTGTGCTTGGAAATGGGAATGGGACTAACAGTTGTAATTTAAACATTAAGTAATTAATTATGTTAATGAAATAAAGCATATTTGGCTTTTAATAAGTTAAGCTCGTTAATTGGCGCAGATTTTGTGTGTGGACAATGAGGCCAAAGCAATTGGGCTAAAACGGTGACCATTTCGAGTTTGACAGGCTAAGCTGACAGTTACACAGACATAGAAACAGAAAGAGACAGAGAGAGAGAGAGAAGGAGGTAGGCAGGCAGACAAACAGCTTAAAGCTGCTTAAGCCATTTTTGTTGGTCGACATAAGGCCGAATAGTCCACTGTCTAACTGCTTTGCCGCTTCACATAATTTGTAATTAAATTTTACTAAAAAATGCAACCAAAAATCCTTAATCCTTTAACACACACAGATACAACCACACATATACACACGCACGCACACACACACACACACATGACGGCAACGACCGCAACAAACTATGTGAGTCGTTATCCCTTTTAATGAATTTTTTCTGCTTGCCCGGCTTTTGCTTTTGCTTTTCATTTTGCTGAGCAGCGTTGGCAACCCTGCTTGGCCACAGCGCTAAAACGTTCAGTCTCTCGACCCACTTGTCGTCGTCGTCGTCGTTGCAGCCGTTGCCAAAGTAAATATTTTACTATGCCACTATTTGAAGCACACTGTCTGTCAGGCTGTTGCTGCCGCAGCTGGAGAGACCACAACAACAACAACAGCAACAACAACAGCAATAACAACAGCAATAAGAGCAACAACACAAGAGCAACAGTCTGGTAGCCATTTTATATTTTATAAAATTTTTCAGGTCACAATGTCGTAGAACTTGTATTAACCACATGCTGCTGCACTATGGAAACATTGCCCATATTTTTTAAATCACTTAATAACTCTAAGCCGAAACAAGATTATTTATATGAAATTTAACTTTCAATTTGTGTGATCCTTAAATTTTTGGCTCATTTTGATTATGATAAGATTAACAAGACGATTTCAAAGAAAAGCTAAACTTTCCATAGTTCCAAGTAGTGTTTCTGTGACAGTTTATGTGTTTGTCGCTGTTTCCTAAACATTAAATGCGCCTTAGTGTCACCGAGTCGCAATTGCAACTGGGATGTTGCATGTTGCATGTGGCATAAGTGCCATTAGCTTATTTCTTATTTTCGCATTTAATTCGCAGTTTTATGCGCTTGCATTATGAAAACATCATCTGTTCCTCGAAGTTCGAACGGAACTTAAGTAGAGACTATGAAAAAAAGTGCACTTTCAACGTTCTTTTCATCTCAAGTTTTCTTTCAACAATTCAAGCAGCGTAAATGCAGTCTTTATACTCATCAAAAGTTTCTTTATACCCTGTACAAACTCCTAATGGGTAGACTGATGAACCCGTAACAAAATTTAAGTCGATTTGATTAAGGCTTATACATTTAGTTAATGTCAAACAGAAATTTAAATTTGAAATGATGTTGAATAAAAGAAAATAACAAAAAATTAAAACACTATAGGATTCTCATTCAAATTTGATTTTGACAAAAAAAAATACGAATTTACAGCTTAAATTATTATTATAGTATAGTTTATTATAGTATTCTCTTGTGGATGCAACTTGAATCTGTGTTTAAAATAACTCATAGTCAAGCACTCCCCACTAGTTCCATAAAAAAGGGCATTTTAAAAGTGCTGTTGATTAAGTAGGGACAAATTAATTTGCTGCGTTCTTCTTGCAGGTTGCATGACAATGCAATAAATATGAGCAAGAGCAACAGCAGAAAAGGCGAAAAATGTGATGCGAAATTGTAATTTGAAGCGTGGACAAACAATGAGAGAGATAGAGAGAGAGAGAGAGAGAGAGAGAGAGAGAGAGAGAGAGAGAGAGGAGGGAGGGAGGGAGCTCAAGCCAAAGCTCAAGACAGGCAGGCTGACAAGGACAAAGAACAAAGGTGACGACGACGACGACGGCGATGAAGTGAGAACAAATGAGTGCAAGAAAATTAATTTCAACTGCAAAATGCTGTCTTTATGTGTGTGTGTGCAAGAATGTGGGTGTCTGAGTGTGTGTTTGAGTGTATCTTGGTGCGAAGTCAACATCTGAGTGAAAAATTGTCTCATTGCACAAGCAATTGGCAATGGAGCCCTTTAAGGATAAAGGTCTGTTCTACAAATTGCTACCAGCACAAATGTGATGCTTTCAAATGTCCAAAAAAATTTTGAGCGATTTGATAAAAGGAATGCAATAATAATTGTAATACAAACTGTAGTTTAATTTATATATCTTTTATTCAATATACAATTTAAAAACGCAAAGTGTCAATAAATCGGAAGAATTATACAGGCCTGTTCCGGTTTTCACTTTCGGTAAGATTTTGCGGAAGTGAATTTCTTTAACCTGCTCTAATATCATTTCGGTGAAATTCTGCGGATTGATATCACTTTGAGTTGATAAGTTTAAGTCGGATAAAGTGAAAAACGATAATTTTTAAATTCATAGGTTAAGTTCAAAGCGAATAAATGCATTTTACTAAATGCTAAACAATGAAAAGTGAAAACCGGAACAGGCCTGATTAATTTATTTATTTTATTAGGTCAACTTAAAGATAGTATTAAAGTGAAGATAGAGAGAGCCAGAGCCAGAGATAGTTAGGAGTCAAGGTGCCAGTTTAAGATTGAAACAATGCTCATACGCACCATTGACGGGCACTGAAGAAAAAGCCAAGCAATGAATGCGAATGTCTGGTTGATACCCCTGACTTGGTGCACATTCTAGCTAAAGAACTGGGCAGATCTGGGATGAGCTGAACTGAACAGATTCTGAAGATGGACTCTTTGCATATGTCGACTGTTGCCATGACTGAGAATGTGAAATGACTGATGACTGATAACTGTTGCATTGTCTCATCACTGGGAAATTCTCGACGCTTTAGAGCCGACTAATTAATGCCACTCAACCTGTTCGAGTTTCATTTCAAGGCACACAAAACGAGCCAATTAAAAGTAACAATGACAATGACTTAAAGATAAAGCTTAAATTGCGTACTCTGACAGTAAATCCACTTGATTTGCTCTCATATATACAATATATAAAAGAGACGACAAAAAAAGGAATAAAGGAATTGCCCTTGAGCCGCTTTAAATGTTTTTGTTTGCTTTTCTTGCAGGGGTTCAGAAAAAAGGAGAGCGACAACTGTGGAAAATACTTCTGAATAAAGTGAAATGAAATAAAATAAAATAAAACACAATTCTAAGCGCACAAATCTCATCAATCAAATGGAGTTGTGCGCATAAAGTGATCGGCTCAACTTAAAGCATATACCTCAACTCAACTTCCCTTTCAGTTTATTGTTTCAATCGGTTAAAAGGGACCCTCAGGCTGGCCAGCATCGATTTGGCTAACAGCTGAATATTCCATTTGAGTTGTAGATTTTTCCGTGATGTTTTTGGGATTATTTTGGGTTGTGTTGTTTGCCCTTGAACAACTCCATTACAATAGTTTGTAAATCATTCAATAAGCCCACTTGTGCGTACATTTTAAATTCCGACTTCAGGCCTAACTGTGAGCATTTGCTGTGCCAAGCTGCCAGTAAATATTTTATGTGTGGTACAAAATGTCAAAAGCTCGCTTTATTGGATACGCACTCAATTTGTAGTTAACAGTTTGAAAATGATGTAGAGCATTAAATTTAACTATCCAGCTGGCTTTATTCTTATTTTTTAACTGTAGAGCCTTATCTGAATATCAATTTAATTTACTGGTAATTATTAAAGTATCCCCTAAAATTAAAACATTTAAATAACTTAGCAGATGTTAAACCTATTAAAAATAAAATGGTTTGTCAAGCTTCTTCCTTATGCATTTTAATGGCTTAATGGGTATATTATTTTCCAAATATCGTAAATATAACAGTAATTAAATAGTTAAGTTTCAAATACAAGTGAAAAACATTTAATCTGATTTAATTTTTGGCCAACATTTGTGAGACCTTCTGCTTCGGGTTATTATTATTAAACTTGGCTGTTTGTGTTGTCTGCGGTTTTAGGCCAAACTTCATTTCATCAACAGATTTTAAGACTCTGTCAATATTGACAAAAGTTTAATGCGAAACTTTTGCAAACTCGCGTGAATTTTGAGATGCTTTTGGGCCAACTTAACTGAACTTGGCTAAGACGCGCAGTGCGCCTAATTAAGTCGGCAAATAATTTATGAAAAGTTACCTTGGGAGTAAACTCAACGCGGTATTTGGCCTAAACAGACTGTCAGACAGCCAGTCTGACAAATAGTCTCTGCCACTCAGTGACCGTATTGATTAGGTGCGTAAATATGCGCGCTCAGGGACATTTTGTGTCAATTATGGCATATGGCAGGCATTGAGTAGGGCTCGACTGGGCTTGACGCTAATAGATTGTGATTATGGCCCGTCGAAGGGCCGCTTGACTTTAAATTTGTGCCAGTGATTTAAATCCAAAGTGAACATTGTAAACATAGCACAGATTCATCGTCCAATTTTCAAACAAGCTTTCACATATATTGACAAAGTAGAAAGTAGAATATATATTCTTTATTCTTACGGATATTATTTACATGCCTTTTTTAGTTTGTTTGCTTTTTGCGTAGCCCAAACGGTAAGACTTAGGAGGCTTAAATTTTTCACAACAAAACTGAGAATATTTAATCGAGTTAAAAGACAAGATCTGCGTTTTTCGAATTGTTTCGAATTATTGAATTAAATATTAAATATGTTTGAAATGTCTTGCGATTCATCGATATTTCGCTATATTTTAACATCCCTAATTGGCAGCATAAAGCTCTAAAATGTTGGTAAATTATTTGCAACTTGCGTTAAGTGGAATTTTTGAAGGAGGTGGGACGCGAACTCGACATTCGCCTCAGGGTCTTGGCTAATAAAAACGTTTATCGCCATTGAGTTTGCCTATTTGGCAGAAACTTTGTCGATGTTTGAAAAGTTGTTGCTATTTCAGCTTCAGAAGCACTTGAAGAACTCAAATTTTAGGTAATTAACTGAAGAGTTCGCTGAGTTAAAATAAAACTTAAAATTGCGTTGAAATATGGCAGAAATGTTGATGCAAAAAGTTTTGACGAATCTAATCGATAAGCCAGTTAAACGGCCAAGTCAAGGAAATTTGTCTGGCATATCAAGCATACGCACCGTTGGACTTTATGTTTGTGTATGTGTGTGTGTGTGAGTGTGTGTGTGAAACAAAGCATGACTAATGATAACTGTGGGCAACAATGTACGTATATATCATTTCGGTTAGCAAATAACAAACATCAGTATCAGTGAGAAATGAGAGGAGCCAAACAGAGAGAGAAATAAAGATAAATAGCGTTTGAAATGTTGCTGTTGCTTTTGCTGAAACTGAAACTGAAACTAAAACGAAATTTGTTACACACTCGAGCACAGCATGCAGGACATGCTCTCCTTCTCTATCTCCCTCTAATGCTATCTACCACTTTCTCGCTCAGTCTGTATATAAATAAAATGGTAGAGCCAGAGAGAGAAATAAGCAACCGCAGCGACAACGAGCACATTTGCAACATTTATTGAGTCGTTGAACGAGTTGAATGAGTTTGGATTTTATTTTTAAACGTTCACTGACTCAACTCGCAACGCAGCAAGGACTAAACGAGCGTACACTGTTTAAATATTGATTTCCGAGCAACGACAACGACAACACACACACACACACCCCTTTGCCCCTTGCCTCCATATGTGGCAACCTTTCACAAATTGACAACAGACGAAAAAATGCATATGAACTGCGAAAAAATGGACTGAAAAATAGACAAGTGAAATTTGTTTTAAAATAATCGACAGGCGTGAATTGTTGTTATGAATTAAAGGGGAAAAAAATGAATTTTTAATATGAAATGCATGCATGCAATCAATATAAATAATTGCCGAACTAAATGAATAGAAGTTGAAACAAATGAAATGATCTGAAAGTTAATTCAATTTCTGCACTGAATCGGAATCATCAACGAGCAAACCACGGACTGGTCATTTGGGACCATTGGGGCTATTGAAGCCTCGTCAAGAGCTGCAACTGTTTGTGCAACCATCTCAGCTTGCGGCTACTTTGGCAGCAGGCTCACCAGGCAACCAAAGCCAAAAGCCAAAGCCAATGCCAAAGCCAGAGCCCAATACACACAGACGATAATGAGGCTCATTTGAGCCAACATGCCGTTGGCATTAAGTTAAGCGCTCCCTTGGCAACATCAGTGCACTTCACATGCAGCTGACTTCTGACAGTGAGAGCAAAAAGCAATTGTACCGATACTTGAAGGGCTAACGTTTCCCTCTGGACTCCAGACTCGCAGATAATCATCTGGATATTAAACAGCTCACTATGGGAGAAGTCTTAAATTTTGACAAAAAATATCAATGATTTAAAATATTAAACATTATATTAATTTAATATAAATAAGTAAGCAGCATAATTTTACTTTATTTTATCGATTCTAAAAATATTTTATTATTGAAATATCGCTTGACATTTATCTAATCAATTTGATGTGGTTCAGCAGAAACTTTTTATTGACAAATATTTTCAATTAATATACAATTGTAAAATTTTGATTCTATTTATTTGGTTTTGTCAATTACCTTTAAATTTAAGTTTGCTGTTGGCTTAAGTTTATAATTAATAAAAATCGAAACTTCTTCCAAAAGCTATACAACCAAGAAGTTTAATTTATGCCAAAATATCGTGAACTTTTCCCATTGTGCAGTTGCTCAAATTCTTGCAACGATAATTGATACAAGTATCTCAAGAGCAGGTGGCAAAAGCGGCAAAACTTTAGCCGCAAAGTGCCAGCAAGTATGCAGCTGAGTCTTATCTGCAGTCAGTTATTAGTAATAACTTATTACTGAGCGTCCGTTAGTCCGTCAGTCAGTCAATCAGTCAGCTAGTCAATCAGTTCTTCTTTTCGCCTGAAATCACTTTAACTTGCTAAAACATGCGTGAAAATGCCGTCCAAGAAACTTTGCCTGTGTTGCAAGCTAAAGTTGTACACGTATTAAATCTATACGAGTTAAATGTACACATCACTATATAAACACAACTTGGCAAATCTGTTAAGTCAGTCTAACCATGTTAACCATGTTGCATACGGTATATTAACATTGACGCACCTCGTGGCCGAATTTGTGTGGCAAATTGGGCCGTTGACTGAGTGCGGTTTCATTTGTGACTTTGAACTTGTGACTAACCCAATTTGCATCCACTTTGAACCAACCATCTTCTCGAGATGCATTCAGTTTGATTGAGACCTTTTCATGTGTGACTGCTTGAGTTGAATGCATTTCGCATTCTCTCTCTCTCTCTCTCTCTCTCTCTCTCTCTCTCTCTGGCATAAGCCGAGCTATTTTTATGCTCTGCTAAACAAATATTAAATATTTACCTTTGAATATTGCAGATACTCGAATGACGAGAGATGCAACGACAAGACTTTACTCTGCCAATGTTCTTCATTCTTTGTGAAATAATAATAAATAAATCCTTAAATGGCATTTAAATGTTGAATTTATTTTTGGAAACTAAAATGCAAATGGGAACAAAACAAACACACACATGTGCATATACCTTTTAAATCTTTTTAAATGTCATTAAAATGATGAATTTTTTGGGCGTTGCTTTTAATCTTTTTGGAACTGAAACTGAAATTTTAATCTCTCTAATTGCTTATCCATCACTACTAAATACCTCAAAAAACTGTGGCTTAACTGTAGGCGAATGTATTTAAAATGTAAAAAGACTACCTTAGTGAGTCGAGAAAATGTATTCATTTCATCCTAGAGTTTATTATTGTAAAAACATTTTTTATTCAGTTGGGCAAACAACCAAAAGGATTCTAAAATAGGTATACATAATTATGATTTATTTTTTTAAACTCGTATTATTAAATACTTTGCTGAACTTCTGCATATCAACAACTGAGCCTGCCTTTTTCCTCAAAAAATCGTATGCAATTGAAAATAGGTTTCTGTTGTTCTGCTTTAAATTTTGGTCAGATAGATCTACTCACATGTGGCTCAGTAGACTAGAAGGCTAAATTTTGATTTATTAGCTTCACTTGGAGTAATGCACTTGGATCCATCGATGATTGATGGAGGCGTCGAGCACATCAATCATGTGCCGTACACTTTAACGATAATTCGATTGATTACACAGAGCTCTACGAGTAGCATCTTTGACTTTGACTTTGACTAAGACTATGCTGCATTTGCAATGAACTTGCGCACTAAACTTGCTCCCAACATGGTTTGCTTTGATTTTGTATGCACAATGCGGAAAGTGGAAAAGCGGAAAAAGGCGACCAATGCCAGGCAGGGATCAAAGTGCATAATATTGTGACGGTGACTGCATCAGAGATTTTTAGTTCCGCGAGTTGCTTTGCAGTGGTTGCTACTGTCTTTTTTTCGGGTACTCGAATGGCATAACTGAATAAACATTTTCCCGAAACACACACACACCCACACAGAGTCACCCCGTGGGTTTTTCCGACTTTCCACAGTGCGAGCGGTTCTTAAATTTGACAGAGTCTCGTTGTATTTTTGTTTCTCTGTTTCTCGATTGTCTGTATTTTGTCGTTCTAAAAAGCAGCTTTTGATGTTTTTCTCGCTGGTCGCCGCCTCTGCTTAAAGCTATTTTAAAATGATTGGCTTTTATGTCAATATGGATCTTACTTGTCTTTGCATTTTGTTTGCTTGCCGCTTGTTTTGGCATCTGTTTTTATTTTTATTTTCTTTATTTTGCTGCTCCCATACTCCTTATGCTTTTTGAGTGCCCCAATAAAGCACAATAAATACAGAGATACATTTTTATACATTCTTTGGCTGACTGGCATTTCTGCCAGCAGGCGAATGTCGCGAATTTCTTGTTGCTGTCGTATTTTAATAGCTCACAGAAATGTTGTTCCAGGCAATTTGAAATGTTCTTAAATAGGGGGAGCTATTGTCAATTTCTACTAGAACTTTAAGTGTGGTCGGTCATATCACTCTCGCTAAGCATTGCCAATGAAATTAATTTCGGTTTCCCTTCTCCCTCTCCATTCCATTCCATCAGGACAACCTTCGAGAGCAGCCGGTGCTTTATTGGTAAACGGTCTGCCATAAATCTTACATTGCACATGTCGGTAAAGCCGAACCCAAAACCGAATTAAATTAAAACGGCAGCTTCTTCTTCTGTTTCTGCCTCGAGGCACAAATCAAATTTTCACACCGTTGCGCTGCAGAAGAAAAAACATGTGGGAAAGGTTATAGTCGAGCTCCCGACTATAGGATACCCGTTTCTTATTTTAATAAATTTAAAATATTTTGTATTGCATACTTTTAGGCAGTTATATTGCTTAAAAGCTTTAATCAGCCATTGCTCCCTTTTTTTGTCCGATCTTGTTACGATTTAAAAGGATGATAGGTAATAATAGTAGTTAACGTTAATTAGTAAAACGGACGGACAGACAGACGGACAGACGGACATGACTATATCGACTCGGTTGTTGATGCTGATCAAGAATATATATACTTTATATTGTCGGAGATGATTCCTTCTCCCTGTTACATACATTGCAACGAATACAATATCCCTGTTTACTAATTTTTACAGTAACGGGTATAATAAATGTTTCCCAAGTCGAGTTGTGTCTACGAAAATCACATTTACAATAAGTTGTGGAAAACTGAAGCGTAAAAAAAGCATTCGTCACTAAATTTTATTCCTAACATTTTGCAACGGAGGTGGCGAGCTTGAAATAATTGTTCGCACATAAATTTCCAGGCTACCTTCAAAAAAAGAGCACGAAAAACAAAGAAGGAAAAAAATGAAAGAAAATACAAAAAAACATGAGGGTTAAAATATAAGAGTTTTGGGTTTGATTTTGAATTCGATTTGTGGCCAGCAGGTGGGCGTAGCAGTGGGCGTGTCAGTTAGTCAGCCAAGTGCGTTAAAAGTAGCACGCACAATTGATTTAGCCAAATTTATGGCACACATGCGGCGTATACGTAATGTCTGTCAGAGCGTGTACGCCCCGTGGCATGCAACACATGTTTTAATACCCTTCGTGGAGTTTTTGTAATACGTATCTATGTGTGTGTGCACGGCATAATTAACGGCGGAAATATATATACAAAAAAAACCATTTATTTGAAATAGTGATTTAAATAGATCAAAATGAAATTATAGAGCGTGCAAATAATTGATGTCTATGATTTCTAGATTATTATTATTTTGTGTATAAATATTATCATAACATACTAGTTTAATATGATGTGGAAGTTATTGGAATTATTATTATTTTGTATATAAATATTATCATAACATTCTAGTTTAATATGATGTGGAAGTAATGATAATAATTATAATACATTTAATCTTATGACTATTCTTTTTAATTTCATATGTTTTGAACCATCTTCATACTTTTTGGAAACTAGGTCTGATAGAGTATTACAACTTTTTCCAACTCAAAGAAAGTTTTTCACTTGTGGCAATCTTTAAATGAAAGTAAATTGCATGTTCCACATCCATCGGCCTTCATATCTCAGCATCACTCTGCTTTGAGCTGCGGCAATAAAATCAAAGTCATAAAAGCTAATGAGCCCAGGCAGAAAACAAAACAAAGCAAAAAAAAAAGAAGCAAACATAGAGATTTTTTTTTGTTGTTGTTGGTTAAGACAGCCACACCCACTGCGCCTCATCCTGCTGCCACATAATGAAAATCGTGGACATATTGCAGTGGTAACAGTGCTTCATGAAATCAAGGACTCGGCTACCTAAGAAGGAAATGACATAAAATTTACGCAAATTGTTGTTGTTCTTTTTGTTGTTGTTGTTATTGCTATGAGCGAGCATAAATTTGTTGGAAATATAAACAAATGTCCAGAGAGACGATGGGAATGCGAGTCAGCAGCTGATTTATGCGCTGATAATAAAATGAAATTGTTGCGCATACGCCTCGTTGCCCCGATAAATACTCAATGTTGGGGAATGGGAAAACACGCACATACGATTGAATTATATGTCATTTAGACAAAACGAGCATTTATAGTTGTCACAAAGCACCAAATTCGTATAATTGAAATTCAAAGAACACAGCGAAAAGCCGCAACATGGACTCTGAGAACGATGGTAAGAGTAAAGCGGAGAATAATCCTGTGGACAGATCTTTTTTCGATACACTGTGGCCGCTGATACTCAACGAGAATCCGTGCCAACTGGAAAGTGAGTCTGCCGAATATTTTGTGCCACGCCAAACATTTGATCAACTCCATTGGCATTCGATGTTGAGCAAAGTGGGATATCCGGGCTACGAGACGCCACAGGATCTGCTCTGTTGTGGGGCAGCCAAAAGACATGCCGAGTCCGAGGAGGAGGCCGTAAGGGCCGAGGATAAAGCCGCCGAGCTACAGACCGCAGCTGCTCTTGGGGACTATGAGAAGTGCGGCTCGCAGGTAGGCGTATTGATATTACAAGAAATTAGATCGATAATATGTCGATATGAGATGAATAATCTTTTTACTTGATAATTTAGACAAACAATGGCGATAGTTTTGATTAATATGTCGGTCGGAATTGGCATTAAATGTGTATCTACTTTAAGTTATTGATAACATTTCGATTAATTTTACTTGATATTTTTACATAAAATATCGAAAATATTAATATCTATGAGGGACTTCAAATTAATTATGATTAAGCTAAGCTGATAAAGCTATTCATGGTTATGCGATTTAAATGTGTATTATATTTTTTCCTTTTATAATAATAAAATAAAAAGATATTGATATTATCTTCGGATAAAAATATCACTCAAATATATATTAATCAGAGAAAAGAATAGATTTTTAATGAGCAACCCTAACTCTAACTCTCAGGGCATTCGGCGGGTGGACAAGGAGGTGAATCATCTGCGCCAGCAAGGCGAACGTCGCCAGAAACTGGCCTACGACTTTGCCAATCGCAAGTATCCCTGGACAATGCAGACGCCCTCGCACGAATTGGGCTTTACTCTGACACCTGAGCTGCGAGCCGCTTTCAGCTGCCCCATGGAGCGAGAGATACTGGAGGCCATCTATCACTACAACTGCAAGCTGATGCTGATTGATGCCAGCACCGAGATCTGTGTGGAGGACTTCAAGCGCTGGGTCAAATTTCGACCCTATGTGCAAATGCTGGTGCTCGTCCGCTGTCCACGGGTCGAGCGGCATGTCCAGCTGCTGAATGTCTTCCAGACCATGTTAATCGAGGAGAATGCTCTCAACACTTGGCACCAGGAACTGCAGAGCTCCCTCCGCACTGGCCTCAAGGAGGCTCAGAGTCGCGACCTCTTCAAAAACTGTGCCGATGCGTTTGTTTTCATATTTTCACGTTATCGCGGTATTTGCACTTGCGATACTTTCAAAATTTTGCGCCTTATGTAAATTTTTAGCTAGGTTACGCCAAGCAAAAAATAATAAAAAAAAGAATTGTTACGACTTTGAGATTTTACACAGAGCGAAAAGACTCAAATAAACTCTAATTAAGCATCTGAGATTCTTAATTACATTTTCCAAACGAATAATGATGAAGCTTCAGATAAGAAGTCAAAAGAAGGTTTTAAAAAAGTGTCAAGGTAAATTTCCTAAATGGATAAAATAAAATAATAAAAAATTGAGTGCAGCTTCAAATAAGATGTCAAACGGTGATAGAATTAACAAAATACTCGCTCTGTTCTCACTGTGTATTAGCCTTGCAATTGACAGCAAATTGGCCAAGTTCGTCTGAGGTTTTTCGTTGCCTAATGCCCTCCAATTAATGTCTGCCATAACGCCTCAATGCCAGTCAATGCAAAATGCGCTCAATTTGCAACGAACATGCACTTCCTGCCACTCAAGGGGGCAGGATGAGGGAGGTAGGAACTGAGAGAGGGAGGGAGGGGCAACAGGTTGCAACTGTTTGCAAATGTATGCTGCGGAAGCAATTCAGCATGAGTTGCAGTCAAATTGGTCGGATATGAATGTCTCAATACGGGACTCAACACGGCCTGTCAGAAGTGTCAAACGTTGGCTGTCTTGGCCATTAGCCTCCTCCTCCTCTTCCTCTCTGCCTAACTTGGCCAACAAGCAGTTCATGCTCGTATTTCATTCAGTTATGAGTATTTGGCAAAACGAATAAAATTTACGCGCAAATCCCCAACAAATTACCACAAAAGCTTAACAAACTTGAAACTGATTATAAAAGTTGCTGTGAAAAAAGGAAACCCTCCAAGCCAAATCAACAGTGCGGCAACTGTGGGGAATGAACAAGGAAGAAGAAGAAGAAGAAGAAAGAGAAAAAGAAGAAGGAGAAGGAGAAATGGCTGCTGCTTCAGCTAAAAATTGAGTTTGAGTGCGTTTATTGTTGTTTAAAAGTTTTTGCTACTTAAACAAGTACACATATAAACATATATATGTACGTACATATATATGAAAGAATACCTTGCCTCTATATAACAGCCATAATTCTCAATATACTTTTGCTTTTGGCATTTTAAAAGCTGCCTTGTCATAGCGATAGGATCTTTAACTTTTCATCTAATAAACGAACGCGCAAAGTTCTCTTTCAGGCAATGGCAGCATTTTGAATTAGCGATAAGAACCAATGAGAAAGGTGAGAGATTGTAGTAGGAGAGAGGGGAATACCTCTACTGCAATTTCTATAAATAAACACCAGTTGTTTGACAGACATCTTTAATGCTTTGAGCAGCATTTGCAACTTCTTTCGACTTCTGGCGACTCCTGGCTAGTGTTATTTCGCTTGGATTTGCAGGGGCAGATGGAGTCGGAGTCGGAGATGCATTCTATCTATCTGCGATCTTGCATTACCTAGGCAAAAGAGAGGATGGGACAAACCCCATACGAAAACCTGTCCCCATCTATGCAAATCAATCTGGTTATTTACAAAACGTCGATTGTTGATTGCCAATCAACTGAGTTCAGTTCTCGCTCGAACGCTATCAACAACAGTTGTCGGTTCTGAGCTCTGATGGCCAACTTACAGATTCTAATCCTAATTCTGTTTGGACTTTGCCTACGCTTCGTCGTGCCACAACGCTTACCGCCAAATGGTTGCAGCATCATCTTTCAGTACGAGTGGATGGGAGATCATTGGATTGGACATATTTCACCCAATTTGACAGATTCCCAAGTCCATGATGTTGACTGGAAAGTGGAATTTTGCTGGCTTGCCGAAAATAATGTAAGCTAATCCAATGTCGTTATCACTTCATTCTCAATTAGATGTGTATCTTTTCCTCATTTGTAGCCAGGAACTGTGAGTCACCTGGAGCCGTATCCGGCGTCGGTTCTGCAGCGCAGGAATGGACGCGGAAGTGGTGAGGTTCTTGTGCACTTCGATGACTTTAAAGATGTGCTTCCAAAGATCACACTGATCGAAATCAATGGCCAAGAAATCTGCACAACTAGCTCTTGTGAGCATAGATGTAAGTGGTTGATCTTCCTTCATATCTTGCAATGTGTAAAAGATTCTGTTTGACACACAGAAGAACGTGCTCATCGCATATTCTTTTTCTAACTGTCCGGTTTCTGCTTCTGAATAAATTAATTTTTCCAAGCATCCGTAATCATTAACGATTCAATTGAATTTGCAATTGCTGCCGTAACTTGTTTGCTTGTATAGCAAAACAGTTTCTACAATATATTCATATTGTGAACAGACAACTTATTCTACTCTTCAAGAGTGTATTACTATTCATTCTGTCTGTATGAACGCCTAACAGAATTAAAGCAACCAAATGTCCCCCCTAAAAAATTGGCGAAAATCGATAATAGCACCCACAGTTTTAAGGTAAGAACGTTCTTTTTGGTGCTGAATATTATATTTAATTTATATTTATTATTTGAACCAACCGCAAAGAGCTCGGATGAATATAACTGTAGTTATGGTTGGCTTAAGTTGATTAGCAACGCCAGCGCCTAAATGTATGCAGTAGTTTTTATGCCGTAGAAGATTATTTACGTATATAATTTGTGCAAGGAGTATCTCATTTTGGATTCTCAACTATACCGATCTAACTTGTTTTCTTTATTTAAAGAATATCCCTTTACTTTAATTCTTGAAGCGTCCAGTTCATCAGCGACTCGTCAGATGCACATGTCTTTCGCATCTAGCTCGGGAGTTTTTTACGCTGCGCCAGAACCACACTTAGAAACTGCGTCATTCAACAGTTACAAAACTCTTGATTCGCCCAGGACCGACTGGAACTACCGACCGAACTACTCTCAAAGGGCGAGAAGCCCCAATAAACCTTTGGTAATCGGTAAAGAGAGTTTGCCCCCACATTTTTCCTCACATTCCGGCGGAAATATTAACTACTCTCAATCGGCGAGAAGAAACCGCAATCAACCTTTGGTAATCGTTGAATCGCGTCAAGAGCCAGAAGCAGCGGAGTGTGGCGTGGAGGGATTCAGTGAGTTGCAGATTGGGGGACAAAGCGTATCGAGAGGCCAGTACCCGTGGCTGGCGGCCCTTTATCACGACACCAGCTTGGATCCCTCAACGACAGAGTTGGAATACAAATGCGTGTCCACGTTGATCTCGGGACGCACAGTGATAACGGCGGCACACTGCATCTATGGATTGACTCCGGCTCAGCTGAGGGTCTATGTGGGCCGACATGATGTGACGGTCCATCCGGAGAAGGATGCCACACTGATGGCCGTGGAGAGTGTGAAGACGCATCCGGACTTCAACGGCAGCCTCTCTCCCGACTCGGACGTGGGTCTCTTGGTGCTCACCGAGCATGTCCGATTTTCAACTAATGTGCGTCCCATCTGCCTGTGGAGCAGCAGCACCTCGTCGGACATCGATGACAGCGAAAAGATGGTCGTCGCCGGTTGGGGCAACGATGGCAAAAGCCCACAGCCAACGAGTTTGCCCATGAAAGTCGATGTGAGGCCCGTCTCCAGAGAGGAGTGTCTGCGGGGAATGATCACGGCCAGGGACTTCCTCACACCCCGCACGCTCTGCGCGGGGAACAGTCAAGGACACGGTCCTTGCTTGGGCGACTCGGGGGGAGGATTGATGGTGCTGCGCAACAACCGCTGGATGGTGCGGGGAATCGTCTCGTTGGCCCAGCGAGTGGGCGACGGATGCGATTTGTCGCGATTCGCCATCTACTGTGATGTGGCCAGGCATCTGAGCTGGATTGAGAAGAATGTGGTCAGATAAGAAGTCAGCTAGCAGTTGTGATAATGTTAAAAAAATAACGAAAAAATACATAAATTATTATAGCCAGAGGTCGCTCATAACTAATAGTCAACATAAATAATCTGCTCACATCAAAGACAGAAGACAAAATGACATCGGGTTGGTTTCTAACTCAACTTAATACAAACATTTTTATTTATTTTGTGTTGAAATAACTCTATTGAATAACATTTTAGTGGTTTGTTTAAAATAAATAAATAATATCACAAATTTCGTATATTTGTATCTGCAGATATTTATAAATGCCAATTTATAAAATTGAACAATTGAATGTTTAAGAGTTGTGTTTCAAAACCAATAAATAATTAACATATTCTGGACTTGAAATGCTATGTTTTTTGAATTAAATTAAATGAAGTGGAAAAATAAAAAGCACATTGGATGTTTTTTTATTTTGGAAAATGGTCATGAAAATCTAAAAAAAATGACAGCAGAAAACATTAAACGAATTGGAATGTGAAATTTCAATGTATTCCATGTGTCCAAGTTTATCACTTATTCGTGTTTGGTTGTGGCTTTAGCATCTCTAGCACTTTATCTATTAAGTGAAAACACTGAATGTTCTCTTTCAGCGCCAAGTTTGGCGATGAGTAAGTTGAGAACTTGTGTTAAGAGCAAGGGGAATACCTCTGACGCAAATTCATAAGCAAGTGAATTCCATTGGCGAATTAAAAGCTACATGGAGAACCAGTTTATAGGCAAGACAGAGAGAGAGAGAGAGAGAGAGAGAAATCAAAACATAAACAAAAACAGCCGTAAGCTGATTAGAGTGAAAGCACGTTTCATTCAAGCAAATACATTAATCAGAGCTGAATCAACGACATATGTATGCACATATATGTATATACACATTTATATTATATACATAATATTTTTGACCCATGAACCGGCTATTTTAATGTTTGCATAATCTAAACGAAAGGGGTGATTGGGCAAAGCCCCAATGAAATACCTGTCCTCAACAGAAAGCATCATCTAAATAAATAGCAGAGAGAGAGAGAGAGAGAGGGATAGAACGATAGAACAAGAGAGGAAGAGATCGAATGAGAGAGTGAGATCAATCGGGTATTTCACAAAACGTCGATACGAGATGATGTTTATTCGTCTGAGTTCAGTTCTCGCTCGAACGCTATCAGCGACAGTTGTCGGCTCTGTTCTGAGTTCTGATGGCCAACTTACAGATTCTAATCCTAGCCCTGTTTGGACTTTGTCTACGATTCGTCGTGCCACAGCGATTACCGCCAAATAGTTGCAGCAACATTTTTCACTATGAGCGGCAGGGTGACCATTGGATTGGACATGTCACTCCCAATCAGAATGGACTGCGCGACGTTACCTGGAAGCTGAAGTTTTCATCGCATGGCGCAGATGTGGTAAGTGAATTACAGGTGGTTATCACCATATCACTCTCTCGCAACTCTCATCTCATTTAGCCAGGCACTGTGAGTAACTTGGCGCCGTATCCGGACAAGGACACGGCTCTGCAGCGTATGCACGATGGCGGAAGTGCCGAGACCTTTGTGCGCTTCGATGACTACGAGGGTGAACTACCGAAGATTGTCCTCATCGAGCTAAATGGCCAAACACTCTGCACAGCCAGTTCATGTGAGTAAACGGTTTCCGATGAGTCTATTTTAAGCTTTAGATACAAAGAAGAAAGGCAATTCTCAAGACTCAGATACAAAACTAGTTTTGCCTATGAGTTAATTCTTCTCGATCGATCAATAAACAGATAACAAAACTGGGACGTAAATATTAATATTTTATGTAAAACAATTGCAAAAATTAATAAGAAACACATACAAAGTTTTCTATTTGCTAAGGTGCGTTTCATAATCATAAGACACCCCATTTTTTGTTAATATTTCAGAAAATAAATTTTTTATCGAAGTTGTTTTTTTTATATAATATTCTTAGCAATAAAACCAACAAGTTTTAGTAGAATTTAGAATGGTTAGTTTATGCAAATAATATTAATTAAGGAAAAAGCAATATTTGGGCGTTTCATAAATATAAGACACTTTTCAATAATGATTTAACAAATTGATTCATTGGCAAGTCTTTGGGATTATGTGCAGAAATTAAACTTTTTTATAGTCAATGAGATCACTCCAACCTTTAGCAATACAAAAAAATTTGTTTTTCATCGATTCGTATAACTTTCTAAAAAGATTGGGATCCAGCTTACCCCATTCGGTCATAGTTGCCGTCTTAGGTTCGTCAATAGCGTTAAATTTTCGTTTTTTCATCGTTATCCCGTCTTACTTATGTACTCCAAACATTTTTAATGGGATTTACATCCGGGGAACATGCCAGGCAGTTTACTGTTTGGATTGAGCAATCAGTTAATAAGCGTTTTTTTCCTCTGCTAACATGAATGCGAGCGTTTTTTTGATGAAAAACAAGAGGATCTCCACTGTTTGCTTCAATATAAGGAAGGAGACTGCTTTCTAATACACGAATGTACTTCTTGCTCTTCATTCGAGATGATATAAACCGTAAATCCAACATGGCTTTCGATGTAAAAGCACCGTTCACCATAACGGAACCGCCACCCATATTTCGTTTAGAAAAGTAAATTGGATCCTTTTGAAAATCGCTCCAATAGAATAGCGAGTCATCAGGACCATCAAGATTCTTCATCTTTTCATCAGAAAAAATAATTTAGAAAGGAAAAATTGTAAATCAGAGGAATTTAAGGACCAGATTTATGTCTTGATGTGTTCCTGTGGGTAGAAAGATGATCTTCCTCAAATTAACGCCGCGCCTGCTTGTGACGTGGCATAAGATGTAGTTCTTTCAACATTTTCGAGAACTTAGTATCCTTTCTCAGCTGTAGGGTGCAAAAAATCGTGGTTTTTTATGCTTTCTTGCCCACAGACGCGGCCAAATTGGTGCAAGAAACGGGTGAGTTTGACCTTTACCAATAATCTTTCAGAGACTTAACGTATAAAGCACAATTGTTTTTTACCAGTTATCTTTAAATTAACGAAATTACTTGAATTCTATAAAAAAAAATCGGACTACGCATAGAATTCTCTTAATTTTTCGCGAAATTAGAGATAATGATATGTAAAGGTCATTCGAGGTCAAAATTTATCCCTAATCTTCACTCTACAATATTATAGCTCGCGGCATATTTGTTAAAATGGATCAGATTATCAATAAAACATCAAACAAAATCGCACTCATTACATTTTAGTTCACTAAACTCAATTTTTCAACAACTGTCTTATCGTTATGAAACGGCAAAAATTTAAAGAAAACAGAGCATGTCATGCAAAAGATAACGGTTCTTCTGAATGCATGAGAACTGGCGCCAATCACGGTTCTTTACAGATAGCCAATTAATATTAGAACATATATTTATAAGAAACCATTTATTTAAATGCTTTCTTTAATTTTGGTTGAAGTTTACATTTGCTATTTCAAAGTGTCTTATGAATATGAAACGCACCTTATAAACAATTTTACTGGGCCTCTAGAAGTCGAGCATTAAACTTAAGTGTTCTTACTCGTCTTTTGTTGATTTAACACTTTGATTAATTTATACGAATTTCGCCGAATTACGTGAAATCCTAACTGGACACTTGATTGATGGAAAGTATTTATAAACAATGAGCTTCATTAGCGCTAAAAGACCTAAGGCTATAGCAGTCAACGTGAACAGTGAACAAATATACTTTAAACTCACATATCTTTTTGGCAACTAAACTGATTTCCAAGCGAAATGACATTTCGATCAAGGTCTGTAGATTTATTCTGCATTCAAAGTAAATATTATGCGTTCAAAAGATATTTTGATCCAAAACTTAGATTTTTAGGCAAAGGGACAATTTTAAATATTAAACTATGACATTTAATCAACTCCTTAAATTATATTTAATGTTATAATTTAAATGTCATGCCAAGATTAACAAAAATAGGACTTAAAAGTCGCTAGATCAAAAATCAGACCAACTTCCAACTTTCATAACTTTGCTGAAGAATCCGATTTCCAAGCAGAATGTGATATTGATCAAAACTATTTCTAAATTTATTTCACATTGCAGAATTATTCATTTTGAAGGAAATTTAAAAAATAATAATAAATTTCTATATTTTAGATGGAGCTCCATCGTCGACAGCTACCCGTCAATTGCACCTTTCTGTTTCATCGACCTCGACAGGGATTGAGGTGTCACAACCAAAAATGGTCGTGTCTCAACCAAAAATGGCCGTATCACAGCGTGTGGCAAGTGGTTGCAGCAGCATCTTTCAGTACGAGAACCGGGGTGATTATTGGATTGGACATGTCACTCCCAATCAGAATGGACTGCGCGATGTTAACTGGAAGCTGAAATTTTCCTCGCATGGTGTCGATAGGGTAAGTGAATCCCATACGATTCTCATCTTCTCATCTTAATGCATTTTTGTTTTAGCCAGGCACTGTGAGCAACTTGGCGCCGTATCCGGACAAGGACACAGCTCTGCAGCGTATGCAGGATGGCGGAAGTGCCGAGATCTTCGTGCGCTTCGATGACTACGTGGGTCAACTACCGAAGGTTGTCCTCATCGAAATGAATGGCCAAACAATCTGTACAGCTAGTTCTTGTGAGTAATTTATGTCTCAGAATAAGAACCTCTTAACGAGGCTAAGATCAAGGGACGAAAACATTTCCATGCCCCAAAATTTCTGATATTCAGTTGTGCGACGAACAACATTAAATTAGGCATATAATTTGTTTGGATATGTGTCATATATAAAAAAATGGGAAACTTTGCCTTTTTCAAAATATTAAAAATTAGAGAAAATCGTTGGACCCATTTTCTCTAAAATCGCCAAAGTGTGGGATAAAAACTCCTTTTTCAAATGTAGCATTTTACCTATGCACTTTAGAGCAAAATTTCTAAGATATGCTAAAGAGAGCTTCAAAATACCTTTGGAACGATATATATAAGATATCTGTAGCCTCTGTCGTTTCAAAACTGTGGGGGTGTCAATTATAGCGGTTTTTTATTATAATTTTTTACCTGAGTATTCTCTTCTCCTTTCCACATATTATTTATGATTTTCTCTTTTTTAGATGCCGCTCCTTCGTCGACAGCAACTCGTCAGTTGCACCTGTCTGTTTCATCGTCGACGCCGACGCAAGAGGTGACACAGCCAGTTTTCAGACCCCAGATTCAGCCACCAAAGACAACATTTTCCGGAGGAAACAACAATCCTTTTCTCACGAGGAGGACCACGAAAAAACCTGTGGAAATTGTGGCAACTCGTCGGGAACCAGCAGCAGAGGAGTGTGGTGTGGAGGGATTCACTGGCCTGCAGATTGGAGGAGAGAACGTGCCTCGTGGACGTTTTCCCTGGCTGGCGGCGCTTTATCACGATACAAACGTGGATCCCACAACGATTGAGTTGGCCTACAAGTGCGTGTCCACGTTGATCTCGGGACGCACCGTGATAACGGCGGCACACTGCATCTATGGATTGACTCCGGCTCAGCTGAGGGTCTATGTGGGCCGACACGATGTGACGGTCCATCCGGAGAAGGATGCCACACTGATGGCCGTGGAGAGTGTGAAGACGCATCCGGACTTCAACGGCAACCTCGTGCCCGACTCGGATGTGGGTCTCTTGGTGCTCGCGGAGCACGTGACGTACTCCACCTACGTGCGTCCCATCTGCCTGTGGAGCAGCAGCACCTCGCTGGGCATCGATGACAGCGAGCAGGCGGCGGTCGCCGGCTGGGGCACAGACAGCAGCAACAAGCCAACGCGCTTTCCCACCACAGTCAATGTAAGGCCCGTCTCCAGGGAGGAGTGTCTGCGCGAGATGGTCACGGCCAAGGACTTTCTCACACCTCGTACGCTCTGCGCGGGGAATAGTCAAGGACACGGTCCTTGCTTGGGCGACTCGGGGGGAGGATTGATGGTGCTGCGCAACAATCGCTGGATGGTGCGGGGAATTGTTTCGTTGGCTCAAAGGTCGGGGAACAGCTGCGATTTGTCGCGCTACGTCATCTACTGTGATGTGGCCAGGCATCTGAGCTGGATTGAGAAGAATGTTGTGAGATGAGAAGACAGTTAGCAAACAGCTACAAATAAGTTGAGACAATAAACAATAGCGCTGCCTGTTTAACTTATAATTCCCACGTTTATGTAGAGTGTTGATATCGGAGGGAAGCCAGAGGGAAGAGGGGTAAGTTGTGGGCGGAGAGTGTTTCTAATGCTTTTTACTCAAGAGTTGCATTCGAAGAGATGCAGTATTTCCAGTTTTCACTTGACTCAACTAACGATTTAGATAGAGATCGAGACGGAAACTCAGTGAACACCACTGAGCACCACCGAGCAACGCTCAGCCTCAACCGCTAAGCACCGCTCAGCTGCTTGCTGTTTAGTTATATTCGCCCATTGATGCATGTCGCGTGTGCTCTTAGAAAATAAGCCGAGTTTTTTCTAATTTCTATTGGAATTTGCAATACATTTTCCAAAAAGCGCGCACAATGATCTCGCATCGATTTCCTAAGCTGTCTCTCCTCCCTCTGCTCTGTCCTCTTTTCTTGACATTTTCCGGAGGTCAACGATTGCCGGATAATGCTTGCGCTCAGTTATTTCAGTACTTTCAGTCTGGCAATGGCGGCTTCTACGGCGAGCTGACGCTGCCCCTGCTAAATGGCCGCAATCGCATCGATGTGAGACTCTCGCAGCGGGGCGCCCAAGATGTGAGTGCGAGTCGAGTGCAAATACGAGAACCTGGATTCCGATACGATCACATTCCATAACATTACACTATATAATATTACATTTCCTTTCATCACATTTGATTTCATTTCATTTCATTGTCTTCCATTACAATATATTTAATTCGAAAATTCATTTTATTATAATTCATTTTGTTGACTACCTCACCTTTCATTCCAGTAATTTCCATTATATTCTACTATGTTCTATTCCATACTAAGCCATTATATTCAGTTCCATTTCACTTTGTTTCATTCAATAATACTTCATTTCATTTTATTAAACTCTATTCTGCTCCATTTTAATTATTATTCACTATATTCCGATCAATACCATTACAATTCGTGTTACTAGATTCTGTTCCATTGCACTTTGTCTCATTCCATTTTCTTGTGTTCCATTCCATTGAACTCGCCATCGTTATAATTCATTTTATTTTGTTCTACTATTTCTTTATATTTTTTAATTTTTTACTATTCCATTCCATTTCGTTCCATTTTATATTATTCCATTCCATTTTGTTCCGCTTTTTACTACAGGTTTCAGATTTCGATTCTATTTTATTATTTCATTATATTTTACTACACTATATTATTCCATTATGTTTCATTTTATAATATTCCATTCCATTACGTTACATTTCTTGGCAATCCATTTACACTAAATTTAAATTTATTCTGTTCCACGCCATTCCATCCTGTTCCATCCTTAGCAAGCTGTTGTAGGTGCTCTGCTGCCGCATCCCGACGACGCCACCGCGCGTGCCAATTCCCAGGCCGCCAAGTTCCGTCTCAACCTCTGGCCAGATGCAACAGGTGTGCTGCCCAAGCTCACTCGTTTGGCCTTCAACGATGTAACTCTCTGTACGGGCAGCGAATGTGAGTAATCATCACCTTCAACAGACGAGATATCTGACTGACAACTCTTTTCAGATCCTCCTCCCAGCAGCTTTTTTAATCGCTTCTATGTGATTCAATTTAATGGACGTCAGGTGAATCCTCCCCCTGTTATCAATGGATTTGGAGGAAGTCAATCCGATGTGGAGATTAAGATAATCAATGCGCCCATTGGAAAAGACTTGTCTGGAGATATCATTCCAGACTTGATCGCCAGTTGGATCAATGAGCAGCCCTCCACTTCAGTTGCTGCTCAACCAACCTGGCCAGCTGGAACCTCTACTGCAATTTTGCCCTGGCCAACACGAACAGCACCAGTAACACCAGCAACAACAGCCGTATCTTTTCTGCCTGCAGTTCCAGCTGTGGTTCCCTCTATTTCCACTCCCGGGGCTCGATCGGGTTCGTTTGTGTGTGGAGAGGAAGGCACGATCACGCCTTTCATACAAAGGGGAGAGGAGTTCCCGAGGGGCAGGTATCCCTGGCTGACGGCCATCTTCCATAAGGAGAACTTTGCGCTGGCCTTCAAATGCGGTGGCTCCTTAATCTCCGAGACCATGGTGATCACAGCGGCCCATTGTGTCTACAAGATAAAGGAGGATCGCGTCGTGGTGTCGATGGGTCGCTACGACCTGGATAATTACCACGAGGATGGCGCCGAGGGACGCGATGTAATGCGCGTCGTAACGCATCCAGATTATTCCTCACTGGTCACTAGTCAGCCCGATGCGGATATTGCACTCGTCACACTTCATCGACCTGTCAGGTGGGTGAAATCATGATATCAAGCAGCCCATAATCCCATGAGCCCATAAGAGCTAGATACACTACATTTTGTATGTAGTCTTCTGTTCATTTCATCAGATCCAATAGTAAACTTAAAATGAATTCAAGAAATGATTCTACGCAGCGTTGTGTCAAGGGAAGAAGAATAGGAAAAACTATCTTAAGAGCTAGAGTCACTAAATTTGGTATGTAGCAAGCAGTTCGAGCTTGTTTCATAACTTTGTCAAGCCCGTTTCCGAAGAGCTGTCCCAAAGATTTCATTACGATCGAACAATAAACTCGGAATTTAAAAGACGGAAGATGAAGAGAAGACCAGCATATTAGTTTTTTACAGAATTAGTACAGGGTCTTGCACAGTCGGTAATAATAAGTTTATAAAACTTTCAACTGTTTCTCCTGCAGCTTCAATGACATCATTCGTCCGATTTGTCTGTGGGAATCCGAGGAGAGCGAAGTGACTGTCGAGACGGGCTCCATCGCCGGCTGGGGAACGGATGAGCTGGGAAATTCGGTGACACGGTATCCGCGTGTTGTCGAGGCGAAGATTGCCAGCGGGGCGGAGTGTGCCCGCAAGTGGAAGGTGCCCAAGGTCATGGAGCGCACTCTCTGTGCCGGCAATCTGGATGGCTCGGGTCCGTGTCTCGGCGATTCCGGCGGAGGTCTGATGATCAAGCGCAACAATCGCTGGCTACTCCGGGGCATTGTCTCCCAGGGCGAACGCAGCTCCACCTTGAGCTGCAATCTCAATCAGTACGTGCTGTATTGCGATGTGTCCAAGCATTTGACTTGGCTTCGTCAATTCGTTAAGTCAAACTAAGAGATATTAATAAATATGCATTAAATAATCTTTTTAAATCATTCAAAAGTTGTTGGGCAATCTCAATTACAGCTGGGATCAGATCAGATAAGAACACGTGCTGGAGCAGATTCACCCAAGAGGGAAATCAAAAGTTGCCATTACTCGTATGACGCTCTCAAATAACAATTTACAATTTTAACTACGTATTATGACAGCATCTACAGCATTTGAATGCAAATACTAAACGCAGGGAAATTTAATATTAGCGTGATATTACTATGAGCGAATTTCCAAGAGATATGACGACTCTCAAATGCTCTCTTTGCTCACACAACAAGTTAAACTCTAATACTTTAAACAGGTTTTCAGACTAGTGTATTGTGTAGAAATTTTAAAATGAGTCGTCTCACATACTTATACTATACCTATCTGTTATCTGTTTTTATCTGTTATCTATTTTCCATGGTTGAAATACAATGTTCTTAAATCGCAGATATATGTACTATATACAATAGATTGAAAGAAGTTTTTGAATGAAGTATATCATTAAAATGTATAATAAAAAGTTATAAGTTATTAGGCAATAAAAAATTTAACAATTAACAATTAAATTTAAATTAATAAAATTCAATAAATTTCCAGCAATAATTTTAGATTTCTGTTATATTCATATAGAAATCATTTGGTACACGCGTAATCCAAACTCAAGCAATTGTTAAATGGTATGATAAACACTTGAAAGTTTTAAGTCTCATAGTTTAGTTGAATGATCCAACTAAAAATAGTAGCCAAGTCAGTGAGAAACTATCCGGTTTCACTTGAGAACCGTTTCGATCGAATCTCTCCGATCGATAAGTCGACGTTTCGATGCGATTGAATTTAAGTGATCAGAAATAAACGCAATTCATTCGCTGCTCGATTCTCAAAGCGTGAGGTTCGCTTTATAAGTTGTGCTCTATTTAGACACTCGGTTCGATTATCGGATTATCGGATTATCAGTGCGAGTGTAGTTTAACGAGTGTTCGGAAAAGGCTATGGAAAAGTCACTTTTACTGCCCGGCATATGGCTGTCATTGCTCTGTTTAATATCTCCCAGTTCGGCTCAACATTTACCGCCCATTTCGTGTCCACAATTTTTCGAGTATCTGTCATTTAATCGACAGTTTATTGGACACATTTCCATAGAGCACGATCCGCTCTTTGAAGTAAATAATCTTGTCGTGGAGTTCTCACAGCGTGGAGCCTATGATTGGGTAGGTAAATATATATATACAATAATTAATAAAACATTGTTTTACTGTTATTACTCGCGTCTGTTCTTATCACACATTGACCCCTCGCATCAACAGTTTACTTAGCGAACAAACACAATCAATAAAAATGAAATGCCTAATTGACTATGTCAATCTGAGAGAACGAGCTGCGCTTTAAGGAGATTTCCAGAGAATCTCGATTATAAATAGCCGCAGTGTGTGAGTCAAGTGGTTGGATCTGTGCTTCTTTTTATCCAGAGTCCATAATTAAGTAGGTATTTCTTTTTGCACCAAGCACAACCAGTTTTGTGGTAAGGTATTTGTTGGTTTTACCAACCTAATTGTAGATCCCCAGTGGGCAGTATTATATGCGCTAAGTCAGCCGAAACGAAGTGTAAATACACTTTCAATGTGTCAATAGTAATACATTTAATTATTTATTTTTCAAAGGTATAAAAACAATTTTATTTTATTTAATTTAATTTAATCGAAAGTATTTAAGTTATTTAAATTTAAGGAAATCGAATTGGATTTCTTTGGTTAATTTGTTCTTTTGAAAGCAATTTGATCGCTTGGTTCTTAGTCCTTAAGTAATTTCCCCATTCAAAGCCTTTAGGTTGCTTGGTTCTTATATAATGAGGGTCTTACAAGGTGTCAGATTTATAAATTCTTACTCAGAGTAGTTAGATAGTTAGGTTCTTTGTTCTCTACTATTTATTTGTTGCCTCTACTTATCTTGTGTTTCTCTTTCCAGAGCTATGTTGGCAGTTTATCGCTGTGGGACGATCAGGCGACAACCACGGCGAATATCCGCAATGGTGAGCCCATAAACTACCGCGTTGACTTTCCCATTCCCTCGAGTCCGCCGAAGCTGACACAGATCAAGCTCAACAATGCGGTGATCTGCAGTGCGCCCCAATGTGAGTAATTCCCCTGTATGTTCTTTATATCTATTTAATTAACACCTCTAAGAATTTCCCCTTTCAGATGGACGTCCTCGCACGGCAATTTCATTGATGCACACGCTGCGTTCTTCAGCGGCTCCTCTGGCTTTTTTGCCCAGTCCACAGAGGACTCCTTCGTGGCAGTTTCAGGCGAATCCGCCCTCGTTTAATGCACAACCGCAGGAATATACAACTCCCCGAGTGCAACCTGTACAGAGAGTGCAGCCTAAGCAACCTGTTCAACAAATACAACAAATACAACAACCCGAGTTCGAGTTCAACAATACAGTGGAGCCAAAGGTTTCATCGCAGCCTGTGAGTGCGATTTGTGGACGTGAAAGAGTCACCACGACGCCGTTGATTTTCCGGGGCAAGCCCCTGGAACGTGGCCAGCTGCCCTGGCTGGTGGGTCTCTTTGAGCGGAACCAGGATCACGCTCTCATCTTTTTCTGTGGCGGCACATTGATCTCCTCCTCGACGGTGCTCTCGGCGGCACATTGTTTCCGCCATCCCGGCCGGGACTTGCCTGCCGGCAATGCAGTCGTCTCCCTGGGACGCAACTCTATTGATCTGGTCTCGGAGGGAGAGCTGAGAGATGTCTCACAGCTGCTCATTCATGATCAGTACAAACCCTCTGAGTATACTCAAGCGGATCTGGTGCTCATCCGAATGGCCACCCCTGTGACGTAAGAGACAAGCTAAGCTTTTCTCTAACTCATATATTTTTTAATTAAATTTTCTCTCCAATAGTTTCTCTGATTACATTGTACCCATTTGCCTGTGGAGCGAGAGTTTTCCGCTGCAGCTGCCGTCGGGCTACAAGGCCTATGTGGCCGGCTGGGGAGCAGATGAGACGGGGAATGTGAATACCCAGCTGTCCAAGATAACAGACACGGATATTGTGACCGAATCCAACTGCCTGCGAGAGTTGCCAGGTCGCCTCGTCCAATCGAATACGCTCTGTGCCAAGAAATCGGGAGCTGGGCCCTGTGCCAGCGACGGAGGCGGGGGATTGATGCTGCGAGAGAATAATGTCTGGCTGCTGCGAGCCGTTGTCTCGGGTGGTCAGCGCAAGGAGAACACCTGTGATTTGTCCAAGCCCGCCGTTTACACAGATGTGGCCAAGCACATAGCCTGGGTGCGTCAGAATATCTGGGAATAACTTCGTCTAGTTGTATAGAATAACAAGGCTAAAACACAGAGAAAGAGAGAGAGAGAAGAGAGAGAGTTTAATGCTAATTCTAAGTTCTTCCTGTAGTTAATTTATATAGAAGCATGAATAAAGTGACGGAAGATCTACGGGTCGCACACGTCACAAGCGTATACTTAATATACAAAATAAAATACGCCAAGTCTGAAAACAAGATCATTGACAATAACAAAACACAAAAAATAATAAATGCATAAATAAAACATTGTTGAATATGATTAATCTCAGTCTAACACAAGAGAAATGAAGTAATGTGATTATGCAAAAATATTATATACAAATAAAAAACAACAAAGCAAAACAGTCAAAGAGAGAGACAAAGGTTTGCTGAGTGAAAAATTGTTCCTAACATTGTCAAGAGAGACTTGAAGAGATTGAGAGCGACTGAGAAGGAGAGAGACAGGTTTTTGTCTCATGTCTCATCAATTCTCATCGATCGCAGGGCTGTCTTGGCCTCAACGGCAACTCAGTCATCACTTGGCGCTCTTTGAATGCGGTCTGAATCGTTGTTTCGCGTCGAGGCTTGGGAATTTTGAAATCATAATATGAAACAGCTACAAACACTGCCAATTATCTTGTTCACACTGTGGCTAACAACAACGTCAACAACAACAGCTCAGCAGGTGCCACCTGTGGCCTGTCCACAATACTTTGAGTATCTCTCCTTCAATCGGGAGTTTGTGGGTCGCATTACCATCGAACATGATCCTCAATATCAGGAAAATACCCTCAGAGTGGAGTTCTCGCAGCGCGGTCGCCTTGGCTCGGTGAGTATTATAATGGGGAAAAACTTGTGCTCTGTTGTTTTTTCCTTCCTTATCAAATAGGAATTACAAATAGTTACAGGCTGTGTTTTGTGCTCTTATCACGCATTGACCCCAATCGCTGATTGCATTTTAGTTTTTCTAATTTTCCCAATGACAGCAAAAGCAAAACAAAAATTGAACAAACTTTTTGAATTCTACACACAATTCGAAATAAAAGTCAATTAACTAATAAAAGAAATTGAAGTTTGCCAATTTTACATATATTATTTATACAACGCTAAAATATATTTTAATGTAATTAATAGTAAATTAACAAGTATTAGCTTGTTACATTTCCTATTTGATATTTATTTTTGTATGCTAATATCTGAATATAGTTGTGAATTAAGTCGATTCCACGCGCTGCTCTCTTATCTCACATTGAATAATATACATATGTATGTATGTACGTAAATACTCGCGGATGATACTACGCAAGTTTCTTGCTCTTTCTCTGTCTTCTCTCCGTCTGTCTTTCTCTGTCTGTCTAGTTAGAACTACAGTGCTCGAAGCAGTGCAACCGGTTTGATGCCATTTGTTTGGATTATTAAGTTTACAATGCTGCGATAAATCTTGCTTGATAAATCTTGTTGTTGTTCTAATAATAAAAAAGCCGCAGAGAGGTGTTGGTTTTACCAGTTTGATTTATATGTGTATAAATAGCCAGATATCGCAGCTGGACATATAAATTCTTTCAACTAAATGTCACTGTCAAATAACATCAAAAGGGAAAGATCACTCCGGTGACAAATTGGAAATTACCAAAACTCAAGTAATTCCAAAGGGGAATCTTCTTAATATCTTAATATAATGGAACTTCTCTTGCAGAGCTACGTGGGCAGCTTGTCACTCTGGGATGACGAGGAGACAGTCAAGTACAATCTGCGGAATGGGCGACCAATTCAATATCGCGTGGACTTCCCCACTCCTGGAGTTCTGCCCAAGCTGACGCTTTTGATGATCAACGATGTCGTTCTGTGCAGAGCCTCACCTTGTAAGTTCCCAACTTTTTATTTTATAGATTTAATTTAATTTAATTGAACTATTTATTAGATTTTGAATTTTAGTTATAATTATTTATATAGTTTCGTATCAAGTACACGATAACTTATCCCCGAAAGAGTTGACCTAACGGAATCCCTAAGAACAACAAAGCATGTTGTACATTCAGTTAGTTTTTTCAAAATTTTCAAGATTTTTTTTAAAGCATTTAAGACTGTCGTTAATTAAATCTGCTTTAATATGTGAAGTTGAACATAGGGAAAACTTTCCTATTAATTTTTTAATTATTATTATAATTTATTGATAAATTTGTACTATATTAAATTCTTCATTTCTTTACTAATTTATTTGTTTCCCCTTTGCAGATCCCCCCAGCAGTGTTAGCCTCTCTCTGTCGCACTCACTGCGCTCCACGACAGTACCGTTGTTTAGTGTCGGTGCTCAGCAGCCGCAGTTTATTCCACAATTTCCACGGCGGGATCAACGCCCGCAGCGCCCCTCATGGCAACAAGAAGACAGACCTGCCATACGCGTTCCACAAGCACCTGTTCTAGCTCCAGCTCCAGTTCCAGCTCCAGTTCCGGCTCCAATTCCAGTTCAACCACCACAAGCGGCGCCAACTTCCCCTCCAAGAGCTCCTCCTCCCAGGCCAACATCGGCTCCTAGAACTGGTGGCCAGGGACTCGTCCAGCTCAACGACGTCTGTGGGCGGGAGAAGGCAGTGACCTCCCCGCTCATCTTCCATGGCGCCCAAGTGGCCCGCGGCCAGCTGCCCTGGATGGTCGCCCTGTTCGAGCGGGTGGAGAACGGCATCTCCTTCTTCTGCGGTGGCACACTAATTTCCGCCTCCACTGTGCTGACCGCGGCGCACTGTTTCCGCTTCGGGAGTCGCGATCTGCCGGCAAGTCGCGCAGCTGTCTCCCTGGGTCGCAACACCTTGGACCTAGTGTCGGCAGGCGAACTCAGACAGGTCTCAGTGCTGACTATTCACGAGGAGTACACGCCGGATAACTACACAGATGCTGATATTGCGCTGCTCAGGCTGGCATCTCCAGTCAGGTGAGTCCTCAGCCCAAAATCGAAGAGTAAAGTAGTCGAGTAATTAAAACCATCGTCGTCTATCCGTTTGCTGGTCCGTCTGTCCTAGAAATTAAAATAGCATATTGAAAAGATACAGTTTCCATAAGCGACCACTATGATTGCTGAAAAGTTCCCTGTGGAAGTGAAGATTAAAAAAAAAAACACTGAGACGTTTCATTTTTTTAATTACAGTCGAACTTCTCTAACTCGAACTTCCTTAACTCGAATTTTCTCTAACTCGAACAAAATCGAGTGGCAATAGCGTTTACTGAGCAAATTTCATACAATTCTGTCTCCCTAACTCGAACTTCCCTAACTCGAATTTCTCCCTAACTCGAACAAAAATATTGGCCCGTACTTCTGTAAGTCGAATTTTTCGGGAAAATCTCCAACAAATTTTGCATTTTTTTTCGTTTCTATTTTATACTTTTGTTACCGGATCGTTTGAATATGTTATATTGATTAACATTAGCATATGGTGATGAAATATGATAGAATATTGCATCAAAAATTACTTAAGCTTGTGAAATTGCTATAGGAAAGATGTTCGTATTGTACTTCTTTGTCAGCGCATCAGTGTACTAAAATGTTTAAGGAAACATTCAAACTTATTAGTAGTTAAGGAAATTGAAAGTAGACCAAATAAATTAAAGTTGCTGAAAAATGTGGTATCTCAGCAAAAACATGTTTCATTATATTAAAAAATGCAATGTTTATTATGATGACATTTGAATAGGGAACTTATTCTGGATACGGCAAAAGAACGAAGAAACCAATTTTTGAGAATATTAACAGGTCTTGAACAAACTGGAATCCCTTTTTGTTGAAAATAACAGAAAAAATTGAAATTTGAATTGTACTTATGATTGAATGCATTTGTAGTTTCTTTTAAAACACTAAAAAAAAAAATTCCCTAACTCGAAGTCTCCCTAACTCGAACTTTTTTCTTGGATAATGGTGATTCGAGTTAGGGAAGTTCGACTGTAATTACACTTAAACATTTTCAAAAATCAAACCAACTTTCAGCTTGCATACCTTTGGCATAACTGAACAGATTTCAATGCGGATTGCCAATTTGGTCTTGTTTTTGCCTCTACCTTAAAATGTATTTTATTTCGAAAGAATAATTTGTTTTGCTAAACTTTAATTTAACTTTCATTTTAATTTTGATTCTGAGACGTATAATTCTTTTTGTATAAAATCCAGCCTAAATGAACAAAAATGTTGATTTAATCAACTCCCTATGCAATTTTTAGTATAACTCATTTGATCATCTAAACCCATTTTGCATTCAAATTTAATTAATTTCGTTTAAATATGTAAATTGTTGACTTAGGAAATTGATTTATAAGTTAAAAAATTTCAAATCTAATGTTAGAATATTGTACCAAATCTATCTTTCTTATTGTATGTCTCACAACTCACGTATATATAATTTCCGGCAGCTTTGGGGACTTCATCAAGCCGATTTGCCTGTGGAACGAGAACTACCGCCTGCAGTTGCCCTCGGGCCACACCTCCTACGTGGCGGGCTGGGGGGCGGATGAGCTGGGCAATGCGAATACACGAGTGGCAAAAATGACGGACACGGATATTGTCACCGAGACGGAGTGTTTGCGGGGTCTCAAGTCGCCGGAGAGCAGCAGTCGAGTCACGGCCCGCACCATTTGTGCGAGTAACAAGCAGGGCGCGGGTCCTTGCACCGGCGACTCTGGAGGCGGCCTCATGTTGCAGGAGCACGACGTGTGGCTGCTGCGCGGCGTCATCTCGGCGGGACAGCGTCTGGCCAACCGCTGTGATCTGACGCAGCCCGTGATCTACACAGACCTGGCCAGGCACATCACTTGGCTGCGACAGAACATGTGGTTCTGAGTGCGGTTATTTTTCTATATACTCTTGCAGACGGTATGATCGTTTTGTGGAGCAATGTGTAAAGCTAGACGTACATAGATTCTTGATCATATAGATCCGTCAGGTTATATAGCTGCCAGAGGAAGAAATAGGAAACTCTCATTTAAGGAGATATATCAACTAAACTCAAAGATTGTGTATTTGATACTGTCTTAAATATCCTGTCTAATTCCAAGATTGTATACAGAGCTCTGCAAGGGTACTTAATCTTCGGCGTGTCGAGGATCAGCTTAAGTTCTTAAGTTGTACTCTTAGAGATTATTATTATTTATGTTGTGATAGGGAAAGACAGAGCTTTCGTATTGTGTGCCAAAATAAATGCTTAGCCTTAGCCTTAAACGAGAAATTGAAAAATTGCTTTGCAAGTGCAATTTGTCAGTGCTGGCAATTTAGTTTCATTACATGCACTTCGGGCTGTCACATGGGCGCGGTAATGAGGCTAAATTGTCGGCAGGCGGAAAAAAACGCACACGGAACGCACTGAAAACGCACGGAAAACGCGCCAATGGCACAACAGGTGCTAAGCGTGCGATAAACTGTCGCTCTTTCTCACGCTCTCACTCTCTCTCTCTCTCTCTCTCTCTCATTGTGTATGCGCTCTTTTGTGCGCTGCGCAGTTTGTAAGCTTGTGGCATGAATTTGGTCAGGCACATTCTGTTGAATCGCCGTTGACTTGGCAGTTAGTCGCGTCTGAAATCGCTACGCAATTTGTTGCATACCGCACGGCGCTGGCAAATGAACGCACGGCATTTCACCCGCCGCTCGGCCTTTTAATCGGTGTCTGGTTGAGTCGAGTCGAGTCGAGTCGCGTCGAGTTGACTGTTCGCTTCGTGTCTTCGTGCCTCTTGGCGGACAGTCAACGTTCAGCCTTCAATTCGCACAGTTCACAGCTCAGAGTTCGGCGCGGCAGCAACAGTTTCAATTGCCCCAGCAGCAACTGAGGCGTGTGTGTCTGTGTCTGTGTCGGTGTGTGTAAGTGTGTGTGTATGCGTATGTGTGTGTCGATCAATCGCTGTCGTTTTAATCGCGCGGGAAAACTTAACTGAAAATCATACAACTAAATCGTAGCCAACATTTGTGCTCAATTTAATAATTGGCAACATTCGAAATAATATGCAATTTCCGCTTTGGGAAAATGGAAAATGCATATGTGGAAAATAGTGAAAAGTGCAGCAGCCATAACTAAATGCTTGCTAAGATAATATTGATAACTATACAAGCGATTAATCGAATCAAATTGAAAATGCCATGCCGCAGTTGCTTGGCAAATTGTTGTCGAGTTTGTCGAGTTTGAAAAGCACACGGACTTTTGGTCAAGTTATTGTACTCCCCATATCCTTTCCCGTTTCCGTTGCCATTTCCGTATCCATTTCCGTATCCAATTCTCAACTCATTTAACTGCCAGGCAGCATGACAAATGCCGTAAGTGCGGCAACTGCCATTGCAGCCCTCGCCGCAGCTGCAGCGGCGGCAACGGCGGCAGCAACGAGCCACAGCAACAGCCACAGCAGCAGCAGCAGCATCGGCAGCATCAAAATCAGCAACCATAGCAGTTCACTATCTGGTGGCAGTGTCAACTCTGGCAATGACAATGGCGGCCACAGTGCCAACCACAGTTCGTTGCTTTTGGCCGCCGATCACCTGCCGCTTCAGCTGACAACCTCGAAAGTGGATCAGGACTTCGAAATCGACATTCAACTGCTGACAAATGGCTATGATGGAACAACGGTAAGTCTAAGAGGAGAAAATGAGGGGAAGAGAGTGCGAAAGTCCATCTTAAAACTGAATTTTACATCGGGGAAATTGAACAGACTAATCGATTAATCAAATTTTCATATAAATTATCAAATTTACAAAAATTTTGGTGTGGTTCCTAATTCCCGGGCTTTAAAATATTTATTTCTTTTTTTTTTTATTAAATGTAATGAAATGGTTTTAAAAAATTATACAGATCAAAGCTAATTTATAATTACAATGATAAATAGTTCATTGTATATTTATTGGATTTTATTTATATCAAAGTTTAAGTAAAGTTTTACACCTCAGTCTCTATCACTGTAAATTTAAGGTGCATTGATTGGGCATTCTTGGTCATTGGTTTGAGTATTGCAGGAATCGATTTCAGGATTCCGCTTTGCCAGCTTTATGTCCATAGAGCGTGCTCGTAAAATTATCCTTTGGCCGGCTGAAAATATTCAGGTGTCCTCGTCGTTGTTGTTGCTGTTGTTGTTATTGCTTTAGCTGCTCTTGTAATTTACTGTTTGATCGACTACAACGGCCAACAGGCATCAGTTGAGAGCCATCAGCCGTTAACCGTCGGAGCCGAAGTCAGAAGCTTTTATGAACGTCATTTTTATTACGGACACGCGTTCATATCCTTAGACATTGTTGCCCCGATTGCATGTGGTTTATGGGGCGTATGTGTAATAAATATCAGCACTAGCCTTTAACTATCCAATGTTCCAATATGTTGTCATAAACAAGCCAGGACAAATAATGGAACATGTATATATATATTCACTATTAATTCCGAGTCGAGGGAGCAGCATTTTATTAATTATTTAAAGTAATGATTAAATATGATTAATCAAGAGCAGCGGTGTTAAATCGTTCTTTGTTTTTAACTGGCAAATTATCGGTTAATCTCAGCTGAATATTTATTCAAATTTTATATTACAATTACACGAAACCTGATTATGGTTTCATTAATCCTAGAACAAAGCCTGATAAATGTGTATGAAGTGCGAGAAATTCGATTAAATATTAAGCTTTTATTAATCAGAGCTTATATTACTAGACTGGGCTAAAAAATCTCTTTGATATTGAAAGATTCCCTAAATTATCACTCTTCCTTAATAAAAATATCAGGGGGAATGCTTTTATTAAAAATTATTCCACTTTTAAAAAAATAAAGAAAAAATAATATTTTTATTAGTAAATAATAGCACTTATATTAGAAAAATTTACTCTAATTTGACCGTTACCCAAATGCATCTAATATTAATTAAATAATTAATAGATTAGTTAATAATCATTTTCAATAATAATTGAAATTAATTTTAAAACAACACCGCAAGCTTAATGCGTTAATTGAATATGTGGGCTAAAACCAACAAAGTCTGTTTAGTAACTGTGACCTGGAGCGCAGCTAATGACATTTACAGGTAATTAGCGCAGATGAAAACCCATTTGTAGTGCTTTACCCACTATGGATTTAATAGAAGTAATTATGAAAAATCGCTCGAATAGTTGCGATACTGAGACCCTTTTCATTCCTTTCTATTTATCCAATTATATTTCTGTCTCAGCTCAGCTCAGTTCTCAGCTCAGTTGGCAGCTGCTAAATGGTAAATGGTAAATGGAATGAAAATGAATGCCAGGCTCATTAGCAGACACCACGCACATGTGAAACTTTTCCCACAAATCTCAGGAGCACACACGCGACATTCTAGCAGACAAACACATATATGAATTCCACATAAATGTATATATTCTATATATGTACATTTATTGATGCATTATTCACTTTTGAAAACGAGTGCACAGGTACGCCAAAAAACTTTATCCTCGAAAATTTTACTAGCTCTGCAAAGGATATAAAAAAAGCAAATATAAATTGTTATACATTTATATATATTTAGCATATCGCTTTATAGCCGCCATATCCGTTACGAATATTCAGAAAGCGAACGTTTAAGTTTTCACTATGCTGAGCTGTTTGCACGTTGAACTTTCCAATCGAATGTAACTAAATAAGGAGAGGCACGTAAGTTGGCGTGCGCGCATAGCAAGGAACTTGCAACATTAACTGGTACACACACATATACAGCTGACTAAACAGGCAACAGGATAGGCGACATGGTAAATGTGTAAAATCTATCGTTTAACATTTTCCGCATAAATGCATATTTAAACTAATTTATAAACTTTGCTTCTGTTGTTAATACAATTTGGGTCAATTGCCACGCCCAACGCCCCATTTCAAGTCAACAATGTGAAACATAACAGCTTCCATAATTTTAATAGCTGTTTTCTAAAAGCCATTGTCATTGCGATGGCCAATTGTTGGATTAAACTAACTATTGCATAAGTATATAACGTATACGACGTGTAATGCCATCTAATTGAATTATTAATCCACTCGACCGACATTTACAGTTGTTGCTTTGCATAAGTGTACACACACACACATACACACACACACATTGACTTTTTCATTGTTGTGGATTGGATTCCGTATTTTCTATTGCCCGGAAGCAAGTTTTCATGAAGACTTTTCGTTGTCGTCCATTGTTCGTGGCCTTTGCATAGTTGAATAATAATAATAAAATATTAACAGCATTAAGTATTGTTGCTTTTGGCATACCAACTGATTTCACTGATTGCTCCAATTCCCCCTGCCACCTTTCTCCCTTTGGCTATTGACTATTCTCTGCCAATCTATTGACCAATGCCTATTGTTAGGCACACACACACACACACACACACACACACCCAACATAGTTTCGCAATTGAAATGTGCAAACATTTCCGCCAATAATTTGTCGACATATTCGGTTAGGATTATACTCGTATCACGACCAAAGTGGGCGTGTCGGGGGTGGGGATTGGAGTGTAATTAATTATATTGATTACAGAGTCCAATCGAAATGTGCCCAAAATATCCAAACAATATATAATTGTTCGCATGTCAATTTATTGCCTCAATTTGTATGTAAATAAAATGTTTGCAGATTTCAGCGAATTTCATTATAATTATTCCTTTTTATTGTGATCTATAATATTTCTTTCAAAAATCTTCGTGAGAATTCAAAACTACGAATTTTAAAAATATTAAATTAACTTTTTCACAAAAAAAAAGTTTTCTCTTTCTGTATTTTTAAAATAAAAATATTTTCAATAAAATCAAGGGAATATTCGCACATGACAAAAAGCCAAAGCTCAACAATTGAATTTAATTAGCTGGAATTAAATGCGACCGCGAGCAATTTGTTTTATATGTGTGTGTGTGTGTTTGAGTGCGAGTGTGTGTGTTGTTGGCAGTTGCTAGTTGGCAGCCTTATTATGGTTACAGTCACAAAACAAGTGGAAAAATAAATTAAAATGCAAGAAATGCGCCCCATTGTTGCCTGACCATAAATTGGGTCACAAATATAAGCCACAAAAAGGGAATGCAAACACAAACTCACTCGCACTCACATACATGGAGTACAGTTTTTATGTGTGTGTGTGTGTGTGCATTTTAGCCGCTTAGGTGAAATGTTCTTTGGTCCTTTCACACCTGGACTGGTTCATTATGCTTAGCCACAGTAGCCGCAATATGTTTGTATACGTGTTAGCCATATAATTGCACACTACATGATGACTGTCTGTCTGTTTTTCTGTCTGTCCATCTGTCTGTTGCAGCTAATGAAAATGGCAGGTATTTTCTGATTTTTACTCGCATATTTTCCACTGTTAGCTCGCCCCTTTTTTCTTTCTCCTTTCATTTTTCTTTTAGGGTCAGATGGCAGCTAAAGATTTTCCAATGCGCAGTCCAAGGGTTTCAATAAACCCAAAAGGCTCCAGTTTTATTGACCATAAAATGAGCAACCGTCTATCCTTTTCTCTGTGTTCTTTTTTTCTTTTGCTACTTTCATTACATTTTTTATGGCCATGTTGCTGGATTTGTTGGCATTACTCAATTCGTCGGATGGGATTCGAGACTTGCAATTCGAAGCGTTGTAAGTTGCAAGTTGAGCATGTAATTGCCACACAACAATAAGCGCTAACATTAGACTAGAAAGAGTCTCAACTGAGCCATATGATAGGCTTATGATTCTGGAAATAAAGAAGACTGATAACAAGTCTTTCTGTGTATGGATTAATGTAATTTACAATCTACTTGACAGTCTCTCAATTGTTGCTCATCGAGAAGATGCAGCGCAGAGAATTAACTGAGACATTCTCATATAATTCGCCTATAAGTATGCTACACTAAGTTGTCTGCCAAAATCTATTTATTAATCTCTAACTTCTAAAGCAACTTTCGTTGTCATTTAAATGAATTTATTGATTGTAAAAAATGCAACAGTAACAAATAATTTTTTAGACATTTACAAATAATTTATAGCCGTCGTTTTCCTTCTAACAAACTCGAACTTGCTGACAAGTTTGGTTTTCAATAAAGTGTCAATCAATCTTTGTATCTATCTATGTATTTATTTGTATCATTTACAATTTATACTTCAATAGACTTGATAAGAAATCTATATCTACATATGTATATCACTTCTCAATTGTTGCTCATTGAGAAAATGCAACTGTCAATCTCCTGTATGAACACTTTTGCAGAAGGCCAACTCAAGCAAGGCTTTTAGGCTCTGGCAAGAGAATTTGACAAAGGATTCAGATTCATTTCAAGCAAAGTGCAATGGCGAATGCTGCCTCCTCTTTCTTCTTCTTTTCTCTCTCTTTCTCCAGCTCTTCACTCTTTCTGTCAACCAACTGCACCAGAGTTGATGTGAGTTAGTTGAATGTTTGCTCGTCAGACCGTCACAAGTTTTCCAGTCAAATTGGTTTGCATGACAAGTGAGCAAAAAAAAAAAATGAGAGTAAAGGTGACAGAAGGCAGGACATAAAATCGATGGCATCGAGTCGCAGCTAAAGTGTGATAAGGCAGCAGATGCAGATGGAACTCGACAATCGACTAACAGACAGACAGACAGTGAGATTGTCTTTCATTCAGTCAGACTGCATTTTGCAATCAGCTTAAGTCAACCAAAGGCTCACTTGCAAGTGGGGGACAAGTACACTGAAAACAAATTGCTGTGCATTTAAATATTTGTATATTAACTTTGGAAATAACATAATTCATAGTAAAGTCAACTATACATGAAATATTCTATCATTATTCTAAAAATAATGTGAGAAATACTTGAAATTCAAAATATTTTTTGTATTTTTTCTTTGGAGAAATTAACAATGTCTTATTTAGTTTAATGTTAAATCATATTTATTTCGAAGGCTTGACAAAGTTAGTTCAATCATATTTAAATTATACATATTTCACATAAGTAAGATTAGATAAGCGATCGATCGAACAAAGTGTGAATTATGTTGTGTTTTTTTTCAGTGTAGCAATGACTCCAACAGCTAATTATCCTGTTGTCGTTGATAGTCTGAATATCTCTGGAGGTAATCGAAAGCTCAATTTAAACTCAGGTGAAATACACACAGAAACCACTCAACCGCCCAATCAGATTGACAACGAGGTGGTTCACAGAGCCACCTTAAAATTAGCATAGTTCTCGTAGTTGCTCAAGTTGTTGTTGTTGAGTCAAGTGTTCAACATACACAAGTGTATATAAGTGTGTGTGTGTTTTTTATGTCTGTGTTTGCAACGAGCACGATTCGCAATTATCAATATAAAGACAATTATCAAGCACTAAACTAGAGAAAGCAGCTGTTTTCAATTTAATTCATATTCAGATTGGATTAACTCACAGTTGAGCTTCGAGTACTCGGACTCATACTCGTATTCAAACTCAAAGCTCGTAATCGGAAAATGAAAAATTGAAAATTGGGTCACAATCTCGACTGACTGACAGCTGGCCAAGTTCACATGCTCTCGAAGGGCATTGAAGCATGTAAAATTTTAATAACTTTTATGCATTAACTGGAATCCAAGGTACACCCTTGGCAGCAGATTTTCTGTTTACTGATTGCCTTCCTCATACCCTGCGGTCAAACATTGATGAAGATGGGTAAATTTGTGATTTTAGGGAAGATAATGAGCTGTAGAAATAAGAAAGTTTATTGGATCATGTGTTTTAATCTTAGGCTCATTACAATTTTAACACTCAATATTTTTATCAAACTTTAAAATTTTTAAAAATTTGTCGTGTTGAAAATAAATATTTAAATTATTCTATTTTTTAAACATATAAAATAAAATGTGCAAATTTGTATTTAAGTTGACATAAAACTTAATAATAATAGCAGTAGTGATAATAATAAGAAAATTGGATAAGAATCCTACTGATTAAATTTCTTGTTACAGTGTTTCACTTAAGTTATCCTTTTCTGTTTTAGGATGTAATCTGAAATTTAAAATTTGTATGGCGTATAATTTTTCTCAGCTTTTTAAAGGTTATCTGCCTTTCGAGCACTCTTGTCTTAGCCAATCTGGCATGTTAATTATTTATCTAGCACAAAATTTGGCATGTTCACAGATGTTGGTAGCCAAAAAACCGCATCTAAAGTGTACTTATGTGTGTGTGTGTCTAAAGGGAATGTGTGGCACCCCCTGTGGGGCAAGTGGGGCATGTGGGGCAGATTGAAGGCCCAGCACACGCACCTCAAGTGTGAATTCTTATCCCAAGGGCTTTAAATGTTCGTTTTGATGTGCTTAAGTTTCGACATGGCTTAAATATAATTAATGCTTTAATAATTGAAAATGCCATCAGGCAGACCCTACAACAATTTATACTAGGCTAGGGTATTGCTAGGAAAAAAACACGGCTTCAATTTATTTAGGCATTAAATGCTCATTTGCATTTAAGCGGCAGCATCGTAAAATGTTTGGAAAATTTCATAGATGCTTTGGCGCAATTATGACGATTTGCTAAATTTGGCAGAAAGACAGACAGAAAGTGAGATGTGGCAATGGAGTGTGGAGAATGAGGATGAGGATGGGATTGATGAGAAACTTATAGGCGTGCTCAAGTGCCAAAAGTGTCGCAGTGTCTATTTGTGTAATTACAACAGTGTGTGTGTGTGTGTGTGTGTCTGTCTATCAGTGAGTGTGTGTGTGGGGCCATGTTGACATGACTTTCAGCTGCGTTTAATTATGCCAAATGCCAACAATGAACACAAACAGAGCTCAGAGAGACAGAGACAGTGGCACACAGACACATGTGCACACAACTTGTTACTCGACAGTCGCTGACAAATGTAAACAACAAAAACTCAGCTCTGTAACGATGGCACAAGGAGAGACCGGCCTGCCAACTTGCCAGCTTGCCAACTTTATGCAATTGTCAATTGTTCGCACAAGCATCGACAGCTCCCAGCAATGACAACAGGAAAAACAGAAAAGCAGAAAAAGAGAAAAAGAAAAAGGGGGTGAAGAGTGCACTTTGACAATTGTTATTACAGTTAACATCTGCTGCAAATGAATGGGCGTGTCTCTTAGCCCAACTTGGCCAACTCAGTCCACAAACAGTTGCAAGTTTAGCAGGTGCAAGAAAATACATTTAAATTACAGATAAATCAGGAGTAAAAGTTCACATTTATCGTTTGTTTTAAAGCAAATCTGCAATAAATATCGTTTTTATTAAGAGTGTGCCGAAAGAACTAGTGAAAGATTTAGTAAACTTAATTCTTACATATTAATATTATATTCATTACTTAGATTTTAAAATCAAATTATCTAATTACTTATTTATTAATTCGAAGACTTTCTGCAAAACTCATATAAATTTAAATTTCTTGAGAGATTACAAAGAATATCAATTATTAAATATACCAATTTTTTTATAATTTTGCTGTTATTGTTATGAGGTGATTCTGGGAATTTAAATCTTCTTGCAAAAATTAATCGAAGAAAAATTAAGTTGCGTCTGTTCAGCTTCAATTTTTATTTGCGAATAATGGTAAAACAATGGTATTAATAATATACCATGAATAACATATAAGTAACTTCTCGAACAGTATTTCAATAGTTATATTTTATTTGAATCATACACGACTGTTTACAGAGTATCTGAAGACCGTGATGAGCTTTGCCACTTCACTAATGTACCCACGGCTTAAAGTTGTGCTGCCAAGTTTTTAAAGTCTGTTTTTTGGCTGCTTTGGTTTAGCCTGAACAAATATTTGCGCACCGCATAAATCAGCATGTTAGCACTGTTATTATCGTGGCTATGAGCAAGTTGAGCCAGAACCAGAACCGGAGTCAGAACCAAAACAAGACGAGGCCAGGATGGGCCAGAATATCCAGGCATTTCCTTCTGCCCAATTTCCTGACTTGGCAAACTTAATGTGCACATGCCATAAGTTTGAGTCTGAGTCCAAATTGGAGTCTATAAATGTATATGAGCATATGTGTGTATAAGTATAGGTATAAGTATAAGTATATATATTGTAAATAGCGCTGAGTTGGCGCAGGAAAGGCCTACGAAATTTTCTTGTTTATTATGTGAATTTAAATTTATGCTAATCATTGTTGTGGCTTATGTGATCGTATTATATATGTTGGGATAAGCATGCCGAAGTTTACGAAACTCCGTAAAAACAACTACCACACGTGCCAGGCTTTAAACATGAATGTTTAATGAATACTTTGCAAAGCTCATACATCTGAGTACTTTTTGGACATGAAAACTGCATTAGTTTGTTGCACTTTAAACTGAAAGTTACAGCCAAAGTTTTTGCATTGCTATTTTATTAGCTTAGCTGATTTTGTGCAGTCAGCCCAGTAAACAAATTGCTCAAGCACTGATAGAAAATGTCTCTATAAAATGTGCCAATGAAAATTTAGTGTAGTCAAAGCCAAAGAGGGAAAGCCAAAGCGAATAAATTCACGACCCAAAGCAGTCAATTTAAAAACTTGGCTTGGATGCCATGCAATGAAACCAAGCGAGGGAATCAAATCAAATCCAAAGCAAATGCAACTGTCAATGTCTTGAGATATTGAATTTTGCTTGTCGGATCGAATAAGGTCAGAAATGCATTAAATATGTCACAATATTTCCAATTTACAATTCACAAGCAGTGTCATATTCTACATTTTAATCAACAACCCATAAAAAGAAAACTTCTAGCTTATTTTGATTTATAGCTAGCTAAAAAGTTGTGGATTGGAAAGTTAGCACACGGATCTGATACCAATATTAAGAGAGTTAAAAATTGATAGTGAGAGTGGGATAAAAGAAAATAGCCAGTGAAACAATAAAATAAATATGAAAATATTAAAATAAAATATATAAAATTTAAACATAAATAAAATAAATTAAATTGATTAAAAATAATTTAAAAATAATTTAAAAATAATTATTATAATAATAGTAATAATTCACGCATCACAATAGATTATAGAAAATAAAAATTGTAAACTAAATTGAAAATGAATCTTACTCCTGAAAGCTTAAGCTTAAGTTATTATAATTTGCAACTAATTCCATCTTTTTAATAATTTTAAATTGTTTAATCCGTATATTATTTTAAAATCAATGATTATAATAGTGACTAGGGCCTTTAATAATAAGCGTTAGCTTGTAGCACTAGGAATCGAAATAAATAAAATTTTATTAAACGTTGCGGATGTCCCAGAGAGAAAGAGAGAGAGAGAAAGAGAGGAAGAGGGAGAGAGAGTAATTATTCAATATAAGAAAGAGAGGATATTGACAGAGCTTTCATAGCCTACTAATATTTTATAAAGGTTCTATAACTCTTTATAGCTATGAAGATTACAAATATCGATAGCAGCAGTGAAACGTTGTGGTTATTTTTTTTATATTTTTACATAATTATGTGTTTCAGAGAGAATAACAATTATCGCATTATGAAATATGACATATCTTCTGATTTTATTACTTTCTAAATTAAATTCCAAATTATTTAATTTACTTATTTTACTTTTCATTCAATAAATAAACAAATAAGAAAATAAATAAGTAAATAATAAATTTATATTAATAAATAAGACTACCTTACATCTTATACAGTTTAAGTTCAATCAAAAAGTAAACAGAAAAAATCTGGTCAATTGGCCTGCAAGGGCATTTTATCGTTAGCACTTTATGGATAATTGTTTCATTTTTCTGTCCCTCTTTTGTTGAGGTTCCTTTCCTTTTTATTCCTGCCTTTTCGCCTTTTGCCCGTGTAATTCTTGTGTTGTCATGTTGATGTCTTTAAAAGGAGCTCGGACCAATGTAAATGCTGAGTTAAATGCTTGTTTGTTCTATTGAAATATACTATAAGCAGCTCTAAATGGAATATAAGCAACTAGTTTCCTGCTTCTTATTATTATTGCTGTTGTTGTTGTAATTGCTGGTGTTGTTGTTTTAATTCTGACAATGAAATAACAACAGTTCAAGTGGCGGAACTGCTCAAATGACACTCTAAAGTGAGTAAAATAAACAGACAACTTGGCAAATTGAAATACGAATGATGGGGGAAGAGGGAAACCGCTTAAGGTTGCCTTTAGTTCTGGTTCATGTTCTGATTCTGATTCTCAGTCTGCTTTTAAGTTGGCTCCTTATTGGTTGAATGTTGGTTTTGCTGTTGGTTTTGCCCATTATGCGCGCGTTGTGTCGTTTCCTGGCTTGTAAATCACACTACTTCCGGCCGTCGGCCATATTTACACTTGTTATACACTCACCTGCAAAAGTATACGCACATGGCAGACAGGAAGGCTGGTAGTTATCCAGACAGACTAAGGAATACAAAAGAAAGGGGCAGGGGAAATGCCATTGGCAACAGTTTTGTACAATTGTTGTTGTCCCTGTTGCTGTTGTGCTTCTTCTTCTTATTCTTTTAGTTGCTGTTGTCATCAATGTTGTTGTTGTTTGTGCACAGGTTTTATGCCTTTGCCTTTTGCGCAATATTATTGTTGTCTACTTTGTTGCGTTGCTCGCTTGGACGCCGTCGGCTACCAGATTGTGGATGTGTGTGTGTGTGTGGGTGTGTGTGTGTACTCATACCCCTACTGTGTGTGTGTGTGTCTTGACGTTTAATCAACGCATTGTGCCATTTAACTTTACAAACAACGCCTAAGCGCCTACACAAAGTCCTGCGGCCTGTGCTATATTCTTTTCTTTTTTTCGTTATTTTTTGGTCTCCTTTCTCTTGAACTCGTGTTTCATCTGGAGCAGTTTAATAACAATCCAGGTACATACTCGGAATTGCTATTTAAATATGTATTACAGTTGTCGTTTTGGGACACAAACATTTAGAGTCTACTTGAAATTTGGCTTACATTATGTGGAAGTAGATTTACTTCTGAAGGGGAATCTTTTTCATGTGGCCTTAAAAAGAGAGATTTGTATTACACTTAGTTGATTGAATTGGGTTTTCTATGCAAAGATATGGGAAATATTGTAGAAAAATAGGACTGGTTTTATTACTGATAATAGTAGCAAAAGTGAGTACATACGAACGCAATTTAATTTTTTTTTATAAGTTATGGTGCAAACAATTTGTTTGTTTCAGACCAAAGTAAATTAGACAGTAAATTGTGACTATTAACTATGCTTTCGCAATTGAATCTTTATTTGGTCTAATATTTTGGAATTCAATTCAAGAGAAAAAACAATTTCTAAGAAAAAACCTTGTTAAATAAATCAACTCATTAATCCACCCTCGCAGCTGACCTACGACATTTGACGGGCAATTTTATTGCCAATTAAAAGCAGCAGCTGCTCAACCATTTACTCAATCTCGTAACTTGCTTTTCTAAATTTATTACACACACACACATTCTAAAATTTGTCATTGGTTTCTGCTAATTGTGGAAATTGGTTAAAAGTTGCTAAATTTGTGCGTAAAATGTATACGGATAATATCATGGGATCTGACTTTTGTGTAGATATAAAGATGGTAAAATTGACCTCTTTAGTTAGCTGATTGCTAACGGTATTTTAATGATGACAGACAAGGACAACAACAGCACAAACAACAAGAATGACAATGGTAACGACATTTAAATGATGTTGTAATGCTTAACAGCTGTGGAATGATTTTAATGAATGTGTATAACGAGAACCAAGCCACGCCCACTCCGCCCCTTGACATGCAAAAGCATTTAATGTAGTTTTTATAATCTCAAGTGTTTTTAATTGTCCAGGATTCAACTGACCTGATGAAAGCACTTTGTGTCAATTAAAATTGCTGATTGTGATTACTTTTAATCCCTGACAACGTTACAAACTTTATGTGTGTGGACTGACAATCAATAATGTTTTGGCCAAGTTATAAGCCATGTCTTTTGGCCATGTGAAGTGCTAAAGAGCTTGTCAATTACTCAATTAGCTCGAATTACTCGAATTCGGATTTATGCAGCAGTCAAAGTGAATATTCGAAAATGTTGATTCCATAATATTGAATTTGAAATTAAATTCATTAAATTCTCAAATATTTAATATTCTTATTTAACGCGTGCACTTAATCAATTTAAATTGGAATTTTGCAACTCTTTTGACGATTTATCTGATGCTCGTTTTTAAGCCGCTTTTTGCTTATGATACTTAATTAGTGCGAATTGCGTATACGCAGTGTGTGGCCAGATTTACATAATTTTAACAGTTACAGCACTTCAATTGGCTTGATACATTGATATCCGCGCATTAACGCGTCGTACACGTAATTAAAGTAGCGCTTTTCAAACAATTAGCAGCTTTTAAGCCACTTATAAAATGTGTAAACAAACACTCAAAAGGCAGACTCTGAAATACATTTAATAAAATGTAAGGGAAAATAAAATTGTGAACGAAATTTAAAACAGGTGCAGATATTAAACAACCACTTCTCAGTAACAAAAAAAAGATGTAAAAAATTCTTTTACAACGATGGCATTTTGTATGCTCAGATTAATTAATTGCATGTGTCAGCGGTTTTGGGGTCTGCTTTTTAGCATTCTCATTTGCATTTTTGTTGCTTATGCCTCGCTTACATTTCTGCGGTAAATTAATATTGCACATACGCAGCGAGAGCCAGACACAAATGAATTGTAGCTCTAATGCGACTCATACACAGCTTTAATACCCTTTTGCTGCTTTTGTCTACTGCTAAATTGGCTGCTGGTCTTTATTTTCATGTATTTTATTATTAAATAAATGTATTTATATCATTAGTTAGTTATGAAAAAATTAATTATTTATTGCAAACAACTTGCTAAAGTTGACGTTGCCCAAATGATAAAAGCTGAAAGTGAAATTCATTATTCAGCAAGCTTTTGCCTGGATTGCATATTAATGCCGTCGAGTTCACCAAGTAGACACCAAAATTTGCTTAAATTGTATACATATTTCAAATTTATTGCAACTTTAAATAAAGCGCACTATCAATTAGTGATTCAAAGGCGCAGATTCATTCATTTGAGTGCTAGAACGAGTATGAATACTCGTACTTGAATATTGCGAGTGCTGTGTTGTGGTTTTCAATCGAATTAAAGTCAGTCGAGCATAACTTTGGTCAGCTTTAGACCAGACCAAAGGCAAAGATGGGCTAACCACTGAAATGCCAACATCTACATACCGAGAAATGCCAAGCACACACATGAATACACCCATGCACCCACACACAAACACTCTGACACTCACATACTTGAAGCCCTCAGACACCGAGATACTTTGACTACGAAAAACCGCATAGTAAATTCGGATTGGCAGACAGACAGCTGGCAGGTTAAAAGAGGAATGATGGAAGGCAGGAAGGAGGCAAGTTTTACAAATTAATTATATTACTTATGGCAGAAGAGGGGAAACTCATTGTGCTTTGGATGGGCACAGTTTTGTCGATTTTAATTATGAGTAATGCGGCGGCATTTCACCGTCTTTTGTGTTGGCCTTAGACCTGGCTAAAACCGCAGATGCCAAGTGATTGATAGACATGTGAGTCAGAGTGAAAAGCGAAGAGAATAAAATTAGCAAATGAATAAAGTGAACAGACTATTCAAAGGTGGGTCGATCTCAAGGCAAAACTAGCGCCTGTCATTTAATTAATGTAAAATGTTGCTTTCGTTGACAGTTTGTGTCACACACACATTTATTTAATTAGTTTACCGTAAGTATGTGAGTGCCTTTGATGTTAATTAAAAGTTGAGATGATGTTTTCGATGTGGCAACTTGAATGCCACGTTATTAAGAGCCACAAGACATGTGTTGTCATTACAAGCGGAAGAAACTGTCTATTGTTTAAGTCGAAAAGTGCCAACTTTGTGTACTCATAATTGTAAACTTGTTTTCCGTCTGCTTTTCATTCTCATTGCAGCTGACATCGTACTACAATGAGACGAGCTGGACAAATGCCTCTGAAATGGATACAATAGTTGGTGAGGAACCGGAACAGCTCTCACTTGTGTCAATTGTAGTTGTTGGTAAAGTAAATGTCGTTGAATGTCTAACAAGCGAAGCAGACACTCCAAAGAACACCATCAAGAGCACCACCAACAGCACCACTCACAGCAACATGAGCACAACAAATGCATGTGGCACACACACACACACCCACTGATACAATTACAGTGACAGAGACACACTCGCACACTTGCACACACACTTAATCGTACTTGCATTCGCATTCGTACTCCTAGTCGTATACGTAATAATTTCTCATTGGCTCGACACCATAAGTATGCTATGTTTATTAATGTTTCGCATTTCTTGTGCTATTCACGTGTCTAATCCTGTCTGTCCCCCTTGTCTCATATTCAACTCAACTCCACTCAACTCTCCCTTCGCCGCAGGCATCTTTTTATCGGTGCTGATATTCCTCTCGGTCGCCGGCAACATCCTTGTCTGCCTGGCCATCTACACGGAGCGCAGCCTTCGTCGCATCGGCAATCTGTTTCTGGCCTCATTAGCGATTGCGGATCTCTTTGTGGCCTCACTGGTGATGACATTCGCGGGCGTCAACGATTTGCTCGGTAAGTACACCTATCATACTCTCTTTCCCTCCCTCTCGCTCTCTCGCTCTCTCTGTCTCTCCCGCTCTCTCCCAGCCAATATTATGGAAATTCGCAATTGAAATTGTCGCGCATATAGGAGAAAAATTTATGTAAAATACTGCAGGCTGTCGCACAAACAAACGACTCGACAATATGTATAAAAAAAGAGTACGCTACAGATGAGTGAGCTCGACAGTGAGATACTCGTTAGGCATTCGATTTTAACGCTACAAAAGAAAATAAAAAAATTGTAATTTGAGTCACAGCCTTCCAGAAAAAAACTGTTTTTAATTTAGTTCAATTATCTTAAAGAAAGAAGATTTAGTCTATTCCAAAATGAATTTTTATGACATCTTTATGATAGAACATACTCTAAATTTAAATTGAGTCATCTTCAGAGACTGTAATCATTATAAGTTTTAAAAAAAAATGTATTAAATAATGATTTACTTTAGTTTTTATTCTTTGTTTAATTTTTTTGCTCAAAAATAATGATTATTTGCTGAGTTGTAAGGTATAACTTAAAATCAATCGTTATTTTGTAAGCAACTCTAATTTAAAAAAAATGGTGAAGCTGCATAAATGGGCTTTAAAGATTAATGTTGATAATGGTGATACATTTTTTTTATAAAAAAAATAACAAAAACAATACTACTCATAATAGAGTATAATATTATATATTGAATATAATATTATGCAATGTCGGAGATGTCTCTCTTTGCCTGTAACCTACATCGACTCTTAGTTATAATACTCCTTAGGGCTTCGAGTATATAAAAACTGAGCTGCACCGGCTAATGGAATCAGTTTCTGTGTAAGAGGTGGGAAAAGGGGGGGAAAAGTGGTGAAATTGTAAAGAGTTTGGGTTGTAAGCCCATTTCAAATGACTGGCAGCGCTTAAAGCGGGGATCTACTGTGGCTTTGTGCGATGCCTTTTAAAGTGTCAGCTGCACTGACGTTCTGCCTGAGTGCTCGACCTCAGAGTCGCATTGAGCACTCGTTCTCGTTCTCGTTCTCGACCTCCTTCTCGTGCTCGTCCCCGTCGTCGTCCTCCTGCTTAGGTGGTAGCTGCAAGTGCAGCAAGGAATTATCATTTGATGCACCTGCCCAAGTTGTTGTTGCTTTTAGCTAATATACAGTCAACCACAGATGCAGATCTGATGCAGCTGCCACTTGGAACCCAGACAAGACGTTGGCAATCAAATGCTGAGTATGAATTTCCGTTAATTAAACAAAAATGGGAAAAAGGGAAAATGATGCGAGCTGAGAATGAAAATAGACTCTTAAGCAAATAAGTGACAAATTAGGCGGGTTGCCAGATAAGAAGCAGACATCCTTTGAAGACATGTTCCGGCTGGGAAACTTGCAGCTGACATCAATGCGTGATGAGAAGGCAAAACACAAACACAAATACTGGCAAGTGAATGCGAGGGGAGAACGAAGTGTTACCTCAGCAACAGAGCATCAGAGATACATTTGTAAGAGCAGATACAGTTGCTCAGGCAATTGTTTTGACAAGGCATAAAATGCAAATGTAGTTTCTTTTATTTTTGAAGTGAAATGACTTTTTTCTATTTATTGTTGCCATTTTTGTCATATTATAATAAATATCAGTTTAATAATTAAATAAATATGGTTGATTATTTTATTTTATTTTATTCTTTTCAATTCGAGTTAGTACGACTGTTTCTTTCTTACTTTAAGTTTAGTTTTGCATATTTATTATACTACTGCAGTTTCTTATGGTACCTAAAGCAAGTTAAAGAAAAATAACTTAAAATATTTAACCAAAATATGAATTATTTTCAATGTGAATGCAATTACTTGACACACTGTATGCGTATGCCAGAGTTGTAGTTGAATGTCGGTTCCATCTTGCCGTGCTTTGTACGTGAAAATAATAATCGACTTTGCCACTTCAAGATGGAAGATGGAACCAGAACCAGGAGCAAAAGAAAAGAAAGAAGCCGATGTCTGTTTCTCTGGTTGCCTCGTAAGCAGAAAAGTGTGGAAAAGTAAATAAAAATGTTCTGCCTTCCTGGGTGTGTGGAATGTGGAGTATGGAGTGTGGAGTGTGGAATGTGGAAGACAAACAAGCAGACGAGTGCCAGCTGAGGAGCCTCAGGGCCACATACATACATACATGTATGTACATACATATGAGTACCAGTACACCTAAGTGAACCTATTAAGAGCTGCTTTAGCCAAATTATTTTCGACAAAGTGCCAAGAACCTGTACACGTATTGTATGTATATGTACATATGCCTGTGTGTGTTTGTGTGTCTGTGTAGGTGGCAGTAAAACAACATTTGGCACGCTCCAAGGCAGGCAAATCAGCAAATAAATGCAGGTACACAAACTCCAGCATATTTATATGAGAATTCAAGCAACAACTGCGAGATGAAATTGGAACTGGAAATGGAAATGGGAGAGATGTTGGCAACATCTGTGCCAACTCACAAAGTACACATACATACATAAGTATTTCTGCTTATAAGCATGTCTGACTTAATATGAGTGCAATACGAATTATTTGCGGACTTGACTGTCTGACAATTCGAGTGCTACTCAGGTGTGAATCACGAACAACAGCCAAAGAACCAATCCATTGTTATCCTCTGACGAGCCGCAAGATATTGCCATAGGAGTGATTGGAGCAATAAATAACATACTCAAAAATTAATATATCGAGTGAAAACACATTTTGTAAATGTGCAGAGTTATCGCCAAGATATCACTGACTTTTTTCAAAGAACTGTTCGAAGAGTGTTCTAAGCGATATAAAAGGAGCCATCTAGTGTGGAAACATAGAAAGTTGAATTTATCAATCAGCATTAAAGTATGCCTTAAAGAAATATTTTAGATATGCAGCAGTTGAATTATTTTTGAACATGCATTTTATGGCCAATAAACATGCATTCATGGCCATGTATGCAATATACAATATTAACTATTTGCTTTTTTAAATTTAGAGGAATTTAATATATATGCCCAGAAGTATGCAACTTAGTCACTTATATGTTACTTGAATCTTTTACATGGGGACACTCAAAAAAATTGTCCTTTGTTATTGTTAGGACAGGATCCTACTGAAAATATGGACTTACAGACTAATTTAATAATTCTCGAATAAATTTAAAATTTAATATTGAATTTCTTTTAATGGTTGATTAATTCAACAGCACAAATGTGCACTAAAGATCCATATCCTGTGAAACGCTCTGTCAAGCATAAATGCCGAAATAAGCATGATTTTCATATAAAAGCCATTAAAAGCTTGAAATCTGCTGTGGCAACATATACAAACACACACATACATATACACTCTCAATAGGTATAAGTTTTGTATGAGATCTGATATGAAATTTATCATTTCACCACATTTATGCATATGTATACAAGTATTTCCGTGCGTTGGCAATTTTTTCACCAGCTCAATTCAGACCCATCGCCGGATATCCGATTTGGTCCTGCAGGGATTCTTTTCGGTGGCATGTCCTTGTTACATCCTTTTTTAGCCATAATTGCTACGCACTTATAAAGTTGCCATAAAAAGGGATCGTTTAATTTTTGGCCAACGCAAATCAAATGTAAATGTGAATAAATAACAGATGAAGCAAATCCATATCTGACTGCAAGGTGGAAAATGTCGAATGACGATCTGAGGGCAGGATAATGGAGAGGTATAAAGCATGTAATGACACTGTAGCACAGAGGAAACGGAAATTAATTTATGAAATCATTTAAACTCAATTTGCAATATGAATAAGTAAAAACACATCAGACTGTTGCAGTCAAGATGGGATGATCGACGATAAGATACCACACATCAAAAATTAAATTGGCATGATAGAGAACAACGAACAGCGGAGAAAAGACATTTCTACTACATTCTAAGCCAATAAAGATTCATCGTAGGGATTACTTATTTTTTACATGAATATCTTAGACACATTTATTGCTGTTTTTAATTGTGTTGCCACAAAAGGAGGAATACTCCGAATTAAACTTCTGGATTCGGTATGAATGTGTGCATACCTATCTTGTTACTATGTTGACTAAGGAGTATTAAAATTCGCATTCGTATTTTGCAATTCAGTTGCCTGAGTTGTTGTTGCTGTTGCTGTTGCTGTTGTTGCTTTGACTGTGTCTGCTGTTACAGAAATCGTTGAGAAAATTAAGAATTTTACTCTGGTCCTCTTGGCCACAACATGGCAATTTCCGCAGCAACTCGTGCTCTCACAGAAGCACTTATGTATTTACATGGCATCCAGTGGCAGAGAGAGACAGGAACAGAGGCAGAGGCAGAGACAGAGACAGAAAAGAAAACTTATGCAACTGAAGTTATTAAGCAATTTGAGCCAGCAATCAGTCAATCATTCGGTCAATAAATCGAACCAATCGAATCATTGAAATGAATCAATTGAATCAATTCATAGTTTAAATAGTATTCTTATTGCATTCTGTCATTTACAGGTTATTGGATCTTTGGTGCTGAGTTTTGTGATACTTGGGTGGCCTTTGATGTCATGTGCTCGACGGCATCTATTCTGAATCTCTGTGCCATATCCATGGACCGTTACATACACATCAAGGATCCGCTCAGGTAAGTGCCATAAACAGCCAACTAAACTATTTATAATTATGATAGAGACGAGCATGATGATGATGATGATGATGATGATGATGATGACGCTGTCACATGCATGATTTATACAATTTATCAATATGTGTTCGGCAGCTGCCTGTCATCACAGTGTCTCTCCGTACAAGCTATATATGAGTTTATAGAAATTAATTGTGCATCGAATGATGGACAGAGAGTAGATTGTTGTTGTTGTTCTGGCTGAGAGTTAGTTGGCCTGCCTGCCCTTATATTGATTTTATCAGACTCCAAACGTATCCCGAAAGCAGCTCTCATTTATTGTTGTTGTTATTTTTATTGTTAGTCAGCAAGTGAGTGGAAATATTATTGATGCGACATTGAAAGCCCGATTAAATATCGATTTATTAAAAACAGACTCCTCTCATGCATATTACTCATCCGACGCGATGTCATTCCCGTCACGTTTCTCATTGCCAACAGCTTCAAACTCAGACTCAGACTTTGCTTCAGCGTCAGACTCTGTTTCAGCCTCTTTGTCGACTCTCGGCACTCGACTTGTTTATGGCCCCGTCTCTCATTAATCGCTTCACATAATTGTTTCATTAGTAACAGATTTATTGGGCATTAACGGCATTACTTTTTCTTTCCTGGCAACAGCATCGACCTTCTTCATCGACTTGACTTGACTTGACTTGACTTCATTTTTATGCCATTTCTCGGTGTGTTAAAGTTTCCAAAGCACTTTTGCTGCATCACCAGCAGTGGCTCACTGGGAATGAATACTGTGAACAACTGTGGCTCAACTTGACCATAAGTCTGAAATGAAATATAAATTATACTTTATAGTTATCACATCACATTTGACTTAGAAAAATATAATTAAAATTAATAAAATAATACATTTTTGTTTAATTTCAACTCTCATAACTTTGTCAAAGCTTAACCGCTTTACTTGCGTAATGTCAAATTAATCATTGCTTGCTCATAAATAAACATACTTTTTGATCACACTTTGGAATGCGCCACCACATGTGCAACACTCAAGTAACACAAAAGGGTCACGATGGCATAGAATTACCACACGGGACGAAATCCCGGTTCTCAGCAATAAAAAAGATCAAATAAACATAAGCGAGCCTGCACGCATGTGGGAGTAGATAAGAGCATAGAGCACTAGGAGTAAAATATATGTAAAGCAGATACGAAAATAGAGCACGAGTAGAAGATATGTGTCAAATAGTTTATACATAAGATAAAATCAGACTAGACAATGAGTAAAAGAGAAGCAATTAAATCAAAAAATACAATATGTAGAAGAAAGTCAGGAATATATTAATACTATATCTTCCTCTGTTTATTAGAACATAAGAGATCCTTTAAAAACGCATACAACTCAATAAACGATGTCAGTTCTCAATTTCAACTCGAGTGTGTTCTACTTAGGGATTGGCCGCGTGCAATACCATTGAGATTCTCAGTCGCAAAAAACGTTGCGACAAAGACTTATACTTTTGCATGCATTGCTTGACCTTATATTTAATTCTTCATTGGCATTATATTCACTGGAAAAATTTCATTTTTTTTACGAAACTATCCACTTTTTCCATAGTAACCCCATAGTGTTTTTTAAAAACTTTGAATTCCTATAACGTTTTCAAAACTTTTACTTCTAATCTAATTCAACATAGAAATTTTGTTCATTTTGAAAAATTGTTTATTTTTTCAGCACTGTCGACTTTTCCATACCATCCTCATGCATGTATCCCTTTATCTTTATTTTTCTCTCGCACCTCTACCTTTTCCTTCCTTTTTCTCTCTAACATCATAGTGCTTCTCAAAAGTCTACGCAAATTGCAGTTGCTTTCCGATTAAACGTTCAATGTTCAGGTGTGTGTGTGTGCTAGTGTGTGTATCTGTGCGTGTTTGGCAAACACAATGGGTGTACTCCCTGCTGGCCAACTGACAGATCCATGTTTCTGACTGGCTCTGACAGAATGTCTTGTTCTACAAGTGCTGCCTGCATTTAGCCAATGTTTGCTTGCAATATCTGCGATAGAAAACCCCTCACTCTTGTCTCTCACTTGGCCAAATGCCTGGTAAACTATCCCTCTCCCATTCTGTATGGCGCTTTCTATATGTCCATCTGTTTGTCTGTGGAGAACTGATTGTCAAAGTAAGCGAAATGTACAAAAGAAGCTATTACCAAGTGGATATAACTTTATCAGCGTTCTGTCGTGGCACAACAATTGTGTGTTAATTAAATTTTTTGACAATGCCGCAAAAACCGCAAAAGCGAGAGAAACCAACAAAATTTTGGCAGTAGCATCAACAAATATAACGTATACGTAAAGTGTGGTGAGAGACAAAGTCAAACCGAAATTTATGACATGTCAGCGACAACAGCAGGACAACGACTGTCCAAGTGTGTGTGAGGGTGTGTGTGTTGCTGTTAAAAATGGTGCTGGCCAAGTTGCTGACAACGTAAGACAAAGTCTGTAACAAAGTCTGCACCACAAACGAAATTAATGTAGCCCAACGGCTGCCACTTTCAGGGAAACATGAATGAAGGGGAAAGCTGTGAGGAAAGGGGGTTAGAGGATAAAGGATAAAGGAGCGACTGCTGCCAACATATGGCAGCGAGACCGACACTTATGACCGCGACCTTCCCCTTTCCCCCGCTGGCCGTCAATCTCATCCAAAGAGCGACAATAAATCCTTTGATGCTATTTGCAGCCATAAGCCAAAAGTAGAATAATATTTTCTCCGCTTTCTCTACAATCCACACCCTCCTCCCACTACCCACTCTCTTCTCTTTTTCTCTATTCTCGTGTTTCTCTCGCTATCGCTCACTGGCATTTGTTGCTCGAAACTTGCACCTGCTGTCGCTTTGACAAAGCTTATGCGTTTATGAAATATATAGCACGACATTTGTATTGAAGTGGCATTCTAGCTTTAACTGAATGTGAGTGTATTCAGAGTGAGCGCGTGAGTGCCTTGCGAATAAGTCTATTTGATTTGAATGCGCTAACTCCCTAAAGTCAGTTAGTACACTTTCAACACTTAAATCTGTCGTTTGAAAATGCTAAAATTTTAAAACAAAAATATTCAAAAACATTTTTGGTATTATTACTGTATTGTTTGGAATTTTTAATATTTTTGGTATTTTTTGTAATTCTTCGTTATTTTTATTGGAAAACGTGCAATAATTTAAAATTATCGAGAAATTAAAAGCTATATTTTATATTAATTGATAATCATTTATATTTTACAATTTTTTTTATTTTAATCGTTACGGTCGCTAGTTAACCCATTTGTGCCGTTTTGGCCAAAAAGCTGACACATTGGACACTTTAATTAAGCTATCAAAAGTTAACTTTAATAACTTGACACTTGAAGATAAACGTTTCGAGACAAATTAAGTCATTAAAATATAATCGGACAGTTGAATTTGTGCTGGCAACTTAAATTGAGGCAAAAGAACAAATCATTGCCTACTTCAAGGTAAATTTGCATATGACCTTGCGGGCTAATTTCAGCGCAAGTAAATCAAATTTGGCCACTGCGCAGGCGAAGACTCGACTCAGGTTCAGGTTTAGGTCCAAGTCCATCATAGCGAGGCTTGAGTGTGTCTGCGGCGACAACTTGAAACGTGAGAGAGCCGTCGCCTGTTGCCTTCACTTTGATTTCCATTTTCACTTTTTTTTGTTTCCAACTTGGTCGAGTTTTGTATCTGGGCAGGGAACCGGGCCTGGATTTGTCTAGCGTTATTAGTGTTTGTCCTGGCAGGATGTAGAGGAGTGGAAGAAGAGGGGAAGGAACTGCTCTTTATGCAAATCTGATTTATTTGCATGTCAAAGTGGAAGACGGCTGGCAAAACTGACAGTTTTTCTAGCCGCTGCCCCGTCCAAGTGTCAAAGTTCACGCGCGCGCTGCCTGCGTCTCATTAGTATGTGTCCCTCCATCTCCTCCCCCTCTTCACCTTTCCCCTCCCCCCTTGCCCTTGGCAACAACAAGTCGCTCAAGAGCTTTGAAATTTTTGTGTGTACTTTCTACAGCGTCTTAAAATAATTGCAAGCATTTAATTTAATTGCGCTTGGCAAGATTTGTGCGCAGTCGGCAAAAATTGAAAGAAAACGAAAGTTAAATAAAAATGAAATTTTCTGTGCGAAAAGCGCGTGGAAATCTAATTAGAAACAGGCGCTGACAAAGTTAAAATGATGGTGGTATTAATAAAAAATAAAAATTGTTTTTAATGCGATAAAGTTGAAGCCGGCAGTCAGCCAGACGCCGAGCCTGTCATCATCATCATCATCATCATCATCATTATCATCATGATTATTATCGCAACTGTCAGGATCAGGATGTGAACATACGAGTGCATACTCTGGCTCGCTATCATGCATAAAATTCACTTTAAACTGCAATAAAAAAGTGATGCAAACTTTTATGACAAACCGTGAAGTGTGAGAGTAAGTGAGAGAGAAGGGTAGAGAAAGAAAGAGAGATAGAGAGAGGCAGCACACTTAAGCGGCAGAAGTCAACGGGAATGCGGCACAAGGGGAATGTGTTGTAATTGTGTTGCTTTTGGGTTTGTTCATCGTTGTGTCATCTGCCTGCAACACTTGACAACAGCAAAAACAACATCACCAACAACAACAACAACAACATATGTATTTGCAACATTTGAGCGCAAGGCCAAAACGCTCAAAAAAACTCATAAAACTTCAGGATGCCACAAGGCATACAAACAACAGCTAAATAAACGCCAGAGTTGTACAAACAACAAAACAAACTATACAAACGACATGCAGATGTCGCCACAAAAACGCGTCGTTGTCGACATTAAGTGCGTGCCACACTGTAATTGTAACTGTAACTTGTTGAGTGCGTGTGGCAACAACAACACACAACACACACACACACACCAATAGAGTCACGCACAACATTTAATAGGAAGACACTTCGATGGCGTCTATGGGTGCGTGACGAACGTTGCAGCTGTCCACCAGTGTTGCCACAATGTGACATACTTTGTCTGGATTTGGCTAGATTTTAATACAGAAAATGTTGCAAGCATGAGAAATTGACATAAATTTGATTAAAAAAATGCCTAGCTTAAATGCAACCGAAAAAAAGCCTGTTAATCTATTTAAATATTTTTCTGCAGCTGAAGTAATATTTTTAATTCTAATTAAATTTATTCTGCATATTTATTATGCTCATTTGACGTTATTCGGAAATGGAAATGTAAATTCAATTGCATTTACTGCAAAATTATGAAATATTTAAAATGAAGTGCTGTATTTATTTTTATATGCCATTCGGAATTTCATTTAAAAATAAGCTAGATCTAGCCATAAATCAGCCAAAAGGGCAGGCCTGCTCATTACACTTAAGACTAGGTGACAAAACTTAGTGAGTAACATAAATAGCAACCACTTTTGTTGTTGTTGTTATTGTTGCTGTTGTTGCTGCTGCAGATGGAAATCAATTTGCGTTGCCACATGAAATTGAATTTGTGTTTGTGAATACAATTACCTAAACTTCCTTTTTCCGTTTTCATTTTGATTTTCGTTGTTATTGTTGTTGTTGTTGTCGCTCTTGTCAACTGTACATTTTAGGCCCACATATTGACTGTGAGTGCCAAAGTCTTTGTATTGAAATTGAATTATTCTGTTTGATTTCCTGCCCCTCTAACACCGCACTTAGCCGGCGGGCAACATTTACCAAAGCCGAAATACTGCGGCATATGGCTGCGACTCCACCCCTCCACCCCACCAGCCTCATCTCTTCCTGTCTCTGTAACATACATATATGAAATGCCTATTGCCTTAGGTCTGTGCTCTGCTCATTTCCGCTACTGTAAAGGCAAATTGTGCGGCCTCCTCCCCTCGGTCCCCCCGTCAATATTCGACATCGAAGTGATTGGAAAAAGCAAACGAACAACCGTTGTATTTGCATACGTCATCCAACGACCACGTTGCGTATACGTAATGCGTATGCGTAATGTGCGTTTGGTTTTATGTCTTGCTGCGGTTGGTCGGTTCTCTGTCGGTTTGGGTTTCGGTTTAGCTCTATGTATTTGCCACACGCACACAGCCTGGGGTAATTAATGAAATGCTGGCAGGCAGAAATCTGCCATTGCAACATGGATATGTGGATACATAGATACATGGATACACCTTGTGTTGTACCTCATCGCCAAACACTTGTCACACACACACATACAGCTCACATCCTCCACTCAAAAATGCCGTTTGAACCCAGCCTGGTTGTGGCCGACTCCAACAAGCAAAGCCGCAATCACAACAAGTCCCATTTTACCCCTTTTTTGTCACTCACCCATTTCTGTTGTCTGCACTCTAAAAATTCGAACACTATTGCTTCAGAAAAGTTTTAAGTTCGCCACGACATTATTTAAAATTTATTCAAATGGCTTGTTTGTAAACTGTCATTCTAGTTATCGAATAAAACTAGGATCCATTTTTTATAAATTAAAATAATTTTGCCATAATATTTTAAACGGCCTGATAAGCCCGTTTCTCTATTCAATATTTAAAAATTCAATATCTAAAAATACACATATAAGAGAACGTTTTTTTATTATTTGAAAGAGACTTATTTCCAAAATTGGGAAAATATTTTTTTTGAGTGTGTTTCGTCTTCTGCTTTTACGTTGAGACTTTTGGCTATTGGTAACCGCAGGGGACACAGAACATTAGCAGCCAACAGCAGACAGAGTTTCCTTTAAATTGATGTGATGCCTTCTCTATTTGTTTCTTTTCTCTTTCTTTTCATCTCATCTCATCTCATCTCGTCTCTTCCTCGTCTCTCATTGCAGATATGGCCGTTGGGTGACACGACGCGTCGCTGTCATCACAATCGCTGCCATTTGGCTGCTGGCGGCATTCGTATCCTTTGTGCCCATCTCGCTGGGCATCCATAGGCCCGATCAGCCCCTGATATTTGAGGATAATGGCAAGAAGTATCCCACATGTGCTCTGGATTTAACGCCCACATATGCCGTCGTCTCGAGTTGCATCAGTTTCTACTTCCCCTGTGTGGTCATGATTGGCATCTACTGTCGGTAAGTATCACATTTCCAATATAAATATAAAATGCATTCAACAACATCCGGAAATTTCTACAAAAAATGAACTGAGCTCTCCAAACAAATTCAGCAATGCAAAAACTTTAGCCAATTAAAATTCCAGAGACTTTTGAATAGAGAAAAGCAGCAACCACTTTGGGGATGGGAAGACAGAAAAATAAATGAATGCTTTGGCATGAATAAATTCTCTGTGCTTCAATATAAACGTTATTTGCTCTTTCAGACTATATAGAGAATCTAAGTGATTTAATAAGAGGCCTTCCGTGTCTTTAAGAATATTAAAAGCCTTTATATTTCTCAAACGAAGTTAAAATCTCTCAAATAATATTGATAAAAGATAACTTTTTTTATAGAGCTTAAAATTTTTTTGTAAATATATTCTGAAAATTGAATTAGATCAGTATTGACACCTTTGAGATACATAATATTGAAAAGAATTCTATATATTAAGACGTATTAAGACGAACGAGGTCAACCAGGCATAAAAATAAATATACTATACTCGTTTATCGACAGTTTCAATATTTTTATACGCTCGGCAGAGCAATAAAATGTAAATAATAAAATGAAATAAATACTGTCGAAATGTCGAAATGCCGCAAGGACATTTGTGCTAATGTGCCGCTGGCACGAGAGCTTTTGCCAATGGGATAACTATCAGGGAGGAATTGTAGGGGGACAAGGGGAATGTAGGTTGACTATCGCATAAGTAGGCAAACAAATAAGCACACACATTACTGTCCAGCTAAGTAATCCCTTAGTCGAACCAAGATGGACGTCGGATGAACGCATAAACACAGGGGCGTGTGCAAAAAAATAGATGAAGTAGAAGAAGAAATACAGGGCTAGACAGTGCGTTCAAGGATAACGTATAATGTTAACGGCAACAGGATGCCAACATCATCAACAAGAGGAAGACAGCGATATGGTTTGCCCATCAGCATTATGGCCAAAGGGCGAGTGCCATGTTGCCATTTTAGCTTAACGAGATTTGCGGCGAATGGGCGAACGCAACAATTGGACACAATCTGCTCTCCTCTCCACAAGACCATCAGTCCAGACTGTCCAGTCTGTCCAGTTCGTCTCTCTCCCTCTGTCTGCTTCCTGTCATTGGAATGTTTCATCAAATTTCGGTCAAATTGCTGAATAAATAGACTTTTATCGTCATAATTTGTGCACGGCCTTGTTATCCTTTTCATGTGAGTTTTATCTTCGAACAACAACAACTCACACTGATGCCCTTGTATATATGTATATATAGCCAGCTTCTTATCGAACGAGCAAATTAGAACGTGCCCTGTCTTATATTAAGCATACGCACTGTGACCGCCTTAGCAAAGGGGAAACAACTGCAGCAGCAGCTGTTCCCTTGGGCAGCCTGTTTAATTGGCATGTCAAGACAAGTAAATAATTATCATATTAGTTACCAGACAGGCTTACAGAGCGAAACAATCAGTTGGCCTCACAATTGGGTAAATAGAAATTATACTCCAGAAACAGTCGATGCGGAGATATTGAGACTGGCACAGAGAAGAAAGAAAAGAAACAACCGATGGATACACAATAGATTATCCAAGTCAAATTCTATAAGGAACTATCGATATTGCCAATTTAAAAATTAATCTCATACTTTCACTTATAGGCAACTTACTTGCGACATAAATAGTACAAATCAAGAAATAATTCAAATCTGATTTGGAGTCTCTTTAATTTTGATCTCCCTCAGACTGTACTGCTATGCACAGAAGCACGTGAAGAGCATCAAGGCGGTGACACGACCCGGCGAGGTGGCCGAGAAGCAGCGGTACAAGAGCATCCGTCGGCCCAAGAACCAGAGCGTGCCGAAGAAGTTCAAGGTGCGGAACTTGCATCACAGTTCCCCTTACCATGTCTCCGATCACAAGGCGGCTGTCACAGTGGGCGTGATAATGGGCGTGTTTCTCATCTGCTGGGTGCCGTTCTTCTGTGTGAACATCATGGCGGCGTTCTGCAAGACGTGCATTGGGGGACAGACGTTTAAGATCCTCACCTGGCTGGGATACTCGAACTCGGCCTTCAATCCGATCATCTACTCGATATTCAACAAGGAGTTCCGGGATGCCTTCAAGCGCATTCTGACCATGCGGAATCCTTGGTGCTGTGCCCAGGATGTGGGCAACATTCATCCGCGAAACAGCGATCGCTTCATTACGGACTATGCCGCCAAGAATGTGGTTGTGATGAATTCAGGACGCTCCAGTGCCGAGTTGGAACAAGTCTCTGCAATTTGACCAAAAAGTGGTTGGATCCTGTGCTCCAGCTGTTGTCCTGGCGGCGGCTTGCATGTCGATAATGATGATGACGACGATGGAGCACTGACCTCCAGATACGTTCCATGAGATTCGCTTGCGGCGGCCACAACGACCATCGTGGAGACCGTGGAGGCCGCACAAATGGAAACCGAGCTGGTCTAAAGTCGAGAGTGAAGTCGAAGTCGAAGTCGATCACAACTTTTGGGTTCCTAAAACGCTGCAAAATGCGTTGCAATCCCAAACCAAAGAATACACACAGATTAATCCAAATCTTAATCCAAAGAAAAATAGAAAACATAAAAAGAAAAGAAAAGAAAATAGAAAACCTGTAAGTATTATGAGCGCATTCTAGACAACTAAGCAATCTACTAACTAATTTGTGTATACTTAATCTAACTAGTTAATATTCTAATGTCTGTACTAAAATGAAAACCAAGTCGTGACTAGGTCTAAGATCCCTTCACCAAAGAGCTTCTAAATCTGATAGATAAACTGTTACACTATTATTTCCATACATGCTTATGTATATTGCTAGTATTTATACTATACTAAACTATATTTAGTCAAGTCAAGAATTGGACATGACATGACATGACATGGCTATCAATTACCGTTAACTAACGGTTGTTTGCCAAACTGGCCAATACAGCTTACGAATTTCTTTAACTTTTCCAAACAAGGAGCAGCTGTTATCATATTTTTATTATTATGACTGCAAAGCCAATGACATTATTCTCAATTTGACAACACACAAATACAAATACACACATACAAACTCCATTTTGTTTGCAATAGAGAAAAATAATTCGGATAAACAGTCGAGTGCACACGACTGTTTGATACCCTGCACCAGTCCCTATAAAAATTAGTTTCGTTATTTAAATTTTATATAAAAAACAATAATATATATAAAGTGACAGAAAATGTTCTTGCTTGAATAATTGATGGGAATAATTTGAATTTTTTTACATACAGTGATGGAATATTTAATAGAAATGATAATTTTTATTGGATTTATTAAATAGCTTGGGAAATAAATGTTTCTTTAGCTTCCACTGTTTTCTAAATTCCTATTTAACACTGTTTCAAAATTTAGCTTTTTGACATATCATTAAAAATTTGTTTGAAATATTTAGAATACTATCGTTTCTATTATATTTTCCATCACTGTACTTCAGCACAAAATCTATACAACCCCGTACACAGGGTATAAACAGAAAATAGCGATTGGCAAACAAAGCATTAGATTTGAATTATTGATGGGAATTTATGGCCATTGAACGTTTCGTTGTGTGCTGCACTCAAAAGCCGTTTGCCAATTGCCAACTGCAGTCATAAATCATTCAAATTAATAACCATTTGTCCAATTCGAGTATTAAAAGCGAGGGTCGAGTGTCAGTTACATATACATAACTATCTAAAAGCACGAGTACCTTTTGTTTTTGGAGCTGTCAGAGCGCAACGAAGCAAGCTTTAAAATGTTAATTGGGCCTCAAACTGTGATTGACAGACGTGAAATTTGAAAATGACTAAAAGCCAAGCCAAAAGCTTAGCGAAAGGTTAACCAAAGGCATTGGCCCTGATTCGGATTCGGATTCTGATTCTGATTACCGAGTGATTTAATGAGCCGCACCTGAAGCGACACAAAAGCGGATTCGACACCTGCAAAAAGCCAAAAGCAGCCACACTCAACTGTCCCACAGTCTGACAGTCAGACAGTCTCCCTCTCTCTTCTTCTCTCTTTCTGTCTCTTTCTGGTTAAGGATAATGAACATGTGGCCCCGCGGCTTTTCTTGCTTTTCTTCCTTCGCTCGAAGTAAAAACAAATGTAAACAGTTGCTTTTCACGCTAAAAACAAGTACAATTATCCCTCTTCCTCTCTCTCCTCTCTCCCTCTCTCGTTTTCTTTATGATACTCTGCCTTATCTTCTAATGAAAAATTATGCTGTTAAGCTCAACATTTTGTTTTTGTTGGCTGGGTATTCATTTCCATTTAAAGGGCTTCGCATTTTCTCAACTCTTTCTCTGCTCTGTGTCTGTCTCTGTTTTTGTATCTCTGACAATCCGCTCAAATATTTGTAATCAAGCCAACGCTTTTTTTTCATACCGACTTTTGAATTTAATTTCTCCCCATTTCATTGTTTCTTTTTCTGCTTTATTTGTTTGTTTTTGGCAGTTTATTAAAAGCAGCTGCTGTCGTCATTTTAATTACAATATACTCTTACTTATTCATACTTGTAATCCTTCTGCAGTGTTCAAGAAATGCCGCATTTAGCCACGCCCCCAAAAACGCCCTGTCACGCGTATGCTTTGGTTTTGGCATCGCCTTTCACCTCATTTCCCTCTTGCCAGTCTCCTTTTGGCACGCAATCAATTCCACTTTTGTTTTCCCCAAGCATGTTGATCGCACGCGCCAACTTTTCCGGTGTGGGAAAGCGTTGTGGAAAAGTCATTGCGGAGAAGTCATTGAAAGGCTTGAAAGGCATTGCCTGCGGTGCTCCGCACGCACCAGGAGCCCTCAAGGAAACAGGGACTAAGAGTCCATGTCGAAGTCGAAGTCAAAGTCGTTGGCATTGTCATTGACTTTGGTATTTGCAGTCCGCCCAAATGGCAAATGCCATGATAAATATGCCAAGTAAACGCCACGCGCCTACAAAATGTGTTTTTTCTGATATATGTATGTATAGAATCCGCATTGCTGTCTATCTGAATGTCTGTCTCGTGCTTGAATTCAATACAAGGTTGCATTGCGACTCTCCCTGATTCTGATTCAAGGTCTCTTTGCAGCCATAACATAGGAGTAATCGAATTCCCCTTTTTCGCCATGTAGGCAGCTCCAATACTCTTCAAGACGGTATTTTTAGCATTCATCGGGGTATTTTTAGCAGTTTAGAGGGTATTTTAGCATTAAACCATATATTTTGATCACAGGAAGTATCGGTCTAAAATTTAGCACTACTATAACAAATGCTTTCTGAGAAATCACATCCAAACTCAGAAGCTGTGTACTTTTTAATATTTTAGAAATTCTTACCAAATATAACCAACAGAAAATAGCTAAAAAATTAAATTTAGATTCATGGTAATTTATATTAAATTTATTTAAAATTTTAAATAAGAAGGAATAAAAATTATTGTTATTAAATTGAATAAAATCGGCATCCTCTTTAATTTAAAAATGTATTCAATTTACTTCTATCAATTTTACGTCTTTTCAAACCTTTCAACAAATAAATTTTAGTTTCTTGGTTTTTCGCGTTGTTTTTAAATTGTTCGGTAGAGTAATGTCCGACTGTAATTTATTAATAAAAAAAATTGTTAACGGGTCTGCAAGCATATTAAATCTTCGGCATGCCGAGGAAAACTTTTCTTACTTGTTGGCCTTTTGTAATTGTGTCTCTGGCAGGCCAAGAGGACGGCGGTACCTTTAGGCCAACTCATGGGTTTTCAGACGCTTTTTGCCGCGCTTCGCAACTTGTCTGTTGCTGCTTTTTTCGCTATCTACGCATTTCATGCAATTTATTCAGTTTTTTTCTGGCATTGCATTTGGCAGCTAGCACTGTTACGGGTTTCGACCTGATGGGATTTTGACCTTTGTGATTTTTATTTTTAATTGAAACATTTGTCGTTTGTTGTCAGAGACGAAGTCGCTTAATTTCTTTTCTGCCTGCTCTCTTATTATATTAGACACAGATCCGTGCTATATATTTAGTAGACTACGTGCCGTGAATGATGATGATAACTTGATTTTCTCCCTCGATTGTTTGCCGAACAGATTCCGGGTCCTAAATTAGGCGCAATGCTGCGTAAAACAAATCAGAGATGCCCTTTCATTAGCATAATCGTTGAACAAGGAATTGCTCGTGCTTTAAGAGAGACTCATTCAACTGACGACTGACGACAGATGACGGAGAATTGAGAACTGAGGACTGAGTTGAACTTGCCTACATTACTCATACGCACCATTGCACGCGCTGCTTAAATAAACAGATTTCTTGTAATTGCTTTCACAATTCAATTATTTGCCACAAAGACTCAAAGAAAACGCAACGACAGAGAAAAATAACAGAAGGAACAGAAGGGAAAGAAAAACACACACATTCAAACATCATCAGTGTCAACAACAACAGCAAACAATTAAAATTTCAATGCAAATAGAATGAAAAAAAAACGAAGCAAATACAAACAGTATTTTTACTTTACAACGCGTGTTCAATTTAAAAATAAAAATAACACAATTGAACATTAAATAAACATTTACCTGAAATTAAATTGGCTTTTAAAATAGCACAACACCACAGGACAAGCAATAAGAGTTGTTATTGAGCTTATATATCCAATAAAGAGAAATCTAATTGATGTAACCTTAAAAATATAAAATCAGACCGTTGACCTTAATCCGCTCAACTGCTGAGCAGCAGGAGGATTGAGGATTTTCTCGTAATCAGAGGAAGCCAAAGCGAAAATACGAGCGTATGCAAATATGCAGATGTCAAATCCTTTGAGCCCTTTTAAATGTTTGTATACAATTTATTTACATTTTGACTTGACTCTCTCTCTCTCTCTCTCTCTCTCTCTCTATCTCGTTCGTCTTTTTTGTCCGAAGTAAAAAGATATAACTTAAAAAGCAAATACGTAATAAGTGTTCAAAAAGTCAGGCGATAAATGTCAACAGTTCGCATAAATTGCATGTCGATTGGCGCTTAGGCGCTCAGAGCGCATTGATTGATTGATTGATTGATGACTGGATTGGTGGTTGGGCTGGGTGGTTGAATGGTCCTTTGAGTGGTCTGAGTGCTTGACTGGCTGTCTGGCAGTTTGGTGAGTTTTTAAGTGGCAAGGCCCCAGCAACAAATTAAAGGATATATCTACAGAGAGCAACAGTTGTCAAATGTTGGCCAATAACTAAGAAGTGTCGCCTTGCGTTCTAGTTTATTTTAGCGAAACTTTTAGTGTCACGCAAAATGGCCCTCTACTCATAATCCCACCCAATCTCCTTCCCTTCTTTTCTAACCTCATGCATCCTCGCCGTCTGTGTCTCTGTCTCTGTTCGTTGAATTTATTTGGGTGTTTTTATGACTTTGCGCCTTAAAGTGTTTATTTCGTTTTACGACTTTCTACAAATTCGCCTGGCGCGTGTCATTTGCTTGCCTAGAAATACGTGGCGTATACGTAACGTTACGTATACGCAGCGTTCGCCCAAAACGTTTTATTGCCTGCCCGTTGTCGGAGCGTGCTAATTTATTCGTTAGCTCCGGGCTCCGAGTTCCGGTTTAATGCCCCCAGTCACGACCCAATGCATCATAAAAACACACTTTTAATCACAATTTTTGGCTGACGCTCATGGATTTGTTTTTTTTTTTTTTCTTTTCTTTCTTGCCTATGGATGTTGAGCATTTTTGCATACATGCAAAAACGAGATAAGGATTACTGTCTGAATGTAGCAGCAGCTGATTGACCGCTTGACCTAGCTGGCAATGCAGTGACTTTGACTTTTGACAAGGGCAACGTTCAACGTTCAACGTGGCGTATGCTCAACCTCTGGCATTTGCGCCACAACTTAAAGCGCTTTAAGCTACCCAACGCCAAGTTACTCGTTCTCTTTTGCCACAAAAAAAGTTTCGTTTAGTGCAGTGCCTGAGTTGCGACGCCCTAAAAACTTTCTTCAGCTGCAACAATAACAAAATTCAGCAAAGTTTTGACAACAGAAAAATCACCCTCGATTCCCTCTCCGGAATGACTTGGTTTCCTACAGCCACCTGGCTAAGAGGCCCCGTTCCCCGTTTCCGGTTTACTTGTTACCCATTGTCTGGCAAATGCTTATAACATCCGCCTAAGGCTCCAACTTGCACATTTTCATAATGCACAATTCTAACTCGATTCTCGAATCACAATTCTTGACTCCAAACTTTCAACTCTCGGCGCTTCTGTTCGGCGCTGTTTGCTGTTGGCTTTTTGCCATTTCAATTATGGCAATTTAATTGAATAACAAATTCAATCTTATAGCCGACTTTTGGGTGCAAAGTTTTTCGTCCGATTGAATGATTGCCTAAATGCATGCGGGCTGCCTTTTGTGAAAGGAATGAAAACTTTTTCCGTTGAGCCGACTCAAAAGCAAGAAGAAAACGTCTTTTGATTGTGCTGAGACAGATAAAGAGAGAGAGAGAGAGAGAAAGAGAGGGAGAGCATAAAGTGCTATTTAAGGCATACAGCTTTTTCCGCTGCCTTTCCACTTGCTTTTCATGTGCTCTTACTCACTGCACAAAATAACAATGATTAATTAATCCTTCATTTGTCCGGCACTCCTTGGCCTCTGCTGAGCTTAACTCAACTTAAACTGCACTCTCTCAATCGATTTACATGCAATACACTCCCATGTCATGCATTTTAATTAAAAAGCCGAGCACAGAGTCGAGCACAATATATGTATATGCATGTATATCCTTATGGAGTGGCGCATCCATTCTGAGCACAAATGTCCAAGTCACAAGCTGCTTACAGCTCCTTTGCACACTTTCTTTCCCATCTTCTCGGCTCTACCAATATATGAATATATATATTGTATATATATATATATATATACAATATGGATACGAGTATGTATATTTTTCCTTACACTTTTGACAGGACAACGCGACGCCTTAACATTTTGTGCCGCACACAGTTTGCAATTTTAAACCCAAATTGAATTACCGCGTCATCGTCGCCCCTTTTCGACCAAACCCCTTCCCCTCTCCCAAGGCAAACTTGCCTCTTCTTTTTCTCCTTCCCTCCCTTTTTGTTGCTATTTTCGCTGTTGCCTCTGGTGGTTTTGCCGTGTCGCATAAAAGTTCCCGCTCAGCATATTTTATGATGCCTTATTCACTTGCAGTTTTAGTTGAGCCTCGCAACTGACTTTATAAATGCATAACTTAAATGTGTTTTAATTTATAAAATATTTAATATGTATTTAAGCATTATAAACTTTTTTATGGGCTTAGAATGCTAAGAATTCTTAAAGAAAACTCAATTTAACCTATGTAAGATTGCAAATAAACCTATTTTAAAATATGCGAAACATTTTTATAAGTATCTGCATCTTATTCTGAAAAATCTACAGACTGAGATTGAATACTTTTCCTAGCACTTTAAAACTAATTTAAATAAATTTTAAAGAAGTTATATAAATTTATTATATTGTATGCAACATTTCGGTTTGCTGGTCAATTAATTTTTATAAAACACCCATGCAACAATTATAATAAATTAATATTCATCTCATAAAATGCTAAGCAATTCGAGTGTAAATGTCCGTACGATTTGTTTTCAAAACGATAATCTGCATGTTATGATAATTAAAACAGTGTTGTGCTAACAATGAATGGCAAAATAAGCTAAATGCCTTTCGATTTCCATTAAATTGAAATTAATATTATAGCGCATTGATTCCCCGGCATATTCATCTAAATTATTGTCCAATTTTTCGTTTAATTTGCAACCATTTTTCGGCAATTAATTTACTTGCATTGGTTTTGGGCGCGTGCCAAATTGTGCGTAAATTAGATTTGACAGCATTTTGAAATTTGTTTTCCGATTCCTTCAGGTCCTGCTTAAAACGCATTATTATTTTTATTAATTGACAAATATTTTCATTGGCAGCTGTAACTGGTCTCCAAATGAAACAATAACAAAATTTGTCGGCTGCTCTAACCGCAACACAAAACGCAAATTCACAAAATGTTATTATAAGTATATTTATATAGGAGTAACTCTATAATTTTGCGCATATTCATATTATGTGAATTCTATACAAATGCGATGAAAAGCCAACTGAAGCCGCAGGCAAAACCACACTCCAACACCAGAGCTTGAATGCCGCTGACAGCTGGATAGCTGAAGGGACAAATAACTAGGAAAAGTGACAGGTGCATTCAACAAAATTTCACACTAAAATCGTACTTAAATAAATTTACATACTAAAGTTTAGAAAAAGGCGCAAGTTAAACAAATGTATTTGTATAATTTCAAAAAGTATTTTCCCTGGATTAGGAGTTAATTTTCACAAATCTTTGATGAAATAATATTTTTTAAATAATAGAAAATAAATTTTCCAAGTGTAGGAATTGTCCCTCTTCCCCTATTTGGCAGGCGTGAACATAAATTTCAGGCTTGAGTGGGTCCCAACTCAACTTCTGGCATCGCAATTCCGGCTGCATGCCGTTGTCCGCTTTCCGTTGTCCGGAGAGCTGTGTAATGGCTAAAAGTGCCAAAGTTTATTATTAAGTTATGTTGACGAATAAAACTGTAGAAGGAAAAATCAATTTCAGTCAGTCAGTCTGTCTCACTCTTGCTCAGTACATATGTCTCTTGCTGTCTCTTTCTGAATGGGTTGTATGCATGTATGTGTGCAATGTCGTGCGAATGAACCCAACTAATCAAATTAACTTTATTTTTAACAAATTTTCAGCAGTCGAAAATATAAATTCATAGCCCACAAACCCTCAAAATTCCGAGCTACCGAAACGGTTGTCAGGCTAACGCTAAATTACCGAATATTCGATGCTGGTAATCGAATATATATCGACTAAGGGGTGTGTAGCTCGCGGGTCGAGCTGTAAATAGCACAGGCTAACCCTAAAAATCGATCGGTTTTATATATGCAACCTAATCTATATTTCAAAATATTTGCAACCAAAATAGCAGCAGGCAAAACTAAGCAAGCCCGATTGGGTTACCTAATGAGAGGGCAAGAGAGAGAGAGACAGAGGAAGAGTGAGAGAGAGAGAGAGAGAGAGAGAGAGAGAGTAGTGTAGCGACAGAGTGTGAATGAGATAGAGATTGCTGTCTTTATAGAATTACTTCTGGCGCAATAAGTTTTCCAGGCGAACGAGCCGTTGATGGAGTCGCTTCCAGTGTCCACAGTGTCTGGCATTGTTAGCCAGAAAACCGTGCAACAACAACATCAACAACAGCAACAACAACAATCCTGCTGGCCATGCGTCATATTGAATGGATATCCATTCATTGATTTACCTTTTGCCATGGCCAACTGGCGAGCAGTTCAGGCTCAAACGGAGGCAGATATAGAGCCAACAATTTGCCCAGCTATTAAAAGCGCTTGTAAGTCAGCTGTACATGTTGTTGTCATTGTTGTTATACTCTAACATAGGGTATTATAGCTTTGTCACGAAGTTTGCTAATATATTCTGGAATAGTATGACAAGCTAATACCATAAAGCAATATTATGTCCCTCTTTTTATGTTTAAACTAATCTCTCCGTCTTGATGAAACTTGTCACAGCTCCGTCTCTGTGCTGCAGGCAGCACATATGTCGGAACTGGGCAGATGAGATCACTATATCATACAATCGGGTTTAAATCAACCTAAAGTATGAAAAACAATATCGTTGCTTAAAATATCTCAACAAAATTCACAGAATACGCATTTGGTGTTTTCTTATGCATCCTGACCAACTTTGGTTAAAATGCCGTTTAATACAGGGTATGAAGTTTTCGGTGTGCTGAAGAGAAGCTTTCTTTCTTGCATCTACTGCTACTGTTCTTGCTCAGCTAAGTTGCTAAGTGGCCGTGTGATTGACCACTCGATTGCCGTGCCGTGCAGTGCCGAGCCAAGGCGAGCCTTGCCACACCGCGTGGCACAGGACACAGGGCACAAGGCACAGGACGCAGGGACACAAGGTGCGGCTGGACCGCATGTTGCGTCTTGTGCAACTTGTTGTTGTTGTCGACATCGATGTTGCCGTTGATGCTGCTACCAATGTTGATGTTGATGTTGACGTCTTGACCATGGCATGGCTAATAAATTAAAGTGCCAGAACACTTCCACTCACTCAAAGTGTAAGAAAGAGACAGAAAGAGAGAGAGAGATGGAAAGTGAGAGGAAGAGAGAAACCTATCTCTATCGTTGTCTCCATCGCCGGCGGATGATTAATTACACTTAATTGTAATTTATACGCAACGTCGGATTCATTCTCAATGGGAAGCCGTGGGAGTTAAAAAGCTGCTTGGCATTTCCACTGAAGTTTCATTGAAATATAAACCGCCTCTTAATTTTGCTTTTATTTTAGCCTAATTGCCTATTAAGCCGTAAGATTTCTATTCTTTTCGAATACATGTATATGTATATTTTCCATTAGTCTGGTCACATTTCTAGCTGCTGGTCAGCAAAGTAAATGGGCAAAATGTTGTTGTTGCAAATAAATCATGAATGAAACTGTTGTTGTCTGTTGACTGTTTTGTTTTCCTGTTGCTTCATGGCAGCAGCAACAACCATTAATCAACGTGGCTAATAGCAGCAATGCCTCAAGTTGCTCACTTTGTCTCCTTTGACCTTTTGGCCAACTTAACAAGCATTAGCTCTGAGCCTATTTGCTCAATTCATTGGCCATTTGTTGTGTAATGTAAATGCAATGTCATTTGATTCAGCTGCTACAATTGCTGTGTAAATAATTGCCACAATCATTGTCAAGTGTTCTTCTGGTATATTATTTGCTATGTTTTCTTTAACGAGTTTCAAGTAGTTTCTGCAATAAAATCATTTCAATTGAATGACAGCAAAGCAACTTTGATTACCTATAATAACAAATTAATTGAGTTCAAACAAAATTTTCTCTCTCTCGCTTTCAATTTCTCACTTTCCTTCTCCATCTTCACTACTTACATATTTCAATCTGAAACGTTCAACTTTAGCGACGTTAGTTTTATTAGTCTTGTTGTTGGCTTTGGTTTCCTTTGGGTCAGCAATAAACCAATCAATAAGCATCATTAAAAAGTTTAGCCAACCAGAATTTTTCAATCGAAATTAAATAAATTAGTGCCTTACAGCACTCAATTGAAAGACAAGAATGAAAAAAGCAGATGGAAAACTAATCTAAAATGCCGAATCGTAAATACACTTGTGGAAATTATTTACTCACTTAAACTGAATTTCAACTAAACTGATTCTAATATCTTTTGACTTTTATTCAGGTCAAAATGTGTGATAAATAGGCAAAGCTTATCCTACTTGTATTATATTTTGTAATCTCCGTCTTATCTATTTTTATTTCAAGCATCTCTTTTGTTTACTTTTCTACAAATTTCAATAGCTTAAAATTAATATTTTCAAAAAAATAACTTTCTTATAAATTAAACAATTTTTTCATCTAAAAGCTTATATATTTATATTGGATAGTTGAATAAAACTGAAAAAATTAGTAAGACACCAAATAATTATTCTTATCTAATACATTTTTTTGCGAATTTACAATTTTAATAATGAATGGCATTTAATGAATACAAAATTTGCAGTTTTGAATAATATCATAAGGGTGCAAATATAGTGAGGGAGATTGGGAATGAACAATCACAACTCTTATCTTTATAAGCTATTTCTAGCAAATATTCCACGCTTTCTGCTTGTAATTGCAGTTTTAATAGCTAAAGTGAAATGCAAAACTTAAATGCAACTTGGCGAAATGCAATGCGGAGCAGAGTTGAAGTTGCAGTAGAAGTTTGAGTGGGAATTGAATTGGGTATAAAAATTATACGAGTTCGTCTGGCATTTTATACTCGGAATGTTGGTTGGGTACTCGTGAAGTTTGGGTTTTGGGCCTGGCTTTATGACCTGGCTGCTGACATAGATTTGGCTTAAATATTTCGCACTACTTTTCATTTAACGATGGCATGCAATGAAAATAGGATTTTTCAAATGTTCCGCGCCTTCGCGTCTCTTTATGCCGTGCCGTTCTGTGCCGCACCGTTGTATGTTTTCCGATTTTTCTCGCATTTTCTTTTGTTTGTTTAATATGCGCAGAGCTCAATTTTTTTCCTTTTTTTAGCGCTGTTATTGCCAACGAAGTTGCTGTTGCTGTGGCTGTTGCATTTGTTGCAGCTTAAATGAAAATGAAAACGGTGCAGTGCAAACAATGCTTTGAGATACTTCTCTCTGTGCAGCTCGCAACACTTTTCACGTACAAAAATTAACAAATGTGAGTTGCTTTATTCTCCTCCCATGCTGGCTTTTCTTCTGGTTACCACAACAAGCAAGAGGTTTTAAAATTGGTTTTCAGCCAGCAACTTTTGACTATATGCTAATTTATACAGTACGTATACGTAATATCATGCACTTGTCTGGACTGAGTTGAGTTTTTTAAATGAAATGCTTTGCAAAATTGAAATAAGTTCGCGTTTTGTTAAAAGCAGCTTTTATAGGCAACTTCCTGGCTATCTTCGAGAGTCCATAAAATGTTTGAGATAGTAAGAGGAAACTTTTGTTTAGTTTAATTCAACGATATTTGACATCTAAAATTAAATTGTTAATGTTTTCTTATAAAGTTTTATGCATTTTCACCAAATTGCTGGATGTCAACTAAAATGGCCAAGAGTCAAATTTAACTCCATTTTTATTGTGGCGTTTTTACTAGCGAATGTCGAAATTGCCAAAAGAGCTCAAAGCTAGAAAAAAGGCATTGACCAACAGCACATGACACATTTTTGCATTCCGATTTTTTTTTTTATCATTTTTTTTGGGTAAAGGATCTAACTGCACTCGAAGATAACACAAAAATGTCAAATGTCAAAAATAGTCTAAAATGCTCGACATGTCGAATGTTAAATCAACACTTGGAGCAATAGAGGGACGTAGAAAGAGAGAGGTTGAGGGAAGGAGGAGGATGGGGTGGAGGGAGAGAGGATTGACTGATTGTCAGTGATGCCGCATCTGAAGCGCAATAGTTTAATGGCCATACAATTGACACGAAAGTTGACACATTTTCAGTGCAGAGTTTGCTTTTTCTTTTGCGGCAAAGTTTTTAGAGGAAATCCCCCAGAGTCGGGCTTCGTTTTGCAAAATATTTGCATTATGAAGACAAACAGAGAGAAGAGAGAGAGAGAGAGAGAGAGGAGAATGCAAACTGACAGTCAGATGAATGAATAGATGATGCAATGTTGCATTTTTCTATGAAACAAGAGCAGTCGTCTGTCTCTGGGTTGCAAAAGAGCTCCTGAGATCTGTACCATTAGTGCAAATGTCAATAGCAATGCCGGATGCGAATGCGGATGTGGATGCGGATGCGGGTATGGCAATGCGAAATAATGTCGGCTCACGTTTGTCAGTTGAACGTGCGAGGAGCCATACTGGGCGTATACTCAACAAGTTTGTGTGTATGTTGTATGTATGTGTGCACACACGAAACATATCAGAAAACTTTTCAATTTTAATTCAAAAACATACCACATATCCTAAGAGCACACACACACACACCTTTAAATTCACTGTACCTTTCTTAACTATTTTGTACCTAAAAAGAATTACAGCAAAATGTAAATACAAACCATATATTTAATGTCTAGGAAAATTGGCTGGAAAACCAAAAAGTATAGTCAAATTTAAGGCAAATACCAGAGAAAAATACTACTATTAATATTAAAATATGATGTTAACAAGTAAATAACTAAAAAATATAAAAAATATGTAAATTATATGGCAACTAGACATAAACTAAAACTTAACTAAACTAAAGCTCTTTTGTACCTCTTGCTCCCAAATTTCGAATTTATTGAAGAACCCTATGAAAGCGCTAAGTATAACTTAAATTAATTATATTAAATCAATATTAATATGTTAACTAAACGATCATGTAGTTAATAATGGAAAATGTCTGAGAACAGCAAAGAATTTTAATGCTTAAACAAGAACTACAACAATGCAGATGTTAATATTAAGCTACAATTATGCTAAAAGCATTTAATAAATTAATTATAAATTAAGCAAAGAGTTACAAAACAATATTTACATATACACATACATATATGAATACTCGTATTGAAATGTAGTTGAAAATTGTACTCGTAGTTCATTGTTAATGTCTACTCGTAACTACTGTTATTATGTACATCTATGTAAATGTGTGAGTTCTGTCATTGTACGTGTATTAACATTAATTATAATCGCAAATACTTAGAATTAGTAGCGTTTAGTTATAACTCAATGTGTATATGTCTAGATCCATAACACGATTATATCAAGAGATAAATCCTCAACTCTCCCATCCTCTTCTTCCACCTCCCTCTTCCAACCTTTTTGAATTATTGAAAACCATCAATTGTAAATTTTAACCTAACTATTAAGTTGCAAAAACCGAAGAACACATACTGAGAATTACTTAAATAAATACTGAATATATTAATAAGCAAAATTCAATGCATTTTGTTTTAACTGTAATGGAAAGTAAGTATGAATTTAAATTAAAAATATAATATAATCAAATTATTCATTCGGGACCCCATATTCAAATTGAACCCTTTGAATAATAATAATAATAAAACGTATTCCACCATCTAATTCTATCTTTGAATTATCCCAATATTTGCTTTTTATTCATACGATCTTTTGTAAGGCATTTATGAATACTATCATGCCATTCATAGAAATAACTTCAAATTGCGCAGCCCCTGCAAATTTCGACCTTACTGTATTTGAGAATATTTCATTTCATATTCAGATACAAATAAATACGCAATGTGTACGAAAAATGGTGACATACGAAAAAAAATATACACATAGCGAAAAGACCAAGTATTTTGTGTAAATTTAAAGAAATAAGTGAATTATTAAAAATAAATATATAAATAGAGAAGAATTTTGTAGTTGTCATAGTATGGAAAGTCTTGGCACATTCTTGTTAAGCTATTGTCAGATATATTCAAAACATCACTAAGTTTTCAAATTAAAAAAGAACGAAAATGGACCAAAAAATTCAATTTATACTTTAAAGTTGATAATTGATTTTTCTCAGTGTACGCACACACATGCTGAGCTGAAGCTGAAGAACAGAAATTTTAATTTCCGTTCTGTGGTCGACAACATAAAGTCTAATGCAACCAAATTACACTCTTTTTATAAATATTTTCCCCGTTGTGACTATTTCTGCAATGCGGACGCAATTTTGGCTAAGATTGCCTTTATGTAGGACTCGTTGTCAACAGGTGAAACTTCCACAAAAGGAGCCTCATCTGCTTATAATGAACCTTAGAAGAAAATCCAATAAATATTCAATTTATAGAATTTGGGCGCCTTAAGGAAAGTTCATACAGAGGTAGTCAGTCTGTCTATCTGTTGGTCTTGACTCCTATGCATAAATTCCAAAAACGACAGCTTACAAAAGCAGAAAGCAAATTTTTATATCCATAATGGAATGAATGTACATATGAATACTCGTTCTCGTATGGCAAAAAGGCAAATAAAAAGTAGATGAACTTATTTCGTTTTATGTGCCATATGTGGCTGCATATTCATCCCACATCCCACGTAGCCCACATATTCCACCATCTGAGGTTTGTACTCGTATTATGCTCTTATTCAGTTTTTTTCAGATTGCAAAACCAACAACGGCGGCATCAAAATAATACGCACAAATAGCCTTCAGGCCATGGCAAGAGAGCAGCACATTAAAATGAGCAATATAAAAAAGTGAAGAAAATTTTAATAAAAAATATTATTCACATGAGCCAAAAAGACAGTCGACATTGCAATCCCACGTTAAAAAAAAACAGACTTCAGACCAGACGCATAAATAGAAGAAATCGACAGAATTTTGCTTAAACTTAATACAGCTATATCATTACATTACAATTAAGAGATAAGTTATAGTTGTGATTGCTACAGTATAAATGTATTTCAGACTTAATACTTGCTATTATTTATCTTTCCCATTCTTGGCATTTTATGAGTACACGGTATTATTCGTGAGAGCACACGGAGGTAAGTAATATCAAACAAGCGGGGAAGGCTTACGTCGAGTTCCCGAGTACAGGATACCCGTTACTTATATAAATACATACACAATATTTTTTATTGCATACTTTTAAGCACTTGCATTGCTTAAAAACTTAAATCAGCTATTACTTTCGTTTTGCTTTCCCAACCTTGATGCGATTAAGTTGGATGATAGCTCATAATAATAGATAACGTTAATTACCAAGAAAAAACGTAATATCTTACAATTCGATGCAAATATTTGAGACTAACTTGATCTGAAACATTGTGCCTGTGTGTCAAATCATTTTTACAGGCACATTTCAACGAATACAATACACATTATTTTCTTTAATTTTAAGTAAGGGGTATACAAATCACCGTTGGTTACCTTCACTGATGCATGTCGAAGCACGAATGAAAGTGCTATCAGAAAATTATTGACGATGTGAGAAATTGGCACATTGAACGGCCAAAAGAAGAGAAAAGAAATGTGCTCGCAGATGCATGAATGTTTCGTTCAATCTTCATATATAAAACTCTTTCACATATAAAACTCTTTTAGCAAGGTGTCTGACGGTCTGAATGACTAACTGACGGTCTGACTGATTGATAGAACACAACCTATGCTAACTTACAAAACTACACCTCCAAGGGGAGAAACTGGTTAGAAAACTGTTCTTCGAAACTTGTGTGTGCTTCATCCGCTCGACCTTTAAAATAAATTGATATGTTACATGTTTCTGCGAATTCGGAAAACTTGTTTAACTGTGTGGGAAGTTGAAGAGCTGAGGTTGCATTGGCTGAAAGTTTAATTTATGTTCGTTTGCATTTCATTTTTCAAAGTAATCCCTTGCAAGTTAAGCAATAATTGTTTCAGAGTTATTTGATAGTTAAATTTGTAGTTATTTAAGATTAATATTAAAAGGATTTCCTGCGCTTTCATCTCACATAACTTTCTGAAACTCTAAAAGATATTTGAGTGCAAATTCTTTCTTTAATAGTAAAATGATTGGCAAGTATTCTGTTTCTGCAATTTAAAAAGTTTAATTTAAATATTAGCACCAAAAACCAGAATACGGCTTTAGCTGACAACAGATTTCAGTTAGTTGACAGCTTTAAGCCACGTCAGCTTCAGCATTTTCAGATTTATTGGGAAACCAAGTAAGGCAATCGGATAGTTGGCAAGTTGGACAGTCGGACAGTCCGTGGTTGTTGTAAATGATTTGCCAGCATATTTCAAACGTATTTAATGGCATTGCTCATTTGTCTACCAGCAGCAACCACAGAGCGAGTAGCAGTAGCAGAAACTGTTTGTGGTTGGCCAAAAGATCACACAGCCACAAAATCTTGCACTTTGCCAGAGGGCTCTATTTGAGTGAGAATCGAGTGGAGCAACTCCAGAAACATTTCAGTTATCTTGTAGTTGTAGTGTGAGCTTACATAACACGTGCATTTTTCACAAATACTTTGACAAAAGTACACAGTTCAATTTCCCCTTTCCCCCTGTTCAACTTGTGCACACACGAGGCATCTGTGATGATTGAAGTTAAATTGTAATACGCAGTGGGAATAAATCCTTAAATAGTTTGTTGTATTGTCTTTTCAAACAGTTTGCTAAGCTCTTTTCATACCACTTAATCTGAAAATTTTCAAATAGGGTATACTCGTATTAAAAGAGATTTAACAGAAAAAAAGTAAATTCTCAAACAGAAATCAGAGGGAAGGGCAAAAAAACCCAATTTTGTTGCATATAAAAAAAAACATTTTGTGAATATTTAAAGGGTATTTTGAATTCAAGCACTTGCAGTCTTAAGCACTCCCAGTTGGTATTCATAAACTGTACATATGTTTCTGTTGTATACTTAAACAGCCCTATATTATTGCTTGCCTTTTGGCCATTTCAAATACTCGAATGTGCTTGGCTTTTACGTTTTAAGGCCAGACATTAATTTGCCAAAGCAATTAAATTTGCAACATAAGTAAATACATATGCATGGAAAACCGTAATAAATTTATCTAAATAGGCTTTAAGTCTCAGTTTACAATTGAAAAGTCATGTGGCTATAATGCAGTCAGATTAAGCTGGACTTGAGTGTTTCATTTATTTAGTTTAATCTCTGTCTGGTCACTTTCACAATTAATGGAATTATTTACCTAAGCCTATAATTAGACAAAACCAAGTGAACTTAAGATAATCCCCTTGAAATTGTTCACAGAATATATATATTCGTCGTAATATTGTTAATAGTTTTAGAAATATCACATATTTATATTGCGTATACTTGGAGTGTTCAGAAAGACAGAATAAAATAATTGTTAATTGTTCATCATAAGCCCGAAAATATCATTTATGTATTCTTAGAAAACGTATAATACATACGTAGCTATATCGTGTAGTACAAATGTATCTTAGAGTCTATTGGTCGGGCTGTTAGTAATGATGTACTATAATTTTCCACACGAAAATTTTTTTTTTCAATCGAATCACATAAAATGTATGCGCATTGGCGGACAGTTGACCAACAAATCAGCTGAAAATCTGCAAGAGCCAGGCCAGAAACAACAATGAAAAAGCAGGAAAACAATATGTTCCAAATGTGCTTTGTGAAATATTTTGAAAATTACACTATGCTACTGCAAAAAGATGTAGAAACAAATATATTCGGCGAAGTATTGTATTTGTCAAATAATTTTTGCATACTTAAGAATGTTTCTTATCAATATTTTGTAAATTTTCTAAATACGATGAAAACCAAATTTTTATCTGATTTTGAGAAAGTCCCAAGATGAAGTAGTAACTATAATTTTATATGTATTTTGTTTTATGAAATATAATTAAATTGTTAAACATTCGATTCTAGTTTTATTAATAATTCTAAACACTTTCTTTCTGTCGCCAGATTTTAGTCGATTTTAAATAAATTCGTAAATAATTAAAACTAAAAGAAAGAAAACCTGAAATAGGAACTTTATTCAAGAGCGACAACAAAACGTTTGTAGCAGAGTGTATTTGCTGTCCCTGTGAGCTTGCAATGGTATGCAGTTCTGACCAGGCCGTAACTTTTCTCTGCCAAAAATTGCCTAAAACGCGAAAATTTTAGACCAAATAAATCGGCTTAGTGACTCACATTTTCCATTTTCTACAGTGTTTGTTTTTTGTTGCAGATTTTATGGAAAACTTATTGACGCTTAGGATATGAGGAGTATTCCGGGTGCCCGGGAAGTTTCATTAGTTTCGTTGGTTTGCCCGTTGTGGCATGTGGCAGGTGGCAAGTGGCATCAACATAGGCGTCGATAAGCGCCAAATTAATGCGCAAAATTTAATTAAAATTGAACTTAATTTAGATAAGTGCATGAGCTGAAATAATGTGGCATACTTAGAGGCTATGAAGCTTGCCAGACTGTGGAATGTGGCATGTGGCATGTGGGGACTAATCCGTTTACGCCAAGTAAATCAAAAGCAGCTGATATTAAAAATTCAACCTGCTGAAATTGTTTTGGGGTTTGGTTTCACATGGTTGAGCTGAGGGACTTGTTGGACTCGCCTAGCCGCCAAGTGCATTGGCCCCGTCAGGATAAGAAGATGTCAGGCGGGAGGGATAACCTAATGAGTAGGACAATGAACAATGTCAGTTAACGTACCGCACAATTAAAAGCTTTCTGCTCAGCAGACACTATCCCAATTCTCTAGGGCTATTTCAGCTCGCCTGCCACTGAACCTTTAATTGGTGGCAATTATTCATCCCTTTAACTTAAAAACATTTTATGAAACAAAAAAGGAATTAGAAAGCTAAAGCTCTTAACCCATTTGGAATGAAAGTAACCTTATATTATTTTCTCCTATTTTTCCATATTAAAAATATCAACACTTTAATAAATATAAATAAAACACTGTAAATATTCATAGGGATATGGGATATGGGAAAACTTCTAACTGGGAATAAAATATAATTAATAAATAAATTACAAAAGAACCAATTTGAAATGGATTTCTGACCCTTTCATTAGATACAATTAAAATTTTGACAGAGTTTAGTTCAAGTTTGTATTAAATATTTTACCCAACATTTTTTTTTTGGAATTGACAAAGAACTTCTGAAATTATTTCTATTACATTTTTACTGACAGACAAAATTCAGTTTATTTTCTCTTTTACACGAATCTTTTTATACTTTATTATTACCAATTAATTTGGCGAATAGACAAATTATCATTGAATTGCCATCAAAATGTCAGAGCTTTTACCCGTAACAGTGCCTGTAAACTTCCTATTCGACATAATCGTAACGCGAATAACATTCTTCAAGGATAAAATTGAAGATCCAAAGGATCTTCTCGTGAATGTTAAGTTCAACAAGGTGCCCGTCAACATCACCCAGAGTCGCATCAATGTCACGGATTTCAAAGCTGGACGTCGCACCGAAATCCGTGTGGATTCAGAAACGTTACGCAAGGGTCTAGATGCAAATGGGATGCCCATCGTGGTGCGATATAAGGGTGCCACATTAGGGATGACACAGGTGCGATTTCCCCAGGAGTTTATCGATCGCATCGAGGTCGGCATGTCGGACTTAATGCACGCGGAGACATGCAGCATTATACGACGAGAGCAGGAAGTTGGCATTCTAGAGCTGCTCATTGCCCTGGTCATCAAATGTGATGAACCCGAGGGGATTATACAGTGAGTACACACAGATAAATTAATTCGGAATTCAGTTTTTGGAACACCTAGATCTCAGAGACTAGAAGAGCTAGAGTGACTTTTATTCGCAGATAGTCTTAAATATACAAACGTATAAGGGTTAATTTCTCTCTTTTTTGTTATTCCCTGATTATAAATCATAATTCTTTATTTTTACAATTAAATCTATTAGGGATGATAAATCGAAATGCCGTAACTTGGGTAAATTAATAAATGCACAGGACGTTATGTTCTTAATGGGAGAGCCACAGCCTTGCAGAAAGCCAAGCCAATCGTGCTTGGACGAACTGGAGCCAAATGAGGGCGACGAACGCCTTCGATTGGATCTAGAGCGTTATAGAGCTGTCAACGAGCGCTATTTCTATGACCCATCAGAGGAATTATGCGGCTTGGAGGCGTGCTGTGAGCTCAAGAATATGACGGAACAGTATGGACACATCATAGACTCGGTTATTAGGCAAATGAGCAAGCTTCCCTCAGCGATGCCAGATGACGAGTGCGTCTTCACGGACTGGAGCGGCAAGGCGACAACCTTCATGCCCAGGAATGTGGATCGCACGATTCCCATTCCACTCGGCGACCTGGAGGTGATGGGCGTCAAGCCCATCAGATTCTGTCCCGTTTGCCTTACCCCCATGTCCTGGCTGCCCAAATACGCTTCATGTCCCACGTGCTGTATCAAACCCATGCCACAAATTGAGGCAAGCTCCGAGGAGAAACTCACAGCTGATCAAATAATTCAACAATATCTCAAGGTGCCAGATAAGAAAAATGAAGATGACGATTTTTGCCACGATCCCTGTAAGATGAAACAGAAAAGCGACGAGGAGGATAGTGAAAAGGCTGATGAACTGGGCGCGGGAAGGCGAGTGAGTGTGGGAAAGGGAAAACGGGGATCGGGAATGGCAAGGGCATCAGTAACGGAAAATGAGGAAAACAAGTGCAAGAAAAACTGTCGTTGCACCTGCACAAAGACGAAACTTTGTGTTCACTGTCGCATTCGGAAGCTCTGTGCAGATATTTTCAAGCGAAAGGGCGTGACGGCTGACGGCTTTGTGCAGGAGTGTCCTGTGGTGAAGGCCGCCAATTCGAACGAGGACTTTGCCGTCATAGTCGAGCAGGAGGAAGAGGATTGTCGTCCGTATCTGGAACGTGTCTTCGCCGAGCTGCGCGATCTCTACGAGAAACGGGACGCAGCTCAACTGGAGCTGGAAAAACGTTGCGCACAGTCGGCGCAGAAAATCGGAGCCTCGGATCCGAAGCAGAAATCATCATCGGGTCAGCTGCTGAAACCGGTTGGCGGTCCCACGTTTCTGCATCGCACTCCTCTGCCGAAGATCGGGCACAAGACGTGTCTGCAGCCACATGGCGTCGTCTCGCGACGACATGGCTGGTCCTGGACATCGAGTAAGCAGGCCCGCAAGTACGGCTGGCGACCTGGCGCCATCTGTCGCTATGCGGGCGCCATTATGAAGTTCTTCCTGCACTACACGCCCGATCAGAATGCGTGCAACACTTGCCGCAAGACGGAGGAGCAGGAGAAGGACAAGGAACGTCGCAAGCCGATTCTCAACATCTGCAAGCGAAACGGCGCCATTTTTATAACGTTGAGAGCGGTCAACAATCCGAATATCGAGATGAAACCCATCGTCCTTAAGATTGTGAAAAGCGATCTGGCTGTGGCCCTGAAGAAACTGAAGAGGAAACTAAAAGAAAAGGGTTTCCGGAAGTGTACCTGTCATCAGACCGTGATGATGTGCGTCTGTCGCCGGCACATGGAGAAGAAGGAACTGGAGCGAGCCCTCCACAAGGAGTGTCAGCGCCTCGGCATGGAGTCGTGTGTGGATCAATTGATCCTGACAGATACGAGTGACAGCGAGATGGAGTTCGACTTTGACATCTCCCCGCCAGCGGCGATGGCAAAACCACTGCTGGCTATAAAACCGCGAACTATTAATATCAGCACTCAGACGCGGGGACTGAAGGAGGAGCGGCATGTCGAGCCCAGGTATCCGGTCAAGCTGACTCCTTACTGGCGCTCCTATGACTGTGCGGTGGGGGATCGCTACACGGGCACAGGCTTCGGGGACGTCGGCGAGGATGTGTTTGAGGATGGTGTCTTTGGATTCCGAGGCGGTGGTCCACATGGTGCTTCAGCTGCTCCAGGCGGCAAGGCCAAAACCCCGGGCATATGGGGCGCTAAGCCAGGTGGACCTATGAGAGGGGCAGGACGCGATGGATCTGGCGGTGGAGGTGGAGGCGGAGGCGGAAGAGGAGGAAGCGGAGGAGGAGGAGGAGCTCACGCTGGTCGAGGAGATGGCCCAGGAGGTGGCTTTGGCGGTGGCTTTGGCGGCTTTGGAGGTAAATCATTCCCCGGAGCCAAAAAAGATCCGGCCAACCGTGTCAAGAGTCCTCCAATTCCAGTGCGAATGCCACAACGTCATTACAAAGCCGTTGCAGCCGCGGAGAAGGCCAAAAAAGATGCTGTCAAAAATGAACTTAATCAAAAGAAAAAGGGCACGGATCTCATCAAGTATCTGGAGAAAAAAGGCGCAGTTCCCAAACCCTGGAATCCCAATGACGTCAACGTGGAGAAGGTCAAGACCAAGACAAAGACACAGACACAGACAGAGATTACGAGACATGGTCCAGTTGTGGGCACAGATGGACTTACTGATGCCCAGCGCAATCGCCGTGCTCTACTCCAAATGGACATTCCCCCACTGGAGACATTGGCTCGTCTTGGCAAAGGCTTCGATCCGTGCAGACAGCCGTGCTACGATCCCTGTTCCTATGAATGTTGTTATCCCTGCTACAACTATTGCTGAGCAATACGAAAAAATAAACCCATTTTTAACTATGAACAAGTCCCAAATACTCGCAAATTCCTCGCCCCAAAAATCATGTTAAAGGCGTAGAAATTTAAAATATGCTAATTATTTGTAGATGCACTTCGATTAATAAATTTTATCCTATGCTTATAAAATGTTTTATCTTCAAATTTTAATTTCAATTTGTGTTTAGAAATCATTTAATAGCTCATAATAGAATCCTCAAACTATCTCCAAATAAAAACATAGAAAAATAACGGAAATAATTCTGACCATATCATAGTAGCATTTCATTTTATGTAATTTAAAACTATGTCATGGGATATCAACAGCATTTTTAGTATTTTTATGTAAGCCATTAGTAAAGAATATAAAAAAAATTCTCATTTTCAAATTTTTAGTTATTGATTTAATCTTTCGGTTTACAAATCCAAATTTTCATGTATCCTATAAAACGCTCTTAATGATAGAAAACAAAAAACTTGAAGGAATTAAAAGAAAGATCGTTTCACAAAGCAGATTGAATATCCAAACATCAATATGGCGGGCTGTCAGTTTGTTTTTGATGTCGTTGTGCCACACTTTGAGGCAACCGGCTTTCAGATAAAGGATCCCAAAAGACTTGAAGTGGTCGCCCAGTTTAACAATAAACCAGTTGTCATAACTTCGAGTCGCATTAATGTGAATGAATTCAAACCTGGCGCTGGCATGGAGCTCAATGTTGTGCCAAAAAAGCTGAGAGCCACGCTCGAGGAATGCGGCATGCCCATCACGGTCAAGAGCAATGGCAAAGTCGAAGGTGCTGGTCAAATAATATTCCCACAAATGGTCATCAATCGCATTGAGGAAGGCATGTCGGACGTTATGCACGTGGATGCCTGCACTTTTGAGAAGGATGGCGTGGTCGTGGGTAAACTTGAGATACTCTGCCGTCTGGTCATTAAATGTGAAGAGCAGCCAAAGTGAGTAGAGAATAATATGAAAGGTTCAACTGCGTTTGTGTTTTCTGCAGTCATTGCTCAAGCAATGACACTTTTATTGTGATTTCTACTTTCCCATTCAAGCACAATTTAAGGTGAGCTTGAGCAAAAGTGTTATTCTAAGTTGTTACACTTTTTAGACCCCATACTTTAAAAAAGTAAAAGTAAAAGTGCGTGGCAGACCCAATAAAGTATATATATTCTTAATCAGCATCAACAGCCGATTCGATATAGCCATGTCCGTCTGTCCGTCCGTCCGTCTGTCCGTCTGTAAGAGCGCCTAGATCTCAGAGACTATAAGAGCTAGAGACTCCAAACTTGGTATGTAGGTTCGTCTATATTGCAAGCAGATCGAGTTTGTTTTAGATTTTGGATCGGACCACTATATCATATAGCTCCCATGGGAACAAACGGTTGAAAATCAAGTCTTAGTATGGAAAACTTTTTTGCTGTTTGAGATATTTCAACCAAACTGACAGAATATGCATAAATGATGGTTCCATACATACTGAACCATATATCATATAGCTGCCATAGGAACGATCAGTCCAAATAAAGTCTTAGTATGAAAATCTTTTTGTTGTTTGAGATATCTTTATAATAAGTACGGGGTCTCCGACAGTCGAGTACCACTCGACTGTAGTACCGCCGACTAGTTTGGTTATTAAATCAATAATATTAATAATTTAATAGTGTCTGAGCAGTAACAACTAACAACAACTCTAAATAAAAGTATCTTTGCTAGAGCAATAACTGCAGAGACATAACACACAATTGAAGGTTGCATTTCATTTCCCAACATTTCTTTCAGAGAGGAGAGCATATGTAAGCGCAATATGGACAAAAGCATTGCCCAGCAGGACATCATGTTTGTCATGTCCGAGTCGCAGCGTTGTCCAAGTCCTTGCGATCCTTGCTTGGATGCGCTCGCAGCTGAGGAGGGTGATGAACGCCTCCAACTGGACTTGCAGCGATATCGTAGCTTCCAGGAAGTGCTCAAATCCGACAAAGTCTTCACACACAGACCAGCGGGAAATGCCGCCTGTTGTGAAATAAAGGTAAGTACAAAGCAGAGAAATTTTTTACAATTTTCTGACACTTTTCCCCGTTACAGAAAATGGCACAGGAGTGCGAGGACATTGTGGATTCCATTACCAAGGCAGCTGGTCATCCCAAGCCTCTGAAGGCGCCGTGTCGTAAACCTGAAGATGCGGACAGTCCCTGTCTCTTCGCCGACCAATTTCCCGTTGAGGAAAATCCCTTGACTTCACCCGACTTTCCCTGCTTTTCCTACATGCCAGCACGCGCAGGCGAGAGTCCTGACTTCTGCAGTCCCAACCTGATACCCGTGTCCATCAGTGACCTGGAGAAACCGATGGTCAAACCCTCTCGCTTCTGTCCCATTTGCCTGACCAACATGTCCTGGATGCCCAAATTTGCCGCCTGTCCCACGTGCGGCATTAAACCCATGCCAGTTGTGGAGGAGCGTCACAAGTTGAAGCCACTGACGGCAGATCAAATTCTGATCGAGTTTCTCGGTAAACCCAAGGGTGCGGATGAGAACTACTGTGTGGATCCTTGCAACAAGCAGCCCGACGATAAGGATGCCGAGGAAGCAACCACTTGTCGTTGCACCTGCAAGTTCGGAAAGCTCTGTGCCCATTGTCGCATTCGCAAGCTGGTCGCGGATATTTTCCAGGCCAGTAAAAATGAGCCCGTTTGCCCCAAGGCCAAGCCGAACTCCTCCGAGGACTTTTGTGTGTTGGAAAACGACACGGTGGAGTGTCGACCTTATTTGGCACGCGTCTTCTCCGAGCTGCGGGATTTGTACAACCTGAAGGATACCGTGCAAAAGGAAGACTTCGAGAAACCCGTCAGTCGTCTACCCCCGGAGAAGGAGACTCACCATCAGGCAACACACGCGGAAAAGGCTGAGAAGACAACAGCAAACGCAGTGCCTGAGCAAGAGCACAAGAGAATAATACCGAGAACTCATAAGGCCGTTGAGCGGCAGCGCAAGAAGTTTGAGATTGGACACAAGTTCTGTGTGAATAATCTGGGACCCGTCGCCCATCATCAGGGCTGGGCGTGGCACTTGCGGGCGGAGGCACACAAGCTGGGCTGGCGACCCGGTTCGGTTCGCAGATCCGTCAAGAAGCTAATGAAGTACTTTTTGCACTATACACCTGAGAACAGTCCATTCAATATATGCAAGAAGGAGCAGGAAGCGGAGCTGGAAAGAGAACGACAGCTGCCCACACTGAATCTGTGCAAGAGAGATGGCGAAATCTTTGTGACTCTGCGTGCTTTGAACGATCCCAATGTCCAAATGAAGCCCATTGTCTTTAAGATTGTGAAGAGTGACCTCGCCGTGATCGTGAGCGAGATCAAGAGGAAGTTGAAGGCGAAGGGCTTCCCCAAGTGCACCTGTCATCAGACCCTGATGATGTGCACCTGTCGCGACAACGATGAAAAGAAACAACTCGAATATGCCGTGGCCAAGGAATCTCGTCGACATGGCATTGAAAACTGTGTGGATCACTTGGTGCTCACGGACACGAGTGACAGCGAGATGGAGTTCGACTTCGAGGTGACGCCTCCGGCGGGCACAGCGCAGACTTCCACTTTGTCCTCCCGTAAACGCCTCGTTAGGAGCCACAGCACACAGACGCTGGGCAAGAAAGATCTGAAAGTGACGCGCAGATTTCCAATTGCCCCTCATCCCTATTCCCGCACCTACGACTGTGCGGCGGGTGATCGCTACACGGGCACAGCCCTCGGGGCACCCGGGGAAACGGTGTTCGAGGACGGCGTCTTTGGTTTCCGAGGCGGCGGTCCACATGGTGCTTCAGCTGCTCCAGGCGGCAAGGCCAAAGCTGCGGGCATATGGGGCGCCAAGCCAGGTGGACCTATGCGTGGGGTTGGACGTGTCGGCTATGGAGGAGAAGGCGGTCGAGGAGGCGGTGGAGGTGGAGGCCGAGGAGGTCCAGGTGGTGGTGGTCCAGGTGGTGGTGGTCCAGGTGGTTTTGGTCCTGGCGGCGGCGGTGGCTTCGCCGGCTTCGGCGGCAAGTCGTTCCCCGGCGCCAAAAAGGAACCCGGCACCAAAGTCAAGAGTCCTCCGATTCCAGTGCGAATGCCACAACGTTATTACAAAGCCGTTGCGGCCGCGAAGAAGGCCAAAAAAGATGCCATCCATCAGGAGATCGCGCGCAAGAAGAAGGGCACCAACATCATCAAGTACTTGGAGGAGAAGGGCGCCGTTCCCACTCCCTGGGATCCCAACGACCCCAAACCCGCGCCCAAGAAAGAAGAATTGCCTCCGAAAAAGGGCCCCGATGGTCTGACCGATGTCGAGCGCAGAGATCGCAATCTGCGATCGGGGCCAATTCCGCCACTGGACACGATGCCCCGACTGGGCAAGTGTCCTGGCGACTGCTACAATCCGTGTCACGGACAATGTTGCTACCCGTGTGGCTACTATTGCTAAATTTCTGGCCGAGAACAAAGCCCAGGGATCTAAGAAAAGCCTTTTAATAATATTTTGTATGATTATTTATAAGGTTTTTCAACGCCATTTTAAACTCAATTCATTATTAAACTGTATTTCACTGAAAGTTTTTTATTAATTATTTGATGACTTTAATAAAATTGTTTGGAATATACTATAGATTCAACACGGAAGTCATAATTTTTATGTATGGGAAAGATTCAAAAATATTTAATCCGTAAATTTTAAAGAACAGTCATTATTTCAAGGTCTTAATCAAATTTCATTAATCAAATTAAATAATTAAATGCTTAAGTGAAACTGTAAGCAGATCCTTAAGAATCTAGGATATAGACAATCCAAAGTAATACCAGTTTAAATATTGTCCTGCATCATAGAAGTTATGAGTGAAAAGAAAATCTTGACATTTTCAATTATTTTAATTAAATTCCACCTCCAGAATCTAAACCAAATCGATGTCAATTCACCTTTCCTCATGTCTCTATTGGTTTCATCTTTTGTGGATCTATATTCAGTTTAACTTCTATAGCACGAACTTCTATAACTCGAATTTCTCTCTAAGTGAGTGGCAATAAAATTCAAAAACTTAAGAAAAAGAACTATAAGTCGAAAATCTCCATAGCTTTTCTTTGGAAAATGGTGATTCGAGCTAGGGAAGTTCGACTGTATTTTAGGCAAGTCTTCCTTAGGCACTTTGATATATACTACATATTGACAAAATCGCCTTCATCACAGTAGCTTTTGTTTAAACTAATCCATATAACAAATACATTCCACAACTCACAGGCTTCGTTGTGCTTTACGAGCAAAATTCGTTTTTTTTTTTAATTTTATAGTTCCATGTGAATTTTTCTTTGCATATTTGAAGTACAACGGAAAATTGCATTTAAAGATTGACACTTACATTAACACCAGAACATTTAACACTCGAATTTCGAAGGTTTAATTTGATAACAAGAATGGCAGATCTTAACTTTGTGTTTGACATTTTTGTTAAGAGCTTTAAGTCGCCCAAATTGAAAGCTGAAGATGCCAAAAAGTTGCTAGTCGAAGCGCAATTCAATAGTAAGAAGATCGCAATAACAGCGAGTCGCATCAATGTCGACGATTTCAATCCCAATGCCAGCACCAACTTCAAAGAAAAGGATAAGAGACTGCGCGAGAATCTCGAAAGTTGTGGCATGACCTTGGCAGTAAAGTTACATAATCGCGCACTAGGCAACGGACGTGTAAATTTTCCCGAGAAGTTCATTGATGGCATAAAAGAGGGAATGTCCGATCTTGAACACGAATTTAGCTGCAGCATTGAGAATAAGGACAAGGAGGAAATCGGTACCCTCACATTCAAATGCCGTTTAATTGTTAAATGCGATGGGTAAGAAGAATTACAGTTGATCCTCTTATTTAATATATTTTTAATCAATTAATTACATTAAATACACAACATTAAATACCTCTTTTTTACAGTCCCGACGAAAGCGAGTGTCGTCGGAATATGGATACAAGCATTAATCCCGAGGACATCATGTTTGTCATGGCCGAGTCGCAGAAATGTCCCCCATCCTGTGATCCTTGTCTCGATGTCCTGGAGCCGGAGGAGGGCGATGAACGTCTCCAGTTGGATCTAATGCGTTATCGTAGTACCGGCCCGGGTGTACCGAGTAATCCCCTTGATACACTTAAGAGTAATTCAGCTAGCGATGGCATCACCTCTGAGCTAAAGGTGAGAAAAAGTCATAGCTTCCCATAGCTTGCTGAATTCCAGTTTATTTCTCTGTGCAGAAAATGGCGAAGGAATGCGAGGAGACTATAGACTCCATACTCAACGGCGCTGATCCAGCGATGCAACCGATGCAACAATTACTGCAGGAGATGGACAGCTTTCTACAGAACAGTGGAGAAACCAAGGAGAAGCCAACCAATAGTGATGAGGACAAGGAAAATGTCGACGATAATATTCCGGGCATAAAGCCTATTAGATACTGTCCCATCTGTTTGAACAACATGTCCTGGCTGCCCAAATTCGCCTGCTGTCCCAAATGTGGGGCGAAACCCACGCCCGTTGTCGAGGAACGCCATAAGGAGCAGGTGCTAACGGCAGATGAGATCCTAAACGAGTATCTCGGTAAACCTCAACGCACTGTGGAGGAAATCTGCTTAGAAGGTGCAGAGCACGTAAAAGATCAAGAGTTTCAAAGTCGCTGCACCTGTAAACGAGGTGTACGTTGTGCCCATTGTCGAGTGCGTGAAAAAGTCAAGGATGTATTTAAAACTGACAGTGAGTCTCGACGAGTCTCTCGAGCCTCCAAGTCTGGTCAGGAGTCTGCTGCTGCTGAGCCTGCGAGGAGATCTGAGCCTAAAACTGGTGGGCCCAAATCTGATGGACCTAAATCTGGTAAACCCAAATCTGGTGGACACAATACCCCACATTCTTTTGGCTCCGAGGACTATCCAGGGGAAGTGACAGATGAACGTGATACACATTTGGCACGTGTGTTCTCCGAGCTGTGTTTTCTGTACCGCATCAGAGTCTCCAACTCCACAACCGACATGCAAAAAATATGTGCAAATAAAAAAGGGAAAAAAAAAGATGATCAAAAAGAGAAGAAAAACGGTCAAGACCAGAAAAATCAATCGAATGAACTGAAAGGAACATCCAAATCAGAAGAGACGAATGCCAAGCAAGGGAAATCAACAAACGCGGAGAATGGTCAGAAAAGAAAATCGAAATCAGGAGAAACAGATGTTGAGAGGAGGAAATCCAGCTCCAGCAACTCGAGTGGATCTCCCAGAAATAAAAAGGAAGGGAAACCTCCAGTTCCCGCCAAACTTGGCTGGGACTTTAGAACAGATCCGGCTTACAAAAAAGGCTGGCGTCCTGGCGCCGTCAGCAAGCCCATCAAGAAGATCATGGACTTCTTTTTGCGGGATGGCCCAGAGGAGACTGCATCAAAAATTATGCAGAAAACGGAAGCTCAACAAAAGGAAAAGGAACGTAGCGAACAGTTTATGCTGAATGTGTGTAAAAAGAATGGCGAAATCTGCATAACATTCCGATCCATTGACCCCAACAACGAAAGGGAACCCATTGTCTACAAGGTAACGAAGAGTGATCAGGCTGTGAGACTCAGTGAAATAAAGAAGAAGCTTAAGGAAGACGGTTTCAGTAAATGCACCTGCCACAAGTCCGTGATGTTGTGCGTCTGTCGGTCAGTGGTGGAGAAGAAGGAACTCGAGGCAGCTCTGGAAGAGGAGTGTACAGCACGGGGAATCCAATCCTGTCCCGATGAACTCATTCTCACCGACACCAGCGAAAGTGACTTGGAGTATGACTTTGATGTGTCGCCTTTAATGGGAGCACCAAAGCCTCCTCAAGACACGGGACCCTGTGCAAAATGGATGAATAAAGTCACACAGACAGCGGAGGAGGATACGAAAGTGAAGCCAAAGTATCCCATCGAACAGAGTCCGTATTATAAGCCGTTTGATTGTGCGACGCGTTCGGTGTACAATACGGGACCAATGTCATATGATGATGAGGAAGTCTATGCGGAAGACGGTTCCCCAGAAAATGGTGGTAATCAGAAGAGTAATCGCGGAGGTAATCAAGGTAATCCCGGACGTGGTAATCCCGGAAGTGGTAATCCTGGACGTGGTAATCCTGGACGTGGTAATCCTGGACGTGGTAATCCTGGACGTGGTAATCCTGGACGTGGTAATCCCGGAAGTGGTAATCCCGGAAGTGGTAATCCCTATAATGAATTTGGTAATGTAAGAAACACTGGAAGAGGCAATGAAAACTATAATGAAGGTAATAATGGAAGCAATAGAAGAGGCAATGGAAATAATGGAAATCAAAGTAGAAGAGGCAACGGTAATAATAATGGGAACAATAGAAGAGGCAATGGAAATAATGCTGGAAGCAACAATGCAAGAGGAATGGGAAATAATAATGCCAACAACGTTGCAAGAATCAATGGAGGTGGTAAAAATAATGCTAATGACAATGATAACACTAATGCCGCGACTGTCACCTTGCCAAAACGCTTACAGAAAAACAAAGCTGCCGAAGCTGTCAAAGCTGCCGAAGAAGAAAAAGAGAAGGAGCAAGAGGAGAAGCAAAAGAAGTTAAAGAAACATTTTATGGCGCTGGCCAAAGCTCCACCCATTGATAGGCAGAAGACACTACGCATTCTCCTGAGCTCGATGCCTCCTCCAGTTGAGTCGATTCCACGACTTGGCAGAGCCACTGCTGCATTGGATGATTGCTATGATTCGTGCAATCCATGTTGCAATCCATGCTACACGGAATGTTGTTGTCCTCGTTATTTCTACTGCTGCTGATTGAATACGTTGGACAACACACAATGTGGTTTTTCGAGCCGAAAACAACATTTGAAAGATTTCTTTCCACTGTGCGACGCGCTTCAAGTTTTAGGCAACGATCTTGGCTGATCTGATGTGAATGTATCGAATGTGCCCCCAATATACTTTATTGACACCTCCGCGTGTGGAGAATCCTTACTTGTTAGCTTGCAACTTAATGCCATGTAAATGGTTTATGTTTGAAAAAAAGTGTAAATAAAAGAGAAACATCAACTAAATGAGAATCGAAAAAGAGTTATTGTTCTTGGAATATATTCCCCGTGCTTTTTTAAGGTAGAAAGTAAATATTTATTTGTTAAAGGCTACAATTGATTTAATACCCCTTAACAATTATGAATTCGAAAATTTCAATCGTTTCGAAGGTTTCAATTGTTTTCTAAAAATTAGCCATCACATCTGCTTTTCTTTTTGTTCTACACAGTAATCCAATTCTCCAGCTTCATTCGAGATCTCAGAATTTTAATGTTTCAGTGAAGTTGACTAGCAAAATTTCTTCAAAATTGTATTTATCAATTTTAAAATTTTCGTGTGCTTTATTTCCTTTACGCACCATTATTAAAAGCAAGTCAAAATTAACTGATAATAAATCATAAAAAGTTTAAATAAAATCATATATAATCAAATAAAATTATCAGCATGGACCGGAAGAAAAGTTTAATGAATAAGAAGAGTATATTACGACCAGCGGAAGAAGTGAAATATAATTTTCTCTTTGATATAATCGTAACAAGTTTCGAGACACCCAATTACAATACTCAGGATAAAAACAAAATAAATATAAACGTACAGTTTAATCGAAAGATAATAGAAATATCAGGAAATCGCATTAATGTGAGTGAATTTAAGCACGGTACGGGTACGGAATATAATGTGAACCCAGATAAACTACGCCAGAGCATCGAGGAATGCGGAATGCCAGTTTCGGTGAAATACAATGGTCGATTGATCGGCAATGGACAGTTGCTATTTCCCGAAACCTTTACAGAGAGTATAACAGACGATATGCCAGAGTTAATCCATGAAGATAGTTGCAAATTTGAAAAGAATGGAGAAGTTGTGGGAACGATTAAGTTCATGTGTCGTTTACTTATCAAATGTGCAGATAAACCCAAGTAAGTAGAAGTTGTTGGGGACCTTTCACACTTAACTAAGTGATATTTCTTTTAGAACGGGTCAGGCCGACTGTCGTCAAGACTTGGGCACTTGCATTACTCCTCGGGACATTTTGTTTCTTATAAGTGAATCTCAGAGATGTCCAGTTCGCTGTGATCCCTGCTTGGATGCCTGGGAGCCGGAGGCAGGGGATGAGCGTCTTAATTTGGATCTGCTGCGTTATCAAAGCTTCAATGCCCAGGCGCTTAGTCCTGCAGCAACCCTAAAACATCATCCGGCTTGTGATGCCATCACCTGTGAACTGAAGGTAAGTCAAATACTTAATCATCACAAGGTATACTTTGAAATAGCAAAAAATTATTGAGGAAAATAACAATAATCATTATTTTCAGTCCCTTTCTCTCGGTTCTTAATCCTTTCAAGCTTTCTAAAGTCCTTGTTTGTTTTTTCCAATGCACAGCAAATGGCCAAAGAATGCGAAGAGACTATGGATGTCATACTGAGAGGTACGGGCTGTCAAAAGCAAAAGCCGTGTCGAACTGCAAATGCGCTGAGAGGTCCCTGTGATGGACCCTGCCACTCTCAGGAGGAGGAGAAGCCTCAGCTCGGCGTCCCAGCTCGGGCTCCCAGCTTGCCAGCAAACCTGGGACAGGACAGATCAACAGTCCTTAGACCACAGATGAAGGTATCGGCTAGTGATCAAAATAAGCCCGATATCAAGCCGACCAGGTTTTGTCCCGTTTGCCTGGTCAACATGTCCTGGCTGCCCAAATTCGCTGCCTGTCCCAAATGCGGATTGAAGCCCATGCCAGTCGCTGAGGAAATCAAGGTGCAAAACCGTTTAAAAGCGGAACAAATCATATTGGAATATCTGGGTAAACCGAAACCGAAAGTTGAGGATTTTTGTGAACTTCCCTGCGAGAAGGCAGCTGAGAAAAAGGAGAAGAGCGAGGATAAAGGACAACCTGAGTGTCGTTGTACTTGTAAGTATGGAAAGATCTGTGCTTCCTGTCGAGTAAGAGAGCAGTGTGCAGAGTACATTGATAATAAGGAGCAGATGCGGAGACCGCAAGCAGCAGTTCAAGAAGAAGAATCCGAATCCGAAGACTTTTGCACAGTTGATGAAAAGCCTAAGGAGTCACGTCCATTTCTGTCACGCGTCTTCTCCGAGCTACGCGACATGTATGACATTAAGGACACTGTGCGACCTGGGGCAGAAAGCGAGCCTCCTAAGAAGAGGCATCCAAAAGCTGCTTTACCCCATATGAAAGAGAAGAAGAATAGCTACACGGCTAAAGGGGAAACTGAACCAAAGAATCGAGTCCGAGTTGAGCACATGGCGAAGAAAACGAAAAGATTAATCAGTCCCTTGCACAAGTTGTGCACTAGGAAACAACGAGGAGTCTCCCGGCGGCATGGTTGGGCCTGGAACTCGACACAGGAGGCACGGAAATACGGCTGGAGACCGGGAGCCATACTTAAGCCCATGAAGAAGCTTATGGAGCACTTTCTGGAGTACACGCCAGACAAAACCCCTTTGGCTATTTGCAACAGATTAAAGGATCAAGAGGAGGAGAAAGAAAGACAGCTGCCCATACTCAATATGCGCAAGAGGAATGGCGAAATCTTTATAACACTGCGTGCCATCAACACGGACAGTGTGACAATGAAGCCCATTGTCTTTAAGATCGTCAAAAGTGATCTTGCTGTGATCATGAGCGAGATCAAGAAGAAGTTGAAGGCGAAGGGTTTCCCCAAGTGCACCTGTCATCAGACTCTGATGATGTGCACCTGTCGCGACAATGACGAAAAGAAACAACTCGAATATGCCGTGGCGAAGGAATCTCGGCGACATGGCATTGAAAGCTGTGTGGATCACTTGGTGCTCACGGACACCAGTGACAGCGAGATGGAATATGACTTTGATGTCAGCCCAGAAGCGGGTAGCCGACAACCTGAAAGGTCACGCATGAGGCCTCGCATGAATCACCACACACAGACGATGCCGGGAAAAAAGCATCTGGCTGTGGAGCCCAAGTATCCGGTGAAACAGGATTACTACTATCGCAGCTACGATTGTGCAGCAGGAGATCGTTACACGGGCACAGCATTTGGCAAAGCCGCTGAACTGGTTCTCGAGGATGGACTCTTTGGCTATCGACGTGGTGGACCTCATGGTGACTTTACCTATCCTGGTGGCAGACTCAAATCGAAGGTGATTTGGGGCTCTCAACCGGGTGGACCTATGCACGGCGGTGGACGCTTTGGTCAAGAAGCCATACCTGGTGGAAAGTCCTTCCCTGGTGCCAAAAAGAAACGCAAGAGTGGCCAAAGCAAGCCCATTCCCGTGAGAATGCCGAAGAGATTCTATAAGGCTGCCGAAGAAGCTGCCAAGGCCGCCAAGGCTGCGGCAGAGAATGCGAAAAAGAAGAAACCCACTGACATGATGCAGTATATGATGAAAAAGGGCGCTGTCTCAATCCCATGGGACCCCAAGGCAAATGCGTACTAAGAGATACCTAGATACAGAGACAAAGTATAAGTTATCGTAACAAGTACTTGGTGTATTCGCAGTACTTTTATATATTTTACTATTCACCAGAGTATCATTTGCACTTTTATACTTTAGATAATTTTTCAAGCGCAGATTTCAGTCAATTTAATTGTAGTCGAAATAAATAAAAACTTTCTTTATTAAAACATTTTCAATAAATTTGCCTATTTAAATTATTTTTAAATGAAATGGATTACTTAAAAAAAAATAAATAAAACTTTATTTAATATACCATTCTAATATTTAAGCTATGTCTTTGTTTACTTTATATATTTTATTCATCAGAGTATCATTTGCACTTTTCAACTTTAGATAGTTTTCAAGATACAGATTTCAGTCAATTTTTCGTGTTTCAGATGAATAAAAGATTATTCGATTATTTATTTCATTTGTTTTTTAACGGAAATTTAAAATTCTCGTCTATATATTTTGTTGTTAAATTAAAAAAAAGTAAAATGGCTTGCAACTTTGTATTTGACATTGTTGTCACTAAATATGTTCTACACAAAATAAAGTTGAGAGATCCAAAAATCCTAAAAGTTGAGGCTACTTTTAACCGCCAATCGGTTATAATCACATCGAGTCGTCACAATGTTACGGATTTCAAAAATGATGCTCGCCTTGAGTTCAGCGAAAAACCGCAGAAACTGCGTAAAGAACTTGAGAACTGTGGCATGCCCATTATAGTGAAGAATGGCGCTGCCCTCTTAGGAGAAGGTAGAATTCAGTTTCCCCAAAGACTGATCGATCAAATTGAGGAAGGCATGACGGATCTCATGCACTCGGATACCTGCACAATTCAGAAAACTGGAGAGATTGTTGGCACATTTGAATTCCTTTATCGTTTGGTAATCAAATGCTTAGATTCCACGGTGTAAGTTGAGCAGAAATCTTCCATAAATCCAATCTCTTATCATCTAACTCTTTAGTCAAGAGGATAAGGTATGTCGTCAGAATGTGGACAAAAGCATTAATCCACATGACATCATGTTTCTTATGGGCGAGACGCAACAATGCCCCAATCCCTGCGAGATTTGTCCCGATGTCCTGGACCCAGAGGAAGGCGACGAGCGTCTGCAATTGGATTTGCAGCGCTATCAAAGCATGAATGCCACTTGGAGTCCAGAGAAATCACTGATGCCAAAATCAGCAGGCAATGCTGCTTGCTTTGAACTAAAGGTGAATACAAGCGGGTTCAATTACACCAGTGGTGTCCACAATACCAAAAGCCTATCCTGTCACAGCCGACACACGTGTAGTGAGAGAGAATATGTGTGTTCTATAAATAGCACGCTTATCTCTCTCACGATGCGTGTCTTCGGCTTTTGATATCTCACGAAGCATCTGATCGGCTGATGTCTTCTGATCTCAGTCACTGATCTGCGTTCAATGAAGACAGGCTGCACAGCCCAAGACTCTTTTCATAAAACTGTAACCATGCGACAGCTCGAATATGCTTTCATTTCATTTGCTCAGTGCAAAGCATTGAAACGTTTCGTCGCTGCCTCGCACACATTCACAATGTTTGTTTGTGTGAGCTTGGACACCACAGATTTAGACCCTGTACTGGAAGAGTACTGTACACTCGACTATATTCTTTTTTATTTCTATTCCAACCAGCAAATGGCAAGAGACTGTGAACAGATTGTGGATTCGATCACCAAAAGTTCGGGGCAGCCCTTAAAGTCCAATGACTTTGCACCTGAAAATCCCTATGCCCGTGCCAGTTCAGATCGCAGAGTCCGCCCAGGTCCACAAGAAGATACACTGAAGAGCCCAGAGTTTCCCAACTTTACGTTTCTGCCGCCAGCGCCGAAAGAAAGTCCCGTTGTCTGTCAACCTGCCTTGATTCCAGTGCCGATTAGTGATTTAAATACGCCCGATATCAAGCCAACCAGGTTTTGTCCTGTTTGCCTGACCAACATGTCCTGGTTGCCCAAATTCGCCGCCTGTCCCAAGTGCGGAGTAAAACCCACCCCAGTGCTGGAGGAACGTCATATGGAGAAAAAACTGACAGTGGAACAAATTCTCTACGATTATTTGGGTAAACCACCGCCGAGTGGAATTGACGATGTTTGTGAAAAGCAAAAACTTGAAGAGAAAACGAAGGAAGAGCAAACCGAATGCCGTTGCACTTGCAAGTTCGGCAAAATGTGTGCCCACTGTCGCATCAGGAAGCTTTGTGCGGATATTTTCCAGACCGATGAAAAGGCAACTTGTCGCAGAGTAAAGGCCAAATCCTCTGAGGATTATTGCACAATAATAGAAGACAGTCAACAGTGTCGTCCATATTTGTCGCGCGTCTTCTCCGAGCTACGAGATCTCTACAGTGTCAAGGAAAATCAACTCCAAGGCGCGCAAGACAGAATCTGCGGAAAAGCATCAATAGAAACAACACAAAGGCAATCCAAAGCAGACCCGAAAGAAACGGCAATGAAAGGGGAACAGAAAGCGAAGACAAAGCCAGCCATAATTGAGAAGAAACCAAGATTGGGACACAGGCATTGTGTAAACGAGAGAGTCGCCGTGCCTCGCAATCACGGCTGGGACTGGAAATCCAGCGAACAATCCCGAAAATATGGCTGGCGACCTGGCTACATTTTGAAGCCCATCAAACGGCTGATGAAGTTCTTCCTGCAATACTTGCCCGAGGACAATGCATTCAATGTCTGCCGCAGAGCAGCAGCAGAAGAGGAGCGACAAAGAAAGAGTCTGCAACCGATTCTCAATGTCTGCAAAAAGAAGGGAGAAATCTTTATAACACTGCGATCGGTCAATGATCCAAATATCGAAATGCAACCGATCACATTCAAGATTGTGAAAAGCGAACAGGCCGTGGCTCTCAGGTAAGACATTTTCAAAATATCTTTATCAATATTATTTCGATCATGAGTTCTATGAATTCAAATTTTAGAGTCTAAAACCGTGATTTTTTTCGATTTCTCCATATTTTTGACAACACAAATATCGCAATGTAAGTTGTGCTAAAGTCGCACTTAAATTTGTAGCCACTAATTTGAATTTCAGAAATTCATGTTTCATTAATCTTAAAGCTCCCGTCAGACGAGCGCTTTTTCACTTTAGACCGACACAAAAAACCGATGGAAATGAGACGTATTATATTTTAATCGGTGAGCGTCGGTGAAAGGCAGACGCATTTTATATTCTGAGTGTTCACCCGACACCGTCGGTTTTTTAACAAAAAGAGTTGGCGAATAACGCTCGTCTGACAGATCTTTAATATAATTCTCTTCAAATCTTTTGATGGTCAAATACTAGATGACTAATTAACAACCCTCAACTCCCAGCGAAATCAAGAGGAGGCTGAAGGAAAAGGGTTTCCGCAAGTGCACCTGCCACAAGTCGCTAATGTTGTGCATCTGCCGCAACTACATGGAGAAGAGACAACTCGGTCAGGCCCTGCAGAAGGAATGTCATCGTCGGAACATGGAGAACTGTGTGGACAAATTCGTGCTCACTGACACCAGTGACAGTGAGATCGAATATGACTTTGATGTGACGCCGCCGGCGGGTACAGAGAAGGCTCCAGAGCAGCTAAAGCGACGACAGATCAACCACGGAACACAGACCTCGAAGAGGGATCAAAAAGTTCAGCGAAAGTTTCCCAACCCAGCAGTTAGTCCCTATTGGCGCAGTTACGATTGTGCCGCAGGTAATCGTTACCGGGACACGGCATTTGGTGATCCGGGCGAAAACGTCTTTGAGGATGGTGTCTTTGGCTTACGTGGCGGCGGAGCTCATGGAGCGGGCGGAAGTGGTGGACATGGTGGACGTGGAGCACGTGGAGTACGTGGAGGACATGGAGGATATGGAGGACATGGAGGACCTGGAGGACATGGAGGACATGGCATTACTACCATTCCCGGTGCTAAAAGCGGTGGTAAAAAATCAACTGCTCCAATTGCCGTTAAAATGCCAAAAAGCTTCCAAAAGAATATCGAAGCAGCTAAAAAGTCTAAAGAGGAGGCTAAGCTTCAAGAGGAAATGAAGCGTAAAAGGGGCATCAACATGATGAAGTACTTACAGCAACATGGAACAGGAACAGGATCAGGCAAGGGAACAGGAAAAGGAAAGCCAGTCATTGGCCCAGATGGACTCACCGATGTCCAACGTCGACGTCGCGCTCTTCGGGAAGTTTCTGTACCTTCAATTGACGACGTGCCACGAAGGGGCAAAGGCTACGATCCTTGTACTGCCATGTGCTATAATCCATGTGCAGAATGGTACAACCCCTTATGTTACACCTGCTAACACTTCTAATATCATCATCCATGAAGAACATGAATCACTCATGAATTCAGATACAGAAAAAATACGAAACTCATCAGGAAAACTATTGTAAGATACGGCATTTGACTTGCTACAACACTAAATCAACTTCGACTATAGCAATAATTTAACATTCATAATTGCAATCGCGGAAGTTGTCAATTATCAATTGTAAATTATCACTGTCAGTCGACAACTCACGACAACATATTAGAATTATCTGTAAATTGTTCGTACAACGAAATACAATAAAATCTGAAATAATTATTTACACACATATGTATGTGAATGAATTAAAGAAAATAATCTATTGGTGCAATAATCTTTAATTATCATTACAATATTAGCACTCTTGGCGTATTCTCCAAATTGGCAATCATCTCATAAATGTATTCAATTTCAATGCTATGCATATACAAATATGTATTCGTATACTAAACTTAAGCAAAAGACATGACATTTAAAATTAGTTTTTGGTGCCACGCCCACACACACATACGCCTTTAAGCTTCTTGCTGGCTACATTTGAATGCCGACAAACGGCATGGGATTAAATTGTAAGTAAAACGGATTGTGTGTGATATTATAACAGCTTTTCAGCATTATACGAGAGTCAATCGATAAGTATACCAAATGAGAAACAGGAAAAACTTAAGCTATGAGAATTAGCTAAAAATTGACAATATTAAATAATAAAAGCAATGGACAATCGTTGATTTTGTCCTAAAAATATTATGTTAAAAAAGCAAGCAAGTAGGCTTGAACTAATTATGAAGCTTATAGAGCTTTTTAATTATGAAATTTAAATAAAAATGATCAAATGATGTTTATAATATTAAACAACAATTATTATTATTATTGTTATTATTAATTATTGTCAATTTTATATGTTCTCCTTTATTAAACTAGCTATGTATATCGATTTTTTTGAGCAAATTCTAATATTTTGTCAAGTAGTAGAAACTCATTGAGTAACCCTCTCATTTGTGTAGATAGGCATAGTTATCGAAAATGTTGTGCAGTGTGCAGTTAATTAAATTTTGGGCACGCACAGACTCAATCCGATACCGTTAAGGGGATGTCGAAGATGGTCTGAAGCAAAACAGTCGGAGAGAGGAGAGGGAGATCCAGGCACTTATGACACTTCAAAACAATGAAGGAATGTACACAATCAAATATACAGTTCCCATTAATAAATCAAAGATAGTCATGCGGTATGCTTAAGTAGCTTATAAACTACTTCAGACTTCGATTCACACACAGACTCTCAATACATTATCCCTTTAATAGATGTTGAGGTAAACTACATCCAAATTATTGATACTATAATTATTAGTGTTAATTAGGCAACGTAAACTTGAAGAGTTACGACCTTAACCCAAAGGTACCTGAGAATTGAACTCACCTGAGAGTTAAAACCCCGTGTAATGAGCTGCAATTTAATGCGGAAAATAAGTTATTTAAAGAAAAAAGGGAACAAAGAAAAAAAAGGTACCAAAGTTATATAAACGCAAAATTTTAATTAAACAAATTACGCAAATTACGCCGAAAGCAAAAAGGGAAAATTACCAAGAAAAAATGTGAACAATATTTATTTACGTGGCACAGAACTAAGAATATTCTGCAAATTATTCAAACGACAAGGGAAAACTGAGGTTTTATTATTTATCAGAGGATTTTTATACACAAGAAAGCTGTAATATAGCAATATTGCTTTAACTTAAAATTTAAAGTTTATCAATAAATTTATAATTCCCCTCATAATCAATTACAGAAGAATGACAAACAAGCTTTAATTCTAATAGAAATACATGCAAAGGTAGTATTCCATACACAACAATATTTATATATCCTAAATTTGTAAATTGCAATACTCAATAAGAGATTTTCATTCACTCAAATAGAAAGAACAAATACCCAGTAAAACCTGGATGCTTCCAAAACCTACTATTTTACACGTTCAAATTCCGACTAGAACTAGTTCGCAAATCTGACTTTTTCCTTTCGTTTTTATATAGGGGCGAGACAGGAATAGAACTAGGTTTTTAGAAGCTACTTTGGAAGGGGTCTGTTATTGCCCTGCTAACTAACATTTTCCTTTCCAAAACTCATTTCCAAAATCTAGTGTCCAGAATGTGGAAAATAGAAGGCAAAAAGGCAGTGGCTCTGTTATTGCACTGCTAACTAACATTTCTGTTTCCTATATTGATTTCCAAAATCTACTGTCCAGAATGTGGAAAAAGAAGGCAGAACGGAAGGTTCTTTTTGAAAGGTACCAGGAATGTATTCCAAAAGAAAATATTTTACTGAAATTTTAATAATCCATTGCAAATAAAATAAAATACGTATATATATTTACTTTATATTATGTATTTTTTTCCTTTTATTACAAATTTTTTTAAATTGCCTGCCGTTTAATCTTGTTTTCTTTACATGATGCTTTGTAAACGCGGTTTTTGGCTCTGACGAAGGCCGCACGAACGTCTCTTGTGTAGTCTTCGAACGTATATCCTTCTCTTTTAGTTGCATCTATGAAAACAAAATAATTCCATTAGTAAGATATCTCGGATGAACTGATTGTTTTTAATTACTTACCATAAAGAGCGTTATTAAAATTCCTTAACGAGCTAAGCCTCTTCTAGGAATATGAGACCCCGTAGTTATATTTGACGACAAAAATAATAAATTGAAGAGAAAAAATTAAACTATTATCATTTCAACTGAACACAACACATTAGAATTTCACAAATAAATTTATTTTTCTTTCAAATGAAAAATTAGCAAACGCTTGCTCGGTTTAACACTTAGCTCTGGAATAAGAATAACAGAGAAAAAAAGAAAACAACAGAGACTGTTATGCTTTTCTGCTAGTTAACAGAATTACGAAGCATAGCAGTCTGTAACGAATGATTCAAAAGTGCTGACATTTAGCCTTCCCAACTTATGAAAAAACATAGTTGCCTTTATCTCATGTTGGAAACAATATTGTCACATGGAAAAGGCACATACTGCTTTTTAGCATGAAAATGAATGCTGCCAGAACACGTTGCCTGGGAACACACCTTCCCAAAAGTTTTACTGGGTAAATGTTGAATTCCCTACACAAACAATTAAAAATAGAAAAAATCTCAATAAGTTGTCAGCCCAACAGTAATAATTTCATAGTATTGTTCAATTGCCACTATATAGCAACACTTTCGAATATTTAACTGCCAGTTGAACTAAAATGCTTGTTAAGGGCAATAACATTCGCCATTAGGCAGCTCTTTATTGGACGCTATAAAGAAATGCGGAAATAGCATTGAGGTCTGGACAGCACTGATTGCAGCCAGATATGGCTATTTAGCATAAAATATAGCTTAAAGCATGTTTTACAGGATTCTCTCGACACACGCCTTTAATATAATATAAGGAAACATACTCATTCAACTTTGATTGAATAATGAATGTGACATAGGTACCTCAAACTCAATCCCCAGTCCATCAAGAAAAAGGTCTACATTTTAAGGGTCAGACGGTGCGAAAATGTTATTGAATATTTCATGTTAAAGACTTTTTAATTTACGTTTTAAAACACGTGTGCAGACGGTGCTGGTCAAAAAACTTTTAAGTACGCCATAAATCAAGAAAATTGGGGAAAGTTTAAATATGACTAAAGGAAATAAGAGATTGTATATAAAAATAATGATAGGGGAAGTATTTGTCTTAATACATTTCATTGAAGTTAGACTTAATATCTACGTGCCTCTCTTCGTTAGTCAACAGCATCAAGCATTATTATCATATTATTAATAATAATAATAGTATGCTCTACAAATTTAAAAGTAATTGAGCTGAATAAAGAATAAGAAAATACGTAAATTAACTATTTAGTATCTGTTCTCTTAATATCTCTTAATCTCTTATTAATAATGTAAATAGTATGCTCTAAAAATTTAAAAGTAAATGAACTGAATATAGAATAAGATAAACACCAGTTGACAAAGTGCACGTAAAATATCTGTTTAGTATCAGATTTCTGCAGTTGTATGAACAGAAGAGAGTGAAGTTCGAGTCGAGGGGAGTAGAGAAGAGTCGAGTAGAGTCGAGTTAAGACGAGTCGAGTTGAGTTGAGTTGAGTAGAGTGTGTTGCTGCACAATAATAAAGTGAGGCAGCACGTAATTCCAGTCTCGGACTGCCGCATTTAATGCCAGTCATGTCAGTGTCCATTCGGTCTGGCAGTTAACATCCGTTTCCGTCGGCACAAACAAAGCTTTTATCAGATTTTCATGTAAAATGCGGTAGCACAAACAAGAAGGGAGTCCGCGAAGTGGCAGCGACAACAACCGACAAGGCCATCAAGGCGCGTTAAGAGAAGGAGAATGTTGTGTGAAGCGAAAGTGAAAGTGAAGCAAAGTCGTTTTTGGCCAAGACACTTTATCATCATTTGTCAATTAGTTGCCGAAAAATTCCGAGGGGAAACAGGCCGTGTATGTATGTTCTCGTTGCCTTGGGGGGCGGGTCCATTAGAGCCAGAATTATTGTTTCATAATTCATAATAATTATAGCCGTAGATTTGTAAATGCCTGAAACCTTAGCGTTGTCCAATCATTTTGAAGTTGCTCACAAGTTGCCACAAGGACTGTTGCCCTTACCCCACTCCTTACCGCCCTTATTTTCCACTTTTGCTTATCTTTGCCCCCACTACTATTTTTGGATTGTCTAACTCATTTGCAAAAACCTTTGTTCAGCGCTTCTGGCAGTTTTTGCAATTTGAACGCAGCTGTGCGTGTCGTAGTTGCCATTTGCCAGTCTGCCAGTCTCCCAGTTGCCAGTTGCCAGTCTTCCAGTTGCCAGTCTCCCAGCTGCCAGTTGCCAGTCTGACAGTTCGCCCGAGCGCAGATTTCAGTTTTGGCTTTGTAAGCTTCCTCTTCTTGGCTTTAATGCAATCCGATAACTGCAACAAAGGAAAGAAAAAAGGGCGCAAAAAGTTAATTGAGCAACAGCATCTCGCGAAACTTGGCAACACCTGCTGGGGCTAAATGCCACGCCTTTAAAAGGTGCAGGGTGTCGATTTTTGTTGTATTATTTCAGCTACCACGAAATGGCAAATGCCAAATGTCATTTAAGTGAAAAATTCGTTTCGTTCTGCGGTTGGAAATTAGCCTGGTCTTAATCGAAAATTCGATTGGAGATTTTAATAGGCTGGCCATGCGGCAAATGAAATGCCAAAAGCCGCGTCGCATGTGGCATGCAACGTCGCAACAACGCAACGCCAACGTTTTGGCCTAATTAATGCAAAATTTGCGCGTGGCGACAACGCTGCGTATGAGCAACAAACAGCGTCGACAATGCCATCAGAATGTAACCAAAGAATTCCCACAATATTTGTAGTTGTGAGTGTGCCAGTAAATAGGTGTGTGTGTGTGTAGCTGTGTGTGTCTGTGCAACTATTGTGCGGCTACAAAAAGAAAATAACCAACATTTTGTTACCCAACGCTTTACGATTGCGTTAAAAGCGAAGAGCGAAAACAGAAAATGAAAACAGCTGAAACAAGCTTACACTATAATGTCAAAGGGTTAACCCTTGAGTTACCCATTAAAAGTTGCAAGCGAATAAAATATACAAAATTATTCTTAAGAATCTAAAAATCGCAAATTAAACTTGTAACTAACTTGGTGATTTTACAATGCCAAAGCAACTGTTGAGTCACCCTCATCTATAGTAATAGAAATTTTCCAGGGTATAGACAAAGTTGCAAGCTGCAAAAAACGACAAAAATAATGGATTTAGGCATTAAAGTGCACAGTTTTGGCCATTTGTACGTTAGTTTTTCAAATGACTTTGTTGGCCAAGTTAGTTAGGTTTTGGTTTCTGGTCGCACCTTAATTAAATGACGGCAGGCAAGGAACTGTAGTACATAGTTACATACTAGCCAGCTAATTTGATAGTTACTTTCGGTCTGCAAAACAGTTGCAGAGTATCAAATTAAATGTGAACAAAGCTGCAACACACCGAGGTCCTCGAAGAGATGCTCGACACTTTAAAGAGCTGAGGAAAAAGCGCGTGCTATGATGGAAATGGAAATGGTGGGAAAGCTGCGCTCTATGAGCTACGCATGGACGTAAAAAGGGCTGCGAATAAAACTTTTTAATTATGCGCTGTGAATGCAAAGGCATTCCCACTGCGAGTGCTCTGAAGTCGTCCTCGCTCGCCATCAACATCGAGGTCCTTTTGACAATCCGAGTGCCGGCAAGTATGCAATAAAATATGCATGTAAACGTACGCGCGAATTGCTCTATGAGAACATTTCTTCCCCTTTTATTATTATATGCTATATGTATTTACATAAAATAGAATGAGCCCACAGAAAAAAAAAAACAAACAAAAAATACACAGTTCAATTCCCTTTTCACATTTGCCCAAATCGCAACAGCTTTTGTTTGTTTTTACATATGACGAACGGCGGATTATTGATGGAAATATTCACTCCGAATTTCATATTCGAAACAATTTCATAGAAATATGTAAGGCATACATTGGGTATTAAATTAAAATTTTGTATTTAAAATATCCATATCATTAGTAAAATTTAAGTTTTATGTGTAAAAAGATGTATAATTTTTTTATTTTGGTATTCTTGTTTATTAAATGTTTTATTTCAATAGATTGTTTGGGAATAATGTGAAATTCGGAACAGTTTCTTCCCATAGATACAATTTTAAAATATCCTTTGCGTTTTAGCAGTAAAGGGTTCATTTATTATCTATATCCAATTCATTCCAGGCGTTTCTCTTTTTTCCATAGCTCATATTAAATCGAAGTTCTTAATACAGTTTCCCACTAAATAATACTTTAGAAGTTACAGGGTATCTTTAAGTCAGCACACTCAATAACGTGCAAGCAACGTATGGTTTTGTCAACGAATACTAAAAACAATTGGAGATTACAATAGTTTTTCCTACCAAAAACAAAGAGCTTTAAGGCAAATATAAAAAAGTGTTATTGCAAACGAAAAAATCTTAATGGGATTCCAATTTAAATATTATTTTTTTTGATTTTCCAAACGATTATTAAAGCGATTTGAGTTACTCCATAAATGCTTTAAGGTCAGACTCGATATTTTGCGGAAGGCTAAAGAACCGCAAGACAATTTCAATTAATTTCGAGAGCGTTTTTCTGTTCTTTTCGGTTTGTTTGTTTGTTTGTTTTTGCTGCCTTTTTTTTTTGCGTTGACCACAAATACACCAAATGGGAAACATAAAAGTGTCCGCAAAAGGACACACAAGTGGGTCATATAGCGACGGAGAGGCAAACAGAGAAAGGAACGTAGAGACAGAAAGAGAGAGACACATATTTCCATGGTTGAGCAGCAAATGAAATTCAATTAAACAAAGTTTATTTTTTGCATATCTGAATTTGCATGCAAACACAAAAGGAAAGACTACAAATTGTGCTGTGAGCTTGCACTCGAACTTTTTTTCAGAACTTTACTGGTGTACGACTAAATGTATTGATGGAGATTCTCAAAAGTATTACTAGAAATTTAATAAGCAGCTTGCTTAAGCTTGCTTACACACTTGGTAAGAGTCGTTGACTGATTTTGAACGCATGTTGTGTCAATGGCCAAGAGCTTTATGGACACTTTGTGGTCATTTCCCTCATTCTCTGTCTCGCTTTCGGCATTCAGACAAATGTTTTTACTTGCTTGAAAAATATTTGCACTACAGCAACAGCAACAGCAGCAGCAGCAAAAACAACAGCCACTGTCTGGAAGGATATTTTGAAATGCATACTCTGCTGTACTGACTGCTCACCATGTTTTGTCCGAACCCCTTGGCCAAAATGCAGCACATTGTCAACAAACTGTCCATAAACGTTTGCATACTTCGAGGCAATGGACCGAAAGGGCATTAAGTTTGCGATTTGCACACATATTGAATAGCCCAGAAAATAATATACCCCACACTGAAGTTGTAGAAGTTTGCAAATGGTCTGATTCTTGACCTGACAAAATCTTTATTCAATTTGCCATATGTGTAAGAAGTTAATTAAATGCTAAAAGCTAAGATTTAAAACTTAGAACTTTTGAAACTGCATAAAAATCAATATCTTGAGTCAGAAAATTATTTGAACAAAATTAGTTTAATTTATCAATATGACTTATCTCTTTGAAATTGAATTGAATTGGTAGTCAGTTTGCGGGAATAAAGATTGATTAATGATTAAAAATTGTAGATATTTTTGGACGACTTCAATTATCGGTAAATATTCCTGGTCAAGGTATCTACAAATTTTAAGAACTATTTCCCATTGTTCATAGGTGTATTTATTTTCTTTAAAGAAATTGATTCTGTATTACTTCTTCCTTCTTCATTCATATTTTAAACATAATGAAGCTTTTGACGCACATAATTCGTTATTCAGCTGATCATTTATCAGGTCGATAATCCATAATCAATTTGAGCTTAATTCTCTAGTACTTACTCGTAAAGAAAGTGGACGCCCGCTCATTAAGCTAGTCTTAATTACCTTAAAGTACTCATAAATCAGTTGAAAGCCTCAGTGGAAATAATATTCTCAAAAGGAAAACAATAAAAATAGAAATGTGAATTTAACTAGAGCAAAAGAATTTAATGACTGCGGCGAAAAACAATAGTTAAGGCAAAATGAGAATGAAAAACTGGCAGTTATTGAACTTTCTGGCCCGCGTCATGTTGTAAATTTTAATGACTTCAACCTTAAGAGGAACAGCAGCTGGAACATAAACTGGAACAGGAGTTGGAGCAGAAACAGTTCTTGACTGCCTACCAAACAACAACAACAACAACAAATAAAGGCAAAATCAACAATCGGGAAGAGAATGAGGCCGAGGCGTCAACAGTAACAGCAAATAAAATATGTATACCGTGATAAAACATTAAAATAAAAAACGGCAAGTTTTCTTTGCAACACCGAATATTAAATACACTTTCAGTTCAAAACAAATAAAAGTGTTTTTTATTTAACATTTCTTTCTCTAAAAAAAAATATTTAAGCATGGATCAAGTGGAAGTGGCTGCTCCCTTTTATACACGAAAATACGAAATTTCAAACAAATTTTTAATAATGATAAAATGATGATAAAAATCTGAGCATTAATATAGAATCCCGTTGTTTTGTTAAAATTTAAAACATAGCTAAATAGGTATTTGATAAAAATTATGAAACTTATATGAAAATTATATTTTTTTCTTTCAAAGTAATTTTAAAAATACAAAAACATATTATTGTTTCTATTATTTTTTCAATTACCGTATATATCGATACATTTTCTGTCAACAACATTTCTAATATACAAGTTATTGAAAAAATGTTGTCCTAGATATTCGATTTCTTTTGTGAAAAACTCTCTTTAATGGAATACGAAAAACTCCTTTAACGACAGATTCCTTTTTTCTAAAGAGCTTCCAAGTTAATTTAAAATTTTAAAAATTAATATTTTTTTGGATCATCTTAAGTTGTTTCTGTGTTCTATGCTGCCCTAATCCATTTACTTTTTTTAGCATTACCTAGCTTTTGGGCAAAGTTGTATTAGAAGTAAGCGCATAAATTAGTTTAATTTAAGTTGTTGTAAATAGTAACAGAATAATTTAAAAAAAAAAAATGTTGCCCTAATAAGTATGCTACAGAAATTGTAAGCCAGTTGCAACTTTTGCAATTGTGCTCGTCGACTTAATATCTTGCAATGCCATAATATACTATGTAAGTGTATATATTTTGGGAGTGGCAGTCCAAAACACTTGCGCCCACTTGTCTGCAAATTTACACAGTCAGCTGTCGACGCTTTGTTTTTGAAATTTGTTTTCGCCCCATCGTCAACTTTATCATCGTCGTCGTTGTCTAAAAGGCTACATCACACTTTTATTAAGTTGAAATCCGCAAAATGAGTTTTTCTACTGGATTTGCATAGATTAAACTGCAATGGATTTCTGTTTTTGGTCAGCCATAATGATGTGGCTATTGTTGTTGTTGGATAAGTTGTCGTTGTCGTTGTTGTTGTTGTTTCTCTTGTTGATGTTGCTTGTCGTTGTTGCTGCTATTTTGGGACTTAGTTCTTAGTGCTTGCTAAGCCGCTTGGTAGTCTATTTCTATAGCAGATACATTCACTTGAGTTTGAAGTCTTGGTGTACCCTGTAAACAAGTAAATAGTATAGAGTATAACATACTCATTACTCCTAGAAAGCTTGCCAAAAAAACAGACAACCTTTACAAGTTAAATTTATATACTTTTTTATTGTCTACTTAGAGTAAACGAAAGGGTTTTACTTAACTTTTTAAAAATGTTTACTAATTGAAAATCACAAATAAAATGTTGAATAAATGACTTAAAATTTAAATAAAATCGCTCAAATTGTCTCACATCAAATCACAAGATTCATACATCAAATTAATTTCCCATAAATAATTTGGTTTAAAGTACAGGGCATGATCTAGTTGTGCACTCTCTTCTATTGCACTCAAGCATGTACTTAATATTTGTATTTGTTTTGGCTTCGGTCAAGATTTGCAACAATTTTGGGGCCAAGAGCATTTTCAATTTTGTTCCTTCTTTCGACGCTTCCTCACCTTCAATTTGGTCGATAAAATGTCAACGATTTGTTGTGGCTGCCTCTTCTCTTAACTTCATCCTATTCTTATTCATGTTCTTGTTCTCCTTCTATTCCTTCTTTTCTTACTCCATGCTCAACTTATCTTTTCTGTCTTTGGTTTTACTTGAATTTCGGGCACAAAACTTTGCGCCACACAAAATCTCATTTAAAGTTTTAAAGTGTAGTTTTTGTTGATAGATGTCTGACTGACAAACTGACTGACTGAATGACTGACTGACTGACAGACTGACTTACATTTTGGGTGGCTGCCACGCCTTTTAAAAACAAACTTTAGGCGTTGCCTGTTTCATTGGCTTTTGTTGTGTCAGCCGTGGGGATTAGGCCAACACGTGACGAATTTTTTGTTTTTGTAAACTTTCTGTAGATGGAAGTTATTTCAGCGAAAGGAAGGAAAATTAAATATTATAAGCTCATCTATCTACAGGGTATCCAGCTGTCTAATTCACCTAGTTTCTGAAACAGTGCCGAACTTGTTGATGGCTATCAGGCAATTCGGGCTTGAAGCCAAGTTAAGAACGCAACACGTGCCATGCCATGAAACGGAACTAGTTTTGGGTCTGGGTCCGATCCGAACAAAGTTAGTTTGGGTCTCGTTGGCGTTGCATGCCAGTCCAAATGGCATTTTGATTGATGTGTGCCACTAAATTGTCTCCCCCCAAAAAAATAGAATAAAATAAAATACAAAACAAAACAAAAGGCCAATTGTCATTGCTAATTTTATTTTTATCCTATTGCTAACTTTTCATAAAAGCGATTGTCGACTTAAATTGTTTGGAATGTTTTCAAAGCAAACTAAAAACATAAAAGAAACTCTTTGAATACTTGAAAAAAATCCACGAAATAGCTAAATAGCCTTTTAACCTTATTTTAGCCGCTTCAAGTTGAAGTTTTCATTATTCATTAAGCTTTATTAATATAAACGTCAATTTGCTATTGGCCAGGCAATCAGAAAATGCCAAGTGCAGAGTCTGCCTGCCTTAGCCATTTTTCAAGTCCTTCGGCCACTCAAAGCCGACAAAGACGCTGAAAATACTGAAAATTATTTCACAAAACCAACAAAAAAAAAGCTTCCAAAATGAACTTTTGCTGAATTATTGCAATGCGCAGAATCGAAAGAGGTGAGAATCGGACGAGAACCAAGAGACAGAGTTTTTAATACGAGCGGAGAGCAACATTTAGAAAGCTGCTTAGAGCATGAGGAAAACGCACACCTGTTGTTGTTTTTCCTGCTTCTTATCAGTAGGTGCTTAGAAAACTCCCGCCAAAATGGATAATGCTATTGCCACTGAAAATATAGTTAATTATCTTGTGATAACATTTACATGATTCATTTTTTATTTTTTATTTATTTATTGAAATGTAATTGAATTTTCGAATTCATAATTTTTTTATGAAGAATCAAGTTTAAGTTTAAAAATGATAACAGTTTAAAATTGTAAAATAGTTACAAAGGAAAGTTTCATGAAAGTCTATAAAATTTACTCAATACATAGCCCAAAAAATAATCGAATTAAAGTACTTAAAAATCGATAACGCGTAACTTGAGTTGTCGATTATTCAATTTATTTTTACGATTTTTCAATCAAAAATTTCGTAAAACACACTCATATTTGAAAAGTTATTCAACTTTAAATTATAGGCACATTCTAAAACTGTTTACGAGTATTATTTTCAGTGTTCGTCGGAGCTATAAATTCAATTCACAAAATGGAACTTATAGAAAACAATCCGCAATATCTCTATGGAGATGGACCAGCAACAGTTCCAGCTTCAGCTTCAGCTCCTGCTCCAGCTGCCCCAAGCTATGGATCCTACGAGAACCAGGATATGGAGGGTCAACCGAAGAACTTGTCGTTTGACAATCAAAGCATTCGCCGTGGATTCATACGCAAAGTGTATCTGATACTTATGGCTCAGTTGGTGGTTACATTTGGTGTTGTTGCCATGTTCGCTTTTTGCCCGGATGCGCAGATCTTTGCCAGCCGCAATCCTTGGCTCTTTTGGCTGGCCGTGGCCATAATGCTGTTGACCATGTTGAGCATGATTTGCTGCGAGAATGTGAGACGTGAGACGCCAACTAACTTTATAATTCTGGGCCTCTTTACAGTCGCGGAATCCTTGCTGCTGGGCATCTCGGCCAGTCGCTATCATGGCCAAGAGGTGCTTCTGGCCATTGGCATTACGGCTGCCATTTGTTTGGCTCTGACGCTTTTCGCTCTGCAAACCAAGTATGATTTCACCATGATGGGTGGCATTCTCATTGCCTGTCTGATGGCCCTCCTCATCTTTGGGCTTATGGCCATCTTTATTGGTGGCAATATGATGGCTTTAATCTATGCCTCGCTTGGCGCAGTGCTTTTCTCGTTCTACCTGATCTATGATACCCAGCTGATGATGGGCGGCAATCACAGATATGCAATTAGCCCGGAGGAATATATTTTTGCCACTCTCAATCTCTATTTGGACATTATAAATATCTTTATGGATGTGCTGAGCATTTTGGGACTCACTTCAGAGTAATCTGTGTGTTTATCATGTCACAATTGATTTCACTTGAACAACTTTATAAATTTAATTGGCAAATTTGCTCATTGTATTATGCATTCAATTAATTAGTGGCATTAAGTGAATTACACATACACGCATAAATCAAACACTTGCAATTTAATGTGTCAATTATGTTATTAGTTGCCGGCAATAAAAATGTCAAAGTAATTACAATATTAACATAAGTCTGCCACATTAATGCTGACAGTCGTGTCAGCTGCTGTTTCGACCTACAACTTGACTGGATCAGCCCAATCAAGAGGTCTTAGCGACAGCTGCTTCTCCGAATCCGGATCTGGATACGACTCCAACTCCACTTCCGTTTTATTCTAGTCACCATTCAAGTTTGTAGCTCCGCGGGACTTATTTAATTAGCAATTGACAGTCGCTTGACAGTTAATACAACAAACAGCACAGAGAGCACACTAAAGTTGCCAATAGACTATCTTACCACTCAACAGAGCTGCTAAAATAGCTAGTTTGATCAAAAAAGCTAGCTAGAAATAGCTAAAAGCTTATTTAATGTTCTTGATAAATTATGTTTTTATATTGCCTTTAATATTAAATATAATTTAATATCTTTAAAAAAAAAAACGATACTTGACGATATTAAGAGAATCTTATTTTTTGTCGAATTCAAAATTAATTTGGTTTAAAATTCACACAACGTCCGCAACAAAATTGCGTCATCTCTGTACCCGACATTTTTTGTCCAAAATTCTTGTGTGTCAATGATGAGTTTTTAGTTTACAAAAGGGATTTAGCCATAAGTCATTCTTATCTTTTTAATGTTTATCCTTAATTATAATTATGACAATCTAAACAAATAGTGTATTTATTTAAAAAATATATTTTAGGTATTTTTATATTTTTTAAATCTAGCCACTTTATAGCTAAGATGGCAACACTGCTAACATCAGAAGTTCTTTTCGTCTGGCCATCAATAAAACTCGACACTCTCATCTTATCTGCTCACGGTCCATGACGTACGAACCACGACAACTTTTTGGCTGTCTACGAACTTTTTATTTGGTGGTTCACTAAACACTGACCTCTGACCCCTCCACTGCTCTGACAACCGCATTATCTCTCACAGCATCGCTTTTCTCGTTTTTTTTTCTATGTTATATGGGTATTATAAATACGTGTAGTTTTACTAGCGTTAAAGTGTCACTCACTAACTCGTTGACTCCTCTCAACATGTGTACACACCTAACGCCCTCCTTCCCCTTATCATATTCTCCCTTTTCTACGTCATAGACACACTCTGTTGATTCTGTCATCGAATTGTATGTCAGCAATTTGTTATACAGAAAAGAGTTCATTTATTCAGGTGTTGCATAACAATATATGTGCTGCTATTATTAACACTATTAAAGAAACTTGTATTTATTTTTTTAATTGGAAACTGTATAACACTTCAGCTTTGTTATATTTGTTTAGAGGTCAAACAAGCTTCATCAGAGTTGTGGAAACACGAGTTTTTAAAATACTCTTGATTCTGTGTATATCCTCTAATCACAAAATTTCGTTTTGTCTATGCCACGCTTTTCAATCAACTCTGAGATATGAAAACTCTTGTATTATAATTTTGATTCGAAATCGAATCTCTTCAGATTTCGATGAAACTTGCTTTTAGAAACAAACGAAGAAAGAACATCATCTTTTTAATATATATTTTCAGAATCACTATAATAGGACGGATGAATTTTGTTTTGAATATTTT